>LPNX010052717.1:105995-220641 GCA_001517045.1 Pseudotsuga menziesii
GGGTTTTTTGGGTTAACATATTTCCCCCTGATGTGTGAGGGAAAGAGCTCAACGTATGGCCGATGGACATCATAGGATTTGTTGTGCAAAGGTGGTGCTTTCAGGGCTTGGTCATGGTGGATTTTGGTTTTTGTATTAATTTGGTTCCCATCAATGGGTGAGATACAATAAATGTGTGACATGTATATGGACGAGGCAGGCATCCCCATGCTCATGACAATGTCAAAAGAATAATTTGATCTATGCTCTAAAATATAAGAGCCGATCATATACAACTGATGTTACAATGTTGGTTGCCTCTATGTGAGGCTGAATACAATACTGATCTGGTATATTGGACCCATGGCATTCTCATGGAATGCTATATCTTCATGACAGATGGTCTGCTGGATTTGGTACATAGTTGTGTGGACTTGCTGATTGAGAGTCAAAGTATATATGGTAAAATTATGTTGTATCAATCATAAAGGTATATCAAAGCACTGCTGGGGCTTCTAAACACTCTCTCCAACGCAACCCAGAAATCACAAGGGCCATGGCCTGTTTAGGTCCCTCAAGTGGACTCACCAATGTGGTGGAGTTAGGTGACATCTGGGGTCTTCGACCAAGTACTGTGAAAAACAAACCCTGTACGAATCTCAACGATGCGATGATGGATTCGAAGTCAAGCACATGAGAAACAACCATCCCAAGAGGCACTAAGGACTCCTCTCAAGTGGTCCAAGGAACTCATCAATGATGTCAATGAAACCAAGGTACAGGGACCTTTGGGTCTATCCTCTGGAGTATGTGTGTTGGTGTCGATAGAGGGAGACATGCCCCTACCTAAGAAAGTGATGTTTCCTTGACCAGGGGCACGAGGGAGAAAACCGAAAGGTGTGAAGCAATCTACGAACTGACTCACTGAATTGGGGGGGAGGGGAAGGAAGGGAAAGAACTGAACATGGGCAAGGGGGGAGTGGGAGACTCAAACTTCCTTCGTTCAGAGTATGATGGTAGGGCGGACCAGGAAGTAAATGAAACTGACTCAAGGGAATAGGATTATAGCTGTAATACCGGGAATGTCACTGCATATGGGAAATACTTGGAGGAGGTGGACACTTTTGATACTGATGGCATCCAAGGAAGACACATTGCAGAGTACTATGAACAAAGGTGACCCAATTTTGGGATGCTTCCAAACTATTTTCTGTGGGGCAGTGTCTAGGGACACCGTTGTGGTACGATCTCATGGATTCAATGGCAAGCCCAAGAAGGTAAATGCTCGATGGTGCTTTCAATTTTAGAGAGTCTAAAAGCATGAAGAAGACTCCAGTGTGGGCTCTTTTTCATTGGTATTCTCCTGTGCCCAAAAAAGGATAAAAGTATACATAGGAGAGCTCACTCATCCTGGAGGGGATGAGAGACTTCTTTACCGTTGGTATTCCAATCAGGCTGAAAAAGGTTCAACCTATACTCACTGGACGGTCATTCAAATACTTTTACGAGCATGAACGAAACCAAGTTTGCTCGACAATATTTTCTTGTTGAGATAGCTGGAAAAGAGCTTAATGACAACCGGTGGTGTGTTTTTTCATAAGGTACAGCCCCTCTGCTCGAGAAAGAATAAAAGTATGCAGAGGGGAACGGTCTTGGCTTGAGTGTGCCAAGGAGGTCCTTTTCATGAAATGGTCTACATGTTCCACAAAAGGAGATAAAAGAGATGATGTAGATGCCCTTTCCTATACTTTAGGGAGTAGGAAAGGAAGCAGCTGTGCTCGGCAATCTTTTCATTGTTTTAAGGAGTCAAAAAAGAGCTTAAACAAAACTCCAATGTGGTCAACCAATGGTGGCACATGTGGTGCTCCATGTCGGGATGGTGGACAGAGGTCCAAAGGTCATCCACATAGTATCAACGGAGCAGAAGGCTCTCAAACATACCAATACATGCATGGGATAGATCGTGGCAGAGGCATGCGAGTCGGTGCGGCAGAGGCATGCAAACCGAGGTGGCTCTTGGATAGAGGTCATGAGAGCGTGTGTGTGTGTTGTGGTGGATGAACTTGACCACATGCGATGTGAGTACAAGCCCAGAGGAATTTATATGCCAAATATGTGTAAGAAAAATAAATTGTTTTGTGGACGATGGTCCCGATGTCCGCGTCAGGTGCAGTGAATGGAAAAGACAACTATGTGTTAAAAATGCAAAATAAAAGCTAAAATTACAGTCCTTAACGGGCGGCGACCCGAACACTCACATGAGTAGCGGTCGGGAAGTGTGATACAAGTACAGGTTTGTAGACACTTGCATCGTCATTTCATGGCTCCTAAATTGAGGTGACTGGTGGGAAATGGTCCCAAAATTGATTTATTAAACATGAGAAAATGGTCTCATGAGACCATTCCAGGTGACTTTGGACTAGCAGCTGATGGTGTTGCCCCTGATTTTTGCTGAAAAACGTTGAAAAACAATAAAAAAAAGAAAATGAAGCGACTCATTTTTTATGTTAAGCATAAAATTTCTTGAGGTAGAGCCCATTGCAGGGGTTCTCCAAGAGTTTTCCGTTTGAGTTAGCGAAGAGGTATGCCCCCTTGCCAAGACAAAGGTCATTGGCAAGGCAAGGTAATAGAATCTGGTCTTTTATGGGAAGAACCGATTCAAAACTATGGTTTAAAAAGAATGGGGTAAAACCGAAGGAGATCTTATAGATCTCCCCGTCATTGTGTAAGTGGTTCCGGGGTAGATCAGGTAGATCTTCCACAGCCGACGAGATGGAAGGGAAACTAGTGCTAGAGATCATGTAAATGGTATTGGTTTTGGTTTTTGTGGCATTTCCCCCAGTCTCTGTTGGAGGAAGAGGGGCAGGCTTGGAGAAAAGAGGAGTCTTTGATGGACCTGGAGGTAGGTGCAACATAATCTTAATTGGTTGGACATGAGTTAACAAATGTCGGGGCCTCAGAGGTAGGGTAGGTAGTTCAAGGTACCACAGAGGATCTCCTAGTGTGAAATCCTGTAGATGGAGGGTTTCCAATGTAGACTTACTCATGATCCTAGATGGTAGGAAAAAGAAAAGGAAAAGAAAAAGGAAAAGGATCATGTTGATTGGGAATGAATGGCAATGTTTCCTTGGTAACTGAGGTTGCGGCTGTGGCTAGGGAAACAATGGAAGAGACAGGTCTGATGGACCGTTGGTAATGGTGGAGACAAGCGGGTCAGTTGAAGTGGACATCATGTAAATGGACATGGTGTCTGAAGAAGGAGGTGGGGGATGGACTTCTTCGATCAGTGTGATCTCAGACTGAAGGGAATGGTGACGGAGGTCAGCAAGAGCCATTCGAAATTTGGGCAAATCTTGGAAATGGTGAGAATAGTGTCCATACAATCCGCAAAGGGCATAAGAATGGTTTGTTCTCGTTGCCTTGTTCCTGACTACTAGGACGGTTGGGATTTCAACCAAAGGGATTTTTTTGTTCATGTCCATGGAATCAAGATGCACATGAATCACTGGGATTTCAAGGCAATTATAAGTTGGATGGCCCTGTTTCTCATAGACAGCACAAGGTGGGACTTGTTGCGGCTCTGCGGTGGCTTTGGTGTTCTTTCCCGTAGTCCTTTTGGGTTGAGGTGGTGTAGGTGCAGGTGCAGCAGTTGGCTTGTGCGGACCAGGTGGAGGGTTAGACTCAATTGCAATCGGTTGCATTGGGGTTGAGACAACCTGGGGCATTACTGGTTGAGATGGTGGATCAAGATGCCACACTAGAATTTCCAACGTAAAGTTGGGAAGGCTTAAGGTGGCCATGACTGACTTACTCATGACACCAGGTGGGGAAAAGAGGAAGGGAATCGTATGGACTAGAGATGAGCCCAGATAAATACCTATTAGTTGCAAGTGGGGGTGAGGTTTTAGTTGCAGTTATGGATGATGTTGCGGATACTATTGGTGTTGCCGCTACGGATGGTGTTGTGGTTATGGTTGGGGCTAGGGTTGCGGTTGTTGTTTGGGTGCAGCAGTGCTTGATGAGACCATGCACAAGTCCACAGTTTTCTTTTGTGTTAGTGGTGGTGACACCAACAGGAAAGGAGCCATCATGGTGGGATCGGTAAACAACCCAGGGCCCACATTCAATGGTGGGGAGGCTGGTGTGTTTTCAACCACAGTGTTGGTTGTAGGGATGACATTAGCGTGTGTGGTCACCACTTGCGGATCAATGGTGGTGATGGTAGGGATAACGTTGGCAGGCAATGTTAACCCTTGCGGATCATGGTAAGTGAGCTGGTCATCTGTCACAATCTTCCCTTCATGGGGGAACATCATGAGGCAGAAGACAGTTGATGCGACTGCTCGCATGGCATACATGTAACTCCTCCTAAGGAGGAGGTTGTAGTTGAATTGAGCTTTGACAACTTCGATGTCAATCAGGATTGTCTTCCCAGCTAACGTGATGGGGACATGGGGGAGGATTCCTTGGGATTTAGTGGGATGTCGAGCATAAGCCTACAAAGTTGTTGAGGACAATTGCAAAATTGGTGATCCAAGTTTCTTGCAAACCAAGGTAGACATAATGCATGTGGATGCCCCCTCATCCACTATGCACTGATGCATAACCAAATTTTGGATGGACACATGGATTTGGAAGGCGATGGTCAAGGGCATGCATGGTTCCCTGTTCTCCATGTCGAAGGTGATCAGTTTGGAGTTGGAGGGGTCTACTGCCCCAAAGTGGCTAGTAAGGATTTCTGCTATGTTGGGCACATTTTAAGTACCTCAAGAGTAGACATGGCAATTGGCGTTTGGGCCAAATCATCCACAATGCTATAGTTGGATGCAGCTCTAGTTCTGGCATTATTGGAAACTCTGCATATGGGAAGGCATGGGAATGGGAGTAACTGAAGAGGCAGGTTGACTGTCTTAGACATGGATGCTATTGATGATTCAGCAAGTTCGATGGTGGTATCGTACTGATTCCATCTGGTTTTCAAGTTGACCTCCTCAGACATCATTGCTAGCAGGTGATGTACACCTGTTTCGACCGTGGGAGGTGCCCCTAGAGTGTTGGGGTTGGGTTCAGGAGGGGGTGTGGTTGCCACCAATATTTGGACTGGTGTGGGTTTTGAAGCACCATGGGGGGAGTTCCTTGTGGTTCCTGGTTGGGTTGGGCTTGATTGGCAGCATTGGCAGCCTATTGGGTCTCATTTTGAATGGCCTGCTTAATGAAATCCATGAGGGGACACTCAAACATGTAATTCCCATAGACACCACAGAGTGTACATGGTTGGTTTGTGTGCAACGAGGCATTGTAGCTTGGTGGATTTTGTCATGGGGGGTTTTGGGCTAGCCGGTTTGCCGCAGCATTGTTGGGAGGGTTTGGTTGTTGACCACCGCCCTGCAGTTGGTTATTGACTTGGTTGTGGGGTCAGTTGTTCCTAGCTTGCTTGATTGTTGATTGTTGGGTGCAGGCTGGTTGGGACAGTTTTGCTGTGCAAACACTTGTCCCAACGGAGCGGGTGGAGCGGGGGTGGGGGATTGCACAGGTTGTACTGGAGGTACATAGTAGATTTATTGGGGTGGTGGTGCCACAAATGTGGGCATTTTCCCCACATACTACTATGTTGGCCAAGCCATGGCCTGAGCCTGCTGCGATGGTGCAGGTTGTGCATAAGAAGTTGTTTCTCTAGACTAGGACATCATTATCGCATAGTCTGGGGCTTGGTTCTGGTAAGCAATACTAGCAGTGTTGCTTGGTTGTGGTGTAATGATAGGTGGTGTCGGTAAAGGTTGCGGTTGTTGGGAGACTGACCCTATGATGCCTTCCACAGTGTGGGATGCCCCTGTTGCGTCACGGTAGGAGGTACTTGGACAGGGAGCGTCTAGAATGACGGTATACAGGTATCCATACTGGGCATAGATGAGGTCAAATTGTTGGGCCTTTAGTATGGCCTCTTTTTCAGATTAGGGATATTCATATGTGATGGGATGGAGCAAAGTTTTAAGGAACCAATCCAAGAAGATCCTGTCATCTAGTTGGATCTTGCATAAGCTATAGCATCACCGCCACTTGTGGATATGGTTAGTTATGTGAGTGGCTGTGCTTTGATGGCAGGATAGCAGGATCTCCACCCCCTCGTCATATCTGACAGGGAGTTGGAAATATTGTAGGAACATGAAGGCTAAGGAGTTGAAGTCAAGGTACTTGGCTTATGGTAGCTCAATGTACCATTTGGCCGAAGCACCTATAAGGGTGCGTTGGAATAACCTTAACCTGATGGAGTCATCTACGATGCTATTGGATGAGCACCATAGATGGAATTTCATTATATGGTTTTGGGGACATTCCCCAATTTTGCCTTCAAACTTGGGGATGTTTGATGGCAGCTTAGTTGGCATAGGTGGCCAAAATGCTTGGTGGTGGATGGGGTCATTTCTTAATCTGGCCAAGTCAGGCAATTTGAGATGAGCCATGAAGGGCAGATTCGAACCCAAATTAATGTGGGATGGGGCTGCGATGGTGGTGGGATTTGCAGGTGCATAGTGCATCTGCACAGCTGGGGGTGCTTGTGGTGGCACCATTGCGGATGGGCTAGTGCCCCCAAATGTTGTGGGTGGGATAGTATGAGTGGGGAGGACACTACCCCCATGTATGAAAGTAGGGACAATGTAAGTGGATGGTCCACTACCCCCCTGTGTGGCAAGAGGGGCAGTGTGTGTGAAGGGGCCACTGCCCCCGTGTTCTGTAAGTGGGTCAGCTTGGCTGGTCACTACAGGTGGTAGCAGCTGACTAATGACAGTATGCATGACTATTCTTGGGCCACTTGCCAAGTTGTGGGTGACAAGTTGTGATGTGTACATGGGTCCACTTGCTAAGGTTAAGCCAGAAAATGGATCTAGGTTCGCAGTAGCCATGGGGCTTGATGGTATGGTGTGGAGGTCTGGTTCAAACTGATATGGGTTTGAGTCAGAATCAGAGGCTGTGTGGCCCTCTAATGGTGTGGAATATTGCTGAAAATGACTATGATGGTGCTGATCAAGTGTTCTGAATGGTGGCGTTTCAACTCTTAGGCGTGAGGAAGAGCATGGAGGATCAATTGTGCTTAATTTTATGTGTGAAACTGGTGGTAATGAGATTTGGACCCCGGTTTCAATGGATTCCTATTGGATGTAGGTGGTCACTCAGCCACCAAGACTACCAGAAGATAGTTCTTGGCTTGTTCCTCATAGGTGCTTCTACTCATTCGGAAGGGGTCATTTCCCATTTCGCTTGGCAATTCCTCTCAGCGGCCAGCTACTTTGGGATTCGTGTGGTACTCCTCAAAATGAGTTTTTGGGTAGAGCCCAAGTACTTCCCATAGTTGAAGCAATCAGGGACTTATCTCCTCAAAGACTGTAGAGTTGTTTGAACTTAGTGTAAATTAGTAAATTTTAAGGCTTGCTCAGCGTCATGAACTGAGTTGGGTTAATTAGTTGCTATGGTGTATTTGTTTGCTTGTTTTTTTTGGTATTTTCTTGCTGCAATATGGTTTATGAATTCATCATGGTAGAGTTCATGTCATTGTGGTTGTGTATGCAAGCATAAATAAACATAAGTTGTGAACAAGTACAATGATTAACCCTAAACGTTTTCTAGCCTAACTAGATGTCTACCTCATAGTGATATTCCTCTTCAACCAAGAGAAGATGCTGGGCTCTCAACACAATGGGACTACGCCCATCCATAGATCCTTAGGTCACCTCCTGGATGCGAGGTTGGTCAACAGGGAGGACGCTTAGTGATGTGAGAAGCCCTCCTTCTCTACCCCCTCTACCTTATAGGTCACTCAGTTTTAATGGTTTTGGAACAATATCATGGAGTGCCTAGATCTATACGAGCTCTCCCTTCGTCTTATCCCAGAATATCCCGGAGGGTGATGACTAGATAGAGGAGGAAGGTGAAGCAATATCGCTGATTTTAAGTTAATTTTAGTTAGACTAGGTTCATTTTATTAAGCCATAATGATTTACTTAACATTTACACATTGTTCATGAAATAATTTGCAGAAAATAAAAGCAGAAATTGAAAATGACTTGCAATGGTGGACAGAGGCAGCTAGGCCACACTAAAAGTCCTTTGAAACTGAAAATTACTGTCTATTAATCTTAAATTAAAGTTCTGTTTGACAGGCCGCACATTTCTGACCAAATCTAGAGAGGGGGCCACGAGATTTTTCAAGAAATGAGTGAGGGAGTCGCATAGAATGTAGAAATAGCCGCAACCTGAGTTTCTAGGCTGAAGTCCCACTTATCAGGGGATTAAGTGCACCCTAGGCACACCTGTTTTCCCATTAAGTGTGCCCCAATCTCACCTTTTGCCCCAATATGAGCGCCCTACTCCGGAATCGGTTTTTTTTATGAGACAGAGTTAGATCTGGCCGATAGTAACTGGTACTTGGGTCAATCTAAATCGGTTCTTCCTAGAAGAGGCTTTGGAAGTAACTAAAATAGGAGATAAACAAGATTTAAGACAGATTTAACATGGAATTTCTGAAAAACTAGGGCAAAAATTTTAAAAACTTGAAAATAAAAAGTTTGGCCCAGGGATCCTGTGTGATCGACCTGGTATGGTCGCTAGTTCTATAGAAGGGATTCCCCCTTGCTACAGGGGCAGAAATGGATCCCTTCTGTCTATAGGACAGAAGGGTAGGTTCCTGCATGGATAAAGACTGTAAAAATTGGAAAAATAGAACTGATAGAACAGTAAACTAACACTAAGGCTAAGAACAGAAAAGTAAAGCTAAGCTAAAATATAAGCTAAGGACAAAACAGAAAGAAGGAGATGAAGCACTAGTGAACCCCTTTGCATAAAATGAGTTAGGGTTCCACCTCCTTAAAACCTGCAAATAAACCTAAGCTACAATGGAAAACCTGCAAAACAATGTTAATAACAAAACCTGCAAATGGAGATAAGGGTTAGAAAGAAAAACATATTAAGACGCAAAGAAATAAACATAAACTCACAAATATACCTTCTCTGGTGGGAATGGGCCAGCATGCCCTAGCTCATGGGAGCACCTCTCTTGGTTTGGGAGCAATGACTCAAGGGGAATGGAAATGAAGGAGAGGGAGTGTGGGTGGTTTGAGACGCAAAGGTCTCAAAGCATCCACAGGCAGCATAACAATAGGCAATGGGAGAAGTGTTTTGAGAGTGACCCCCCACCCTCCTTTTATAGCTTTTCCAAGGGGTTTCAGGGTTTTAAGATCTTGGTCAGGGTTTTAGCCCCTTTTTTGGGCTTTTATTCCCTTCTTCCCTAACTTTAGCCCCTTTTAGGGGTTTATCCCCTTTTTTAGGGATCTAGCTCCTAGGGGGCTATTTTGGGCTCCTTTTTGGGGTTTTTATCCCTTTTTCTCCATCCTTAGGCTAGTTTGGAGGTGTGGGGGTCTAATGGAAGGTCTAAGGGAGTGATATGAGAGTTGTGAGATGGTGTCCATGGGTGGTGTAGGCCATTGAGAGCTATGTGGGGGATTTTTGGGTTAACAAGGGTTATCAAATGGATTTTTCTTTTTGTGTTTCAAATTCAGATTTTTTTTTCAAGAAGGGATCTATTTTCTTGATCCTATCAAGGAAAATGATGATATTTCTACTGACACACATCAAGAGAATCAAGTTGTTGATTCTGGAAATTTTAATGATGTTTTTAAAGAGGATTTCAACATGCCTACATATGATGAGTATGAGGATGACCACTTGGATATTGCACCTAAAGAACCGGTAATCTACAATAATAGATTGGATCACCTAAAAGAAGATGAGGGTCCTGAATGTGTTATCTCCTCATTCTCCTCAAATTTATAATCTTCATGCCAAGAAGAATGCATCTCACCTAATTTTCTTGGAGAAAAGGAGGATCATAAATGGGATGTCTCTTCTTGTTCCTCCAATTCAAAACTTTTATATCAAAAAGAGTTTATTTCACTTAATGGTATTGAATATACTACCTGTGAAATGAATGAAAGGATTAAGGCTTCCAACTCTGATATTTTGGATGAAGAATGTGAGGTCTCATGTGCATATTGTCATGAACGCATTTTTGAAGGTTCCTTTGAAGATCAGTTTGACAGTGGGTAGGTGGAATAATAGTTTGAGCATCCTTATTGGGACAAACAAATGAAATATAGTTTTGGAGACTGTCATTGGTTTTATGATCTAGTGGCTGATTATATGGAGTAGCCTCGTCACGACAAGCCTATAACCAAAATTTTTGTGGTAGGTCATGATCCATTGGTGGAATATGTGGAGAAAATTTGCAGTAATAATAGTTGGTTGTGTATTTACAGTAAATATCAAATATTTCCTCATAACCTATTTCCATTAACTCCTTCATTTCTGGTCAATCATGATGAAGGAGCTCAATCATTGGATCATTTGCTTTATTGGCTTCATTGGAAGTCAAAAATTACCTGATTGAGCATTGTTGCTTAGTAAGTAGGGTAGGAGTGTGTAAATAAGCTCGACATCGCAAGCCTTTCTTTTCTAGCAGTTTCAGTTTGATTTCAGTAGACGTTTAGTTTCAAGTTCATATTTGTAGAATACAGTTGGTTGTGGTAGATATTGAATAGGTTGAGGATTTCAAAGAATTTTTGGAGCCTCCCAGTGGATAAGGTGTATGGTCTAAATATTTCTTTACTACCTCATAGGGAATATAGCATCCCCGAGTTGGAGCCATTTTTAGCACCTGTGCTAAATTTATTTCTTGTAGGAGTTGGTTTTCTAGATTTGGTAGGTTTACATGAGAAAATGATTTCATCGGTCATTTGGGAAAAAAGAAAGGAATCCTAATGAATTAAGATGGGTTTTGTTCATTTTGAATAAAATTATAAACATTGGTTATCTCTCTCTCTCTCTCTCTCTCTCTATATATATATATATATATAAAGTTTATTTTATGGACAGATTTTTTTTATAAAAGATATTATCACAAGGTTTCCCAACATCAAGAGCATATTGTCGCATGTGGTCGACGCACCCTCCACATCAACAACAATACAATCCTAAGAAAACCTTCCTTGAGCTCACATGGGTTTCGTATTGCTTTGTTCCTTTATAAACATTGAATTTGTGAGGGTATATAAACAATGAAAACACATTTCACCTTATGCATGTAGGATAAAAGCACACGCTATGATGGTAAATTTTGCACCAGCAACTAGCACGGGAAAAACAAAGATTTTGAGGTTGGGTAATATACTATGGGATGGGTCAGATCCTATCTAATCCTGATTAACGGTCCACATTGATTTTGTAGTGGCAAGGTGCATGTAATTTATGTTTTCAAAGTTCAGCAAAATTTTGGAAATGACTGTTTTAGTCATTACATTTCGAGAGTTGCACCCACTAAACAAAGAAACATTTTGAGAAATTGAGATTTTTTTCTTAATAAAATCCTTATATACCATAACCTTTCTCAATTTCAACATAGGTTCTATGGTTTTAGAGAATCGAATCCATTTTCAGAGGGAAAATATCCTTAATTTCGCAATCCTGTCTTAGCCACCAAATTCAAACGAAGATCCCGAAGCGCTGGAGGACGATATGGCCAAATGGAAACTTGGTTTTTGTAGGGAACATGGTAAATTACAAAATCATCTCTCATATTTTACACAGATATCACCAGTTGAGATATGCAGGTGGGGATTTGAAGCATATTTTTTAGCGATCAACAGTGTAGATTAGAGCCCAATTGCATCCAATGCTCTAGAACCATTTTGCCGAGGAAAGTAGAAGACAAGTTAATTAGTTGAAACAATTGTGAAATGGAATTAACCCACAAAATAAGTTGACCGTCAGATGTGCAAATGAGAGAAATCCATGATGGAGGTGGATTTCGCACCAAGAAACATGCACTAGCAACTTAGAAAAATAGGCATTGTGAAATCAAGTAAGAGACCCATGTTTTAATGGTCCAAATTAAAGTCGGGTTCAAATCTATGGTTGGTGACAATTTCAAAATGAGAAAGTGGTGGATTTTTAATTCTCCTAAACTCAGCGAAATTTTAAATGGTGAGAAAATTCAAACACATGTTTACATCCCGTGGTTTGAAAAATTGATCAATGGACATAAAATTGGCATGATCCGGATGTTGAATGATTGGAAAGATTATAAAGAAAGTCCTGATTGTGGTGGAAATTTTGCATTGGATTTGATGGTTGATTTTCTAGTTTTATGTGAGATGAATAGTCGAGGCTAGAGTTCTTCATCATTGTGTTGATATCCAAGATAATGGAATCAACAATTTCAAGATATTATTGCAAAACTAATGTTTTGGGCCTTTTACTTGAGAGAGGTGTTCTTGTCAAACCAATAGGATTTTTCAGAAACCAAGAGAGGTGTTTCCCTGAAATCGACTAATATACAATAACCTCTCTCAGTTTTTACACAGGTTCTATAGATTGGGATATTTTAAACCATATTCACAAGGTATTTTTCTAGAATTTCCCAATCTCATCTTAGTTACCAACTTCAAAAGCATATTACGATGGCCTAGAGGTCAATATGAGCAAATAAAGACATGGGTTTTGTTTGGAATAGGTGTAATTAAAATAATATCTCTCATATTTTACACAGGTGTCACCATTTCAGATATGAAGGTGGATCTATGAATCCTATTTTCAGCAATCCATCTCCTGGAAAAGGGGTGAAATAGTGAAGATTTGGGGGCAGTTGTATTAGAACGAGTGCTTGTAATGAAGAAAGGATCCTTCACCCCTAATTTTGAATAGAAATCCAAAGCTGAGTCGATACCATACCGTTAGACGTTCCTTGAAACACCACTCTCAACTAGCAAGCCTGAGTCCGAGATGTCATACTTGTTGTTTTGACCATGCACATGCATCACCGCATATTTTCCCAATTTGTTTGTGATAATGACAAGTTTGGCACCTCAGTAATTTGTTAGGACTTTGATTTGCAAATTTTATAATAGAATTGGGCTCTGTTTCGGCATTTGTCTCAGGAGCCATGGCATTACAAATATTTCCTCAATTTATGAAGAAAAGGGTTGGATTGACTTTCATTATTGAGGCCTCAACGCCGGTTTTGTATCTCTGCAAACATTTTTGGGAGTAGTAATGAATATATTTATTTACGGTTATGAGTTTCATCACGGTGTCTATATTTTGTGTGTGTTGCCTATTTATTTCATCTTTCATATGTGTTATTTCTGCCAATACATTTCTAGATTAGTGTGCAAGGAATTAGCTCTCAGTTAAGCGCTCCTGCATTAGAAATTGTATTTGTAATGTGATTGTAACGACTGTGATAGAATTGATCCATTGACAGGTGCTCTGTTTTAGTTTTTTCCCTAATTTTTTTATTCTTCTAAAGACGTTTCAAGGGATTCATTCATCGATAAGTACCCCTTGTCATGCTGGTATTTTCTCTTTTTTGCTACCATAGCTTAAAGATATTTCATTGAATGCTGCAATTACTTTTCCTCATAACATAAGAGAGAAAATCAATGTTCATTATCTGATGTAATGTCCTTAAACGTTTCATACTGGGACTCCATCTCCCAATGGTTTTATTATTTGTCTGTCTTTTAATCTTTTATTTAATGAATCACTCTGTTACCTACAGAAATCTATCCTTCTACATGCTTGTTTAAATCCAAATGTATATGTGACTGCTACCATGAAAAGAGAGAGCCCTCTTTGACTACATTAGCTAAAATGTTGTCTAAGTTTTTTTTGAAATGGTTACCCTTGTGACTTCTTACCACAACCTTAGGAAAATTATAGGGTGCTAACACATCTTGCAGGTGTTCTTGATCCAGGTGCATAGATTTCTCTTCTTCCAAATTAGAATATTCCTCCTCACATTAATTTTTAGGTTGGAGCGGCATCGGTAATAGTTCAACATTTTTGGTCTTCCTTTCATGTCCTTTCTTGAGGGATGAATTTCCCCATGTGTTTTTTCTTGTTTCCTCAGTTCTTTGGACATAATAATTGTTAAAGGGTGACGATAGTATTGTTGTTGGGCCCTATGTCATTCTATATTTTTTATTATTTCATACATAAACATCATAAATTCATACTTAAATGGGGGTGTGGGAATATAATAAACCCATTTCATAACTTACGATAAAATATTTAATCAATTTTGACTAATTTCCTACCCACTAGCCTAGATAGTTGGCATCTACTTGCCCCACGTGGTCAAAAATTTCCATATATAACCCAAGGAGTGATTTAATCCTCATTTTGGTTTGATCTTGTATACTTTATTGAATTCTAGAATTAGTAACTATGCTTTCCTATAGATTCTACCTTTCACTACTTTATTCCTTCTTTTAAGTGGATATGGTAAAGCTGGTCAACTAGGAAGATGCTATCTTTTGTTTCCAACCCATCCCCCATGATTTTATCTCCATATTCCAATATTAGAAAGTATTTCCATCATACTTGAAAAATCTCTCATGCTTTATATAATTCTTGAAGTCCTTTATAGATTAGGAAAGTGCTTTAGCCGCCTAAGGGGGGTTATAATATTTAGTAAGCTTGATTTATGAGCTATCAATGAGTTGTCTTTTATCAACTCAAATATCCTTGATAAGGATGCATTACCAATCTAATAATATCAATTATAATTTATTGATCATTCATTAATTCCTCGTATTCTCTCCTTATGTTAATTATCTGTAATTCCTAGTGAGGTTAATTATGTCCTTAGATTCTTAGCTTGTTTATGAAACTCTTGATGTAATTAACGATTTATAATTCTTACAATTGTTTCCATTTTATTCTCTTGGATAAGTTTACTTGTTCAATCCTACTCCAAAACTCTAAAACCTAAGCTTGTTGGTGCACCCTATAAAATTAAATCGTTCTACTCAATTTTAAATTAAGCATTCATTTTAATAGGTTGTTCTTAATCATCGGATATGATCGTGAAACTAGTGAGATTATCACTCAACAATAAAACTAAACATGCACACCTGAAAACATGCCAAGTTCAATCTTGTTCTTCAAATGAAAAGATGGTATGCCTCTAAACTAAATGCAAAGAAACAATTTTCTTTCCTTTCAAATGCAAATGCAATCTTTCCTAAATTAAACCAAAAACTAATTCCTTTCCAAGAAAACCAATGCAAGTTCTTCTTTCAATGCAAATGAAAAATGAAAATCAACATGAAATAATGCAAATATTTTTGTATTTTCACAATAAATGAATGAAAATTCAAAAGAGAACCACGCAACTCACATCCTCCACCAACAAGTATAAAGACACAAATATTATAAGTTATGAAGAATCAATTATTCATGCAGTAAAATTGAAATGAAAAGGGATAAAATGACAAGAACAAATTCTCCAAAAAATAATAAAAAAGAGGTTTCCAATCATACAATAAGCAACCAATAGAAAACATAGGGATCTTGGAAGACTTAGGAATACTCACAAACAACCCATCAATCTCTCAAATCAAGATATAAAGAAAAAAACGATGTGTACATTATTTTTCAGAGAACAACATCTTATGTATGCGACCTACCAAAGGATAACATATGTATATATGTGATTGTCAACATTGTGACTGACGTATACAAATAAAAAGAGGGTAAACAGAAATATTAATGCAAAACCACTTTAAGGGACTGTCAACAGATCACTATATTACCAAATGTGACATAGGAACATAAAGAAATAGATACCAATTTAAGAAAAAATGCACCCAAAACCACATCGAAAAGGATACTTCCCAATGGAGTCACCAATTTTGTTACAAATAAAATATTCCTATGGATTAGGGAGGACCACAAAAGACAACATGACACCATAAATCCCATCCATTATCAAGTATGTTATATAAATTAAAGAAGATAACAACTAAGGAATAGAAACCGTACCTCAACTAGCTGTTCGAAGAAGACCATCACTGGGATCACAATCAAATGCTTGTTCCCTACACTTTGTACTCAATAAAATATATATATCAAAGCATATAAAATATATTAAATGTTAGCATTCAAACTAGTATAGTCCATTTAAACATGTATAAAGAAACTATACCCATGGATACACATATAAAAATCATTAGAGGAAATTTGAGGTCTAAAATGGGCCTCCTAAGGAAAATAATAAAATAATAGTTATTAATTTTGGATGAAGAATAAAAAAACCACTTTTTTTGTTCGTATTTTCGACATATCTCCCTGTGTTTTTACTCAAAATATAACCTGGAGAGCTTATTGGATGCATAATTTAATTCTGTGTCCAACGAGTACCCACACTACATAATTTTGAGAGACTTCGCTACCCCAAAAAAAGAAATAACTGAACAAACATGATGATGAAATCATCATCACATTTGTTCAGGTATTTCTTTTTTTTGGGGTAGCGGGGTCTCTCAAAAGTATGCAGTGTGGGTACTTGTTGGATGCAAAATTAAATTCCACATCGAACAAGCTCTCCCGCACGGAATTTGAGTAAAAACACAAGGAGATATGTCAAAAATACGAACAAGAAAAGTAGTTTTCTTTTATGACAAATATGTCAATTCAACCATTATGGTTGACTCATTTTATTGAAATTCTATTGGTTCTTGAATTCGAACTCACAAAATTTATTGTTGCGCGTTTTCTTATAAGGCCCATTTCAGACCCCAAATTTCCTCTAATGTGCACATACAATTTGGATGAGAAATGGATATTTATTTTAATATAAAAACATAGATACAATGTGATAACCAATGTTGGCACCTCGTCGCAACCGAGAAACCATGTTCCTCCACAACTTCAATCCTCCATAGATAGGAAAGTTGACAAAGACAATGGAGAGATTGGGAGATGAACAAAGACACTTCAATCAACAAGGATACAGGGATGCAGACTCAATCATATGGAAATAAGGAAAACTTATGCTATAGTTTCCTTACCCTCAAATTTTCTCCTCCTCCAATGCTTCACAATGGTTCAATATATAACCCTTAAAATGGAAATGGAGGGTCGAATCAGAGCATTTACAAGCATATGGAAGGCCAAGGATCAAGCTATTTGTTACTTGATGAGGAAAAATACAAATATTATTTGTTTTTTATAACAAAACCCATTGTATGTAGGATGTAATGGCACAAGTTTCACATACATAGGATGCATAATTGTTGACCCATGTGTATCTTCAAAAATGTATTTTTTAGGGTTACCTTTAAGCATCAAGGATATAGTGAGTAAGGAGGGTATAGTGAGTCTACATAAGGACAACTGAAGGCCATTAAGGCATGATGCATAAGGCATGGAAAATCATGTTATAATAATTATACATCTCATACCTCCATGAGAACCCTAAACCTATAAAAAATATTCTTCTTACCATCACCCTGATGAAGACATCAATGGGTTCCTCTCCCTATGAAGAAACCAATTATATTCAATTATCCCCATAGGAAAAAACTACATGGAATTGATTCATGGGGAACCTGTCTTCACACATAGAAAACTACCCTCTCCTCATTTTGGAAAAGGTTTCCCAACCCACTCAAAACCATGTGAACTCCACCCATTATCAAATTAGTTCCCCAACATGCCTAAAACCATGGGGACTCCACCAACTATTATTTATATGAAAATCATTCCCAAAGCCACTCCAAACCATGGGTACCACCTCATTCTTTTGGAATAAACACTTCTATTTCCTTTGATTGATGTCATTGAGTCTCTATATCCCCAACATTATCATTTTTTTTGGTAGCCATTCATATGGAGTTTGTCTCACTCTGTTACACTTTGTCCCTATATCTTGAATAATTTTTCCTCTAGTTACTCCCCAAGTTTACATTGATCAAAGGAAGTTATGAGACCCACAATTAGTATCTGTTCTTGTGTTAGGTCAATCAATCTCACAGCTGGTTACAATATGTTCTTGGTTCACAGGATAATACCATTATCTTATCATGTATTGCAACTCTCATTGACATAAAATCCTTTTGTTCTAAGAGTTGCAGTGGTTATAGTGGTACTTTGGGATCCCTTTCAATAAATATAAGGTATTTCCTTGAACTAGGTGGGGGAATTCACAAGTTCTTACTAACTTAGTGGTATCTCCTATGCTCGAGTTAACACATCTATCACATCAGAGGGAATCACACATTTCAAAGATAGAAGTGTTGAAATTTGTAAATCATGTTAGAAACACATCTGATCCAATGAAGTACCCCATTCAATGACTTCACTAATGTTTTGGTCCCCCACTCGTATGGGATTTTCATGATCCTCAACAACTCCACTTCTTTAACACCATTGACCTCATTTCCAGGTTCATTTGCACTCACATGGATTGAAGGCTCCTTCATGCATGTCCTCCAATTTGTATGAGTTGACCCCTTAGTTTCCTCATTTTGTACCCACTTTGAAAATATTCATGATCATGGGTATGCCTACCTCATTTGTATAAAATACCATTGATTGTCACTGCTTCACCAATAGTATTCCTCCATGGGAGGAATCGATTTTTCCATACGTGATTTAGATATTTTAGGAGCACAAGAAAAAATAAAAGAAACAATGATGCATTATCGGCTCTATACTACCCTTTGAACCTCATACATCAAGGGGAATATGTTAACGCTTAAATCTCACACACATGTGAAAATTTTATAAAGTACACATCAAGGCATCATCAACATATAGCTTGTATCCCACTAAACACGTCCTCATCAAATTCAAATAGAAGTATGAGTTCAGAAATGTTAAAAAATAGTCAAAAGACACATTTGCATGACCAAATGTTTGTTTATGCATGCTATTGTGTGTATTATTAGTTCAATGCCCACACAACCTACGTGGATTTTCCTTCGATATCCATGTGAATGAAAAAGAATGGAAAGATCTCAACCACATGTGGCATATTAAACACTCATGAAATCTAGATTACCTCCAAGAATTTGAATGTGGATCCTCACACACTTGGGCTCATTGAATCCCCCCCCTTTGTGTACCTTGGATCTAGATCATGGGCAAGGAGTTCACATTTGGATCTAGTGATTTATTGGTCAAATTTTGGCCTATAAATCGAATCCATGAGAATGCATATTGTAAGAAAAAATTAGAGAAAATTTATTCTACTAGAATTGTGATAGATCTCTCTCATATCTCACCTCTCCCCTCTTGTTCATCATCTCCCAAGCTCCCTTCCAACCTTCCTCTTAGGGGAAAGTGTTCTACTCATTTTTTCTTCAAGTTCCTTAGAATCTAGTGTGGAGTAAATATTACTCCCTAAGGGATAATTTTGGATTCCCTTTCAATACCACACATCCTAGGTGTTGTACATGATTAACCATTTGTAAATACAAAAGTTTCTTGACATCTTTTGGTTGTTGGAGTTTGCATTCCTAACCCTTCTTCTTTGTTTTATTTTGGCTCATTTTCTTTGTTTTTATTTTATTTCAAAAAAAACAACTTGGACTATCACTTTGAGCACTCTCCTTACCCATAGAGGGCACCTAATACTGAAGGCTTGTTGCAACCTACAAGTATTTTCCCCTCACCAACTGGGAAGGACTCACCCTTGTGCAATCTTTTTCAAAACACAAGAAATAAATTAGTGTTGAGTGTATTTGTAATTTATGAGGGTTACTTTAAGTGGTCATGAATGGTTTTATGAGGGTTACTTTAAGTGGTCATGAATGGTTTTATGAGTGGTGGTCATCGACATGATTTAGTAAATGGAAATGTATAATGTGAAATGATGTCAACAAACTAAATCAATGCAACTTGTGATGTTCTGATGTAGGTGAGAAGTAACCATGGATTCCCCCAAATGAGCAGAAAGTTTGATAGAAATTTTGGAGGAACAAGCGATATTTGGTTGAAAATGATGAGTTGTAGTAGCATGGAATATGCTTACTGATTTGTTCGAATCCAATTTTCAAACCAAAACATAACAAAACTTCAATTCATGCTATAACTTAGAGTTTTGAAAAAAAATGGCATGACTTAAATTATGATATTGATTGGGATTTTTGTCATGTTGATTCTTTGAATATTTTCATTGTTTTGTTACTTTGACAAGTTTTAGGAGTTGATTGTGTTGTTACTTGACAAGTAAAAAATTATTGTAGAGGTTAGAGCACCATGTATTATTTGAAAATCAATCATTCCTATAAGAAACAATCATGATGTTCCAAAATTTAATATTTAACATGAATATTTATTTTGAAACAAAAATGAATTGCAAAATTTATGCCTTTTTTTATTCCAAATGTCAACCTCTAGGATGTTGTAGAGGTTGGTTTTTAGTTGACATTTGTTCAAATACACCGAACAGGGGTTTTCATGGATATAATTTTTTATCCTTTTTTAATTGCAAGTTCTAATCACTAAAAAGTAATTTTTTAGTTGAAATATGCCCAAATGAGCCTCGAAGGAATTTTCATTTCTATAATTTGTTTTTATGCTTAAAGAATTCATGTAGGTGGAGTTGAGGAAGCATGTCCATACTTATGCATCATTTATAGATGTAGGATGGAAGAAACCTTTTTGATGAAATATTACTTCGATGTAAGATGATGGTATAACCATAGACAATATAAATTGGGAAGAGAAGATGCGTGTTCTCCTTCTATGGTTGCAATTTTGATAGGCTTGTTGTTAAATACTATGTCTACCTTGTAAGAATCTAACCACCTCATGAAAAAATTTCCCTTGAAATACTTGAATTTGGAGTCGTACAGTAGTGCCCAATCCCTTGGTTGGAACACAAAAATTTTATGAGCTTGTCATGCCACTTTGCACTTTTTTACTACATAATATCACTGTGTGTCAATGTGGCCAAGTGAATTTGATCAAGCTCATTGATATTTTCTAATTTATGATTCTAATTTGTTGTCAAATCCAAACCAACCTCTACAACAATTCTAAGTGTGTTGATTTCAAATTCAATTAGAAACATAAAAAAATTACCATACACCATCTCAAATGGAGAGAATCCCATTGCAATTTTTCAATTATTCCTATAGGCCCATAGATATTATTGAAGCCAATCAACCCAATCTTTCAAGTGACTAGCCAAAATATTCATAAGAATATTTCCAACGCATTTTTTGTTTTCTCGACCTACCCATTTTCTTGTGGGTGATAAGGGGAAGTGAATAGATGTTAAATATTGTATTTTACAAGAAGTTACTCAATATTATTCCCTATGAATAATGATCCTCCATTGGTAATTATATCTCTAGACATCCCAAACTATAAAAATATTTCTTGTGTGATGCTTTCCCTCTACCCACTTGGAGACATACTCTACGCACACCACGACATTATATTTTTTATGGGATGAGGGATCGATTGGTCCCACAAAATAAACTTCCCACTTATTGAAGGGTTATATTATTAGATATGCTTGTAATGAAATCTCGTCAAACAGAGTGGGTTTTCCCATTCACTTGTAGTTATCACATCCATTTACATACTTCTTTGCATATTGGAATATAGTGCAACAATAATAATTGATCTATAACTCTTTGTGGCATGCTACTATATCTACAAAATTCCCTCCAGAAGGCTCATCATGGAAGAATTTAATTATGTTCTAGATATCAACCTCCCTTACACACCTTCGGATTATCTGATCTACTCCTATGAAATAGGTATCCATGTATCCATGAAAATATGGCACTTTGCTGAATGATATTTTATATCTCCATTTGAGGGGCGTGGTGCAACAATTTTCACACAACAATGTAATTACAAATGTTTGCATACCGTGGTTTGTGAGAAAATACTACAAACAAGTGTTCATTGAAAATATATCTTCTAAAAGAGAGTTTCCAATATTCATGATATGTCTAGATAAAAAACCCACTGTTAGATTTTTATCATTTAAGCAATATGATCTTAGGATATTATCTAAGAGAATAACATGCACAGAAATAATCACAAGAGACAAGAGACACAAATAATTTTCCTCCGGGAAACCATACAAGAGAAAACCCCACAACTTCCTCAAAGATACAATGAGCACCAGTAGAAAAAGTAAAACCCGAGAACATAAAGATGATATCTAGCAGCTGATCTCTCTCACTTGTTCCAACACTTCCTCTCTCACTCATTTGCCCTAGTTGAGTGAGTGTGTGTGACAAATAGAGAGTCTCACTCTCTATTTATACTAGTTTTCAACTTGAAAATTACTTAACAGGGCAGACATCTCTAGGAGAGTCTAATAACCCTAGTGGCCGTTAACTGTGGGGACTTTTCCCTTCTGTTCAACAAGGAGGGTTAACCTCAACTCAATTGTGGGGACTATTTCCCCGACTTACAATGGAGGGTTAAAATCATTGACTTTTCATGACTTTATTATATTAATGACTCTCCTGATAGGAACATCAAGGTATAATGAAACAAAAATGATTATCCCGATAGGAACATCGGTGTACAATATAAGTGAATACATTTTGATGTTACAAATACATCAAGAATCCCTGTTAACTAGGAATGTAATCTCTTGACACAATTCATTAGCACAAGTATTCTTCTCTCGATCATCATTAAATATGGATCATCACTGGATCATTATCAAAGATGGATCATCATCAGATCATCATCAAAGTTGGATCATCAATGGATCATCATCAAAGCTGGATCATCATTGGATCATCATCATTAGTGCTTCCTCTATCTCGATCAAATGGTGTTATATCTTAATTCTACTTGTCATAGGAAGTTCTATAGATCCATCCTTTTTTCATGATGGTTGTATGCATAGCCTCCATGTAGGTATTAATCTTCTTCATCACTTATATCTAACCTAGTAAGAAAGGCCTGCCCAACACTTACATCTAACCATGGGAGGAATACATCCACCACCATGTGAGAAAGGCCCATCCCTTATATCTGAATATGGGAAGGCCTAGCCTGCCCCCATGTTAGAATGGCCCAAACCCTTGCATTTGACCATGGGAGGGCCCAACCTTCCCCCATCTCAGAATGTCCCAGCCCTTACATCTGACCATGGGAGGTCCCATCCTACCCCCATGTCAGAATGGCCCAACACTTATATTTGACCATTGGAGGGCCCATCCTACCCCCTTGTCAGAATGGCCCAACACTTATATCTGACCATGGGAGGGGCCATCCTGCCCCCATGTCAGAATGGCCCATCACTTATATCTAACCATGGGAGGGCCCAATATTCCCCCATGCCAGAATGACCCAACACTTAAATCTAACCATGGGAGGGCCTAGACTACCCCCATGTCAGAATAGCCCAACACTTATATCTGACCATGGGAGGTCCCAACCTTCCCCCATGTTAGAATGGCACTGCACTTACATCTGACCATGGGAGGGACCAATCTACCCCCATGTCAGAATGGCTATGCACTTACATCTCACAATGTGAGGCCCCACCTACCACCATCTCAGAATGGATCTACACTTACATATGACAATGGGAGGCCCCACCTACTACCACATTAGAAGGGCTCACAGAATTATCACATCGCCTTGGAAGGAACCTCAATCTGGAGAACACCAAGCTTCTCCCTGAAGTACTCAAACTTTACTCTGGTCATTTCTAGCATAGAATCACATCAGGGTTGATTACATCCAAGGATAACCTGCAAGCTTCGCCAGGACCGATTACATCCAAGGACAACCTACAGGAAGCAACATACGAGCTTTGCCATGATCTTATGCTCTGACAACTTGTCTCATCGGCCATGCTAGAACTCCCTCTTTTGAGAGATATTGATCTGGATCAAAAACTGAATCTTCACTGCTCCTCTCTCCCAAGTAGTCGAGCAAGTGGCAACATATTTTTCCTCTCTTGTACTCACCACCATGCAGGACTCCTTCCTACAAAAACAAGAGATCACACTTGATCCCATACTGAAGTAGCACCCCAAAGTGCTCTTCCTATCAATGGCACTGCCCAATCCGAATGCACATAATCATCCAGGTTAATATTATGATTGGTATCATACTTGAGCCCATACTCAAATTACCCTTCATGTACCTCAGAATATGCTTTACAGCAATCAGGTGAACATGTCTCAGATCTATCATCAACCGGCTCAATGTGTTCACAACAAAGAAAATATCTGATCTTGTATTCATCGGGTACATCAGGGACCCAATCATATGACAATACATTGTAGAATCAACCATATTTGATGAAGCAACACTTAATAGCTTTAGGTTCTATGCCATAGGTGTGGTCATGGCCTTGCAGTCCATCATCCTGAAACTCTTCATGATCTCTACTGCATACTTCCCTTGTCCTAGGGAGATTCCTTCTACATTCTGCCACACCTCCATGCATAAAAAGTAGTGCACCATACCCAAGTCCCTTTACTCGAACTTGGCAGCAAGTCTCCTTCTTTCATATTTAATGAGTTACTCTTTTCCTATTAGGAACATGTCATCGACATATAACAGGACAATCACCGGTATTCCACCTTCAACCTTTGAATTAAATGTTGGAATCTTATTTAATCTTAGTAAATCCTAGAGTCATCAGTAAGATGTCCATCTTGGCATAGCATGTCGAACCTCAGGATCTTCTGTAGTCACTCTCTCTGAAGCAGAGCATGATTCTCCCTCTTCCTTTCATACTCTATGTATCCTATACTAGAGTGACAAGTAGCTTCCTCTGCTACTATTATTTTATGTATCCATATAGGGTCACTGGATATGAAGATACTCTTTCTTGAAAATGTTATTTTCGCACTCATAAGTGAAATTGTCATCCTCTATAGGATTTCATCTTCAAACTTGTAGCAAAGGTTAATATCTTCATCACTTTAGGTTATCTTCAAGCTCCTTATGTATGTGTTATCCCATGGGTGTCTTCTGAGCTTGTACAAGGCCTTCTTTAATTTGCACACATGAGTCTGCCTGTCATGTGCCTCAACTCCCACTAGCTACAAATGTATCTTTGTATTACATGCCTTCTTTCTGTGAGAAGCATTGTGCTATGAATGTTTCCTTGTATCCAACAATGTTTCCATCTAATGCATGATGGAACTACGAACTTCCCTTGGGTCTTGATATTGCATCCTAGACACCATTCTTCTTGGATTGGTATTCTCCTTCTCTTTCTTATTGGCTACTTCTTCATAGATGGAAGGTTCTGCATCAATGATGTCGCTCAATAGTGTCACATAACTACATTCATCATAGTATTCTTCATTCTTGGATTATTTCTTGAACTATTATCACTTGTTCTTCGGAACAAGTCTCTTCCTTATTTTCTTGTAGGTGATTGTATGTGATATTTCCTACAAGTCAAATGAATTAGTTATATGGTTAGAAACATTTCATAAGGAATATTCATAATGGAAAATTCTTATGCATAAATATATGATCATGCAACTATTTTAGCCAATACAACATTCANCTTTGTAGATGCCTTCCATCTATACCATGACATCATTGAGATTGTGCACTAATCCAATATGTCAGCAAAGAGGTTTCATTATAGATAAGTAGAAATGGAGAGTTGTATAGAACCATGAGCTACTTACCCATCCATGCATATTAGTAGTATACTATCATTAATGCAAACATTCTATCATGCATAACACATCAACTGAATATAACCAAATACACAACAAAACAATATCATGAAATGACACTTGAATACTTATCTTTATTTGTTTCATGGTAGACTCATTCTTGAGCCTTCTGTTTCATCATCTTCTTCATTCATGACATCGTCATTTCTTATCCAAATGCTAAGATGTATAAGAGGTTCTTCAGGAATTGAGTTCTTCATATTCCTCATCGTTTGAGGCATATTTTTTGAATCATGAGAGATAGATATTTAGTTTTTCCCATCTTCTTTTCTCTTATTATGAGTCGATATTCTTCTTGGGTGCTATCTTCCCAGATTCTTCTGAAGGTATCCAATTCCTTTTAGCACACATTCCTCGAATGAATGAATCCAATGATCCTGGGAGGCCATTCAAGGTGGTTATGAAAATTTCTTCTTTGTCTACTTCTTCATCCACTACTTCAAGTTGTTCTTTGATTTGAGAGACCCTTCTAAAGTATGACTGTATGGTATCTCAATTCTAGATCTTTACATTCTTCAATTGGTTTCTCAAAGTCATCTTCTGATTTATGTTCTTCCCTTCAAATAGATTGGTTAAGAAATCAAACATATCTTTAGGTGTCTTTTAGGGAAGACACTTGTGGTATAAGGTGATCCTTGATTGAATCAACAATGATTTTCTTAGGCTTGACCAAGTTCTTCTTGTGTAAGGATTTTATCCTCATCTCCCTCTAGAACTGGAACCTCTCCACTTATGTAGGTGTCCAACTAATTTTCTTCAAGAACCAGGGAAATCCTATACTTCCATGCTTGGAAGTTTTCATACTCACCAAGATTATCATCAAGATGGTGTGATTATTCATCTTGAAATGATAACCTCAACTATAAATAGCAAAATATTAGATCTTATCGATTTGAGGTGTTTGTCCTGGTTCTAGAGCTGGCTGATCTAGGGTTTGTCAGAGAAACCCTAATTTTCAAAACTTGGAATATTTCAAATGTGATTGGATAGAAATATGGGCCTCTTCAAGGAAATATTTCCAGTGTACTCCTTTTCTCAAAACAGTGGAGGGAAGCTCCCAGAACAGGAAGCCCTAGTTTTCCAATTTCTTCTATAGAAATTCCTGATACTATTTCTATGGTGTCTCTGAAAGTACTGCTCCTCTATGTCTAAAATTTTGTAATGAGGTAGCCTTGTCTGTCCTATTTCCAAAAACACACATTTTATCAAAATTGTTTTCACCAATTGGGACTTATGATAGTTTTCTCACGGTGACTTAATTCAGGATTGTTCATCATAGAAAATGTGTACAGACTGCCATGTGTCACGGTTTCACATTCAGGTTCTGAAATGTTTACCAAATAAAGTAAAGTGCATGCCCTATCTGGAAAATCTTGCAAAATTTTATTTGGATCTTCGTATCTTGAGATATAGCAATTATCCCTAGGTGTCTTGTTTAGGAATGAATCGTGGAAGAGGCTAGAACCGTGATTTGGAGGAATCATATCTCCCAAAATATAGAAAATATAAGGCTGAAATGTTTACAAATGGTACATTAGGATTTTATATTCGTCCTATCAAAATTTTGGCCCCTGATACTTCTTCAATCTCGGGATATAACGAATGTACCAAATCTACCAGTTTTGGCATTTTAGAGTTTTTCAGGCTCGGGGTCAAACTAGGGTTTGACTTTCCTAGAGTTTTACCCAACCAAAAATATCGACCTTTGTTTCTAAATTTTGATTTTGAGGAGGAGAGAAATCCTACGTTGGGTTCACTCAAAAATTTCTCTTCTGTAAAAATCCCTAATTTTCGACAGCAAAAACTAAAAAATGCTCAGAATCAAATTATGCATTGACAGAAAGATACGCCCTTCAATGGAGAGTCATCCTAGCCTCCTTTTCCTGATGATCTGTGGATAGAGATTCGAAAAGTAAGAAGCCATATCTTCTGCAGCTACAGAGTGTCTTCTTCTCAGGTTAGCTGTGATACCATGTTATATTTTTATGATTTAAGAAATATGATCTTAGGATCTTATCTGAGATAATAACTTGCACAACAATAACCACCAGAGACAAGAGACAAAATAAAATTCCTTGGGGAAACCATAAAGGAGAAAACCCTGTAAGTTCCTCATAGATAGAATGAGCACCAGTAGAAAAATTAAAACCCAAAGACATAAAGATGATCTCTGACAGTTGATCTCTATCACTTGTGCCAGCACTTCCTCTCTCACTCATGCGCCCCAATTGAGTGAGTGTGTGTGACAAATAGAGAGTATCACTCTCTATTTATACTAGTTTCTGACTTGACAATTACTTACCATGGCTGACATCTCTAGGAGAGTCTAATAACCCTAGTGCCCCTCTACTATGGGGACTTTGCCACTCTCTTCAACATGGAGGGTTAACCTCAACTCAATTGTGGGAACTATTGCCCCAACTTACAATGAATGGTTAACCTCATTGACTTTGCATGAATTTATTATATTAATAACTCTCCTGATAGGAACATTGAGGTACAATGAAATACAAATGATTATCTCGATAGGAACATCGGGGTACAATATAAGTGAATACATTCCGAAGCTACAAATACATCAACATCCACAACCACATTGTATTTTCCATGTTTGTCAACAATGGTTGTTAACTCAAAAAATCCCTCACTCATCTCTACATGTCCTACACCACCCAAGGACATGCAAGGACACCTATACATGACCCTCATTTGACCCCATTTGACCCCCACACCCTCAAGAAGTCTTAAAAACAGGAAAAAGGGCTTAAAAAACACTAAAAAGAGCCTGAATAGCTCTCATAGGGGCTAAATCCTCCAAAAAGGGGCTAAAACCCCTGAAAGGAGCCCAAAACCCTAAAAGGAGATAAATATTGAGCAAAAGGGGCCAAAATCCAAAAAAGGGGCTAAAGCCCCGACTAGGGGCTTAAAACCCTGAAAAAGCTATAAATAGAGGGGTGGGGGTCACTCTCAAAAGATTCCTCCCTTTCATATTGTTATGTTTCCCGAGTGGATGCCTTGAGACCATTTTCCTCTCAAGCCACCCACACTCCCTCTCATCCATTTTCCCTTTGAGCCATAGCTCCTCCATTGCCAAGAGAGAGGTGCTTCTCCAAGATAGGGCATGGTGGCCCATTTCCACCAAGAGGTATAATATTTTGTTTAATGTAATTTTTATTTTTAGTTTTTATCCAACTCAGTTTGCTTGCAGGTTTATTTCATGTTCTAACAAGTGTATGCAGGGTTCTGGAGTCTATCCTTGTGTGCAGGGTTTCCATCTCTTTCCTTTCTGTTCTTTGTTTCATTTTTGCTCAATTTTTCTTGCATTACCATCAGGAACCCTAGCCTTCTCTCCTATAGACAAAAGGTATTCCTTCTTTCCATGTAGCAAGGGAGAAATCCCTGCTATAGAATTGACGACCATGCCAGGTCGATCCCACAGGATCCCTGGGTTTATTTTTGAAAGTTTCAGTTTTTCATTTTGTTTTTTTCCCTAGTTTAATTTTCTGTTAAAATATAGCTTAGATTCCTATTTATTTGCATTTCTAGTTACTTCCAAGCCTCCTCAAGGAAAATCCAAGTGCATTTGGCCACAATACATGTTACTCTCATCTAGATCTAACTCAGGACCAAAAAAAATTCAGTTTCTGGAGTAGATTGCTCTTATCAGGCCCCCTTGCCACATTTGAGCTAGAAAGTGTGATCTGTCACTCAAATTTTGATTTTTTAAAAAGTTAAGGACTTTCAGTGTAGCTTAGTTGCCTCTATCCATCCAAACTATTTTTATTTTTCTTTCTATTTCTATTCATTTCATTTGTATAATGTGTAAATGAAAGTGTAAATCAATGGTTAATGGGTTAATGAACATAGCTTGATTAAATTTTACTTAAAATAAACATCTTTCCTATCCCTTCCTCCTCTACCCATTCATCACCCTTAGGGGTCTTCTGGCATAAGATGAAGGGTGAAGCTCGTATAGTAATAGGCACTTCACCTATTATTTTTCGAAGCCACTAAAAACAGGTGACTTGGAAGGTAGACAAGGTAGAGAAGGAGGGCTTCTCACGGTGCTCAACATCCTCCCTATTGACCAACCTTACATCTGGAGGGTGGCGTGTGGATCTATGGATGGGCTTAGTCCTGTTGTGTTGAGATCCTAGCACCCTCTCCTGGTTGAAGAGAAATATAGGTGCAAGGTAGTCACCTATTCAGGCTATCATAGCTTAGGATCACAGCTGGTACATGTCTAAAATTTATGATTACTATTTACTTCTTTCATTCATAATGTTATGAACTCTATGGAATATTCATAAACCATTTAAGCAGCCACCAGATATAACAGAAAAACAAAAGACATACACACCATACCATATCAATCAACCCAACTTATTTCATGATGCTAGTGAGCCAGTAAAATTTACAATTTACACTAAGTTAAACATCTGTACTCTTTGAGGACATAAGTCCCTAAATTCCTTAATTGTGGGAAGTACTTGGGATCATCCTAGAAAGTCATTGTGAGGAGTACCATGGAAACCCCAAAGTAGCTAGCTGCTGAGAGGAATTTCCAAGTGAAATGGGAAACGACCCCCACTAATTGAGTAGCACTCCCATGAGGAAAAAACCAAGCACTATCTTCTACCAGTTTGGGTGGATGAGTGACCACCTAAAGACAATAGGAAGTAATTGAAACTGGGGTCCAAAAATCATTACCACCATTTTGACATACAAATTTGACACTATTGTTCCCTCACATTCTTCCTCAAGCCAAATAGGCGAACCACCACAGTATAGGTCATTAAACCGACATCGTTGAGACCATTCTCGATGACCTTCTACACCATTAGAAGGCCACACAACCTCTGATTCAGATTCAGACTAATATCAATCTGAACCAGATCTGCACACTGCACCATCAAGCCCCATGGCTGGTGCAAACCCGAATCCATTTTATTTCATAGTAATTTCTAGTGGACCCATGTCCACACCACAAAATATCACTAACAACCCTGCAGATGGCCCTAGCACGGTTATGCAAAATGCCATAAGCCAGCTACCACCACCCATATTGAACAGTCAAGCTGTCCCACCTGCAACACATGGGGGAAGTGGCCCTTCCACCTACACTGCCCCTCCTGTCATACATGGGGGCAGTGGCCCTGCCACCCACACTATCCCTCCCACCACACTTGGGGGCACTGGCCCATCCACAATTGTACCACAAGTACCCCTAGCTATCCAGGTGCATCATGTACCTGCAAACGCCACCACCATGGCTGCCCCATCTCACATCAACCTGGGGTCAAACCTTCCTTTCATGGCACATGTCAACTTGCCTAAGTTGGCTTGGTTAAAAAATTATCCTATCCACCTTCAAAATTATTGGCCTCCCATGCCAACCAAACTTCCCTCAGACATACCCAAGTTTGAAGGGAAGGCAAGGAAGTGCCCCTAAAACCACATCATGACATTTCATCTATGGTGCTCATCAAACAACTTCGTAGATGATTCGATCAGGAAAATACTATTCCAACGCACCCTCAGATGTTCTAGATCCAAGTGGTACATTGAGCTACCACAAGACAAGTACCCGGATTTCAACTCCCTGGATTTCATGTTCCTGCAATATTTCCAACTCCTTGTCAGATATGACAAAGGGGTGGAGGCCTTGTTATCTTGCCACTAGAATACTGCGACCCACATAATCAACCACATCCATGAGTGGCGATGACGCTGTAGTTTGTGTAAGATCCAACTTGATGACACTATCTTCCTGGATTGGTTCCGTAAACCCTTGCTCCTACCTATAGAAAATGACGTAGCATCTGAACATCCTCAATCCAAAGAGGAAGCCATCTTGAAAGCCCAATAGTTTGATCTGATCTATGCACAATCTGGATACCTTCACACTATCATTCCAGACACTCCCCATGTAGTCACCTCCTACTGAGATACACCGAGGGCATCCCAAGTTGGATATGGCATCATAGGTTCTGTCCCTCACCAACCACAGCATCGTCTGACACCACTTGCAATGCCACCACAACCAAGAAACACTCCTAGTGTTTCTTACCAAAACCAAATTTTGGTCTATGCAAGAATGATGTTCCAGTCCGAAGCCATGACTTAGTATGCACAACCTACACCACCGCAGCAGGCCCAGGCCTTGGCTTGGCCAACACATCAATACGTGGGACAAATGCCCACATTTGTGGCACCGAAACCCACCCAAATATACTATGCACCATCGGTGCAAGTGGTTCAAGCCCCCGCCCTTGCTCCACCTACTCCATTGGGATAGGTGTTTGCACAACAAAACTGTCCCAACCAGCTAGCCCCGAATAACCAACAAGGGAAAGCCAGGAATAACCAACCCCAGAACCAAGGAAACAATCAACCACAGGGAGGCAGTCAACAACCAAATCCTCCCAACAATGCCGCAGCGAACCGACGAGCCCAAAATCCTCAACGACCAAATGCACCGAGACACAACGCTCTGTTGCAGACAAACCAACCATGCACATTATGCGAGGTCTACAAGCACTACACATTCGAGTGTCCCTTCATGGGTCACACTAAACAAGCCATTAGAAATGAGGTTCAACATGCCACCAATACAACGGATCAAGCCCAACCAAACCTAGCACCACAAGGACCTCCTCCTATGGTGCTCCAAAACCCATTACCAGTCCAAGGATTGGTGGCAACCACACCCCCTCCCCAACCCAATCCCAATGCTCTGGGGGCACCTCCCACAGCAGAAATAGGTGTCCACCACCTAGTAGCTATGACAACGGAAGAGGTCAATATACAAACAAGATGAAATCAGTACAGAACCAACACTGACCCCGTTGACACATCAACGACATCTACATCTAAAATGGTCAATACACCTCTTTAGTTACCCCCTTTCTCATGCCCCCCATATGGCGGGTTGCCAATAACACCATGGCTAGAGCTACTGTCAGCTACAACATCGTGTATGATTTGGTCCAAACACCTACTGCCATGTCTGTTCTTGAGGTACTCAAAAATTTCCCAACATAGTAGAACGCCTTACTAGCCACCCTTGGGGCCGTAGATCCTTTTGACTCCAATTTGATCACATTCAACACAGAGAATGGAGAACCATGAATGCCATTAACCATTTCCTTTCAAATCCTGGTGTCTATCCATAATTTGGTCGTGCACCAGTGCATAGTGGATTAGGGGGCATCCACGTGAGTTATGTCTACCCTAGTTTGGAAGAAACTTGGATCCCCAATTCCGCAACCATCCTCGACAACTCTATGGGCTTATGATGGCCATCCCACCAAATCCCAAGGAATCCTCCCCCATGTCCCCATCACATTAGCTGGGAAGATAGTTCTGATTGACATAGAGGTTGTCAATGCTCAATTGGATTATAACCTTCTCTTCGAAAGAAGTTATATGTATGCCATGAGAGCCATAGCATCACTGTCTCATGATGTTCCCCCATGAATGGAAAATCATGACGGTTGACCAAATAACTTATCATGATCCATAAGGTCTAGCGGCACCTACCAACATTATCCCTACAATCAACACCATTGATCCGCAAGGGTTGACCACACCCCCCAATGTTATCCCTGTGTTCAACACCATGGTTGACAACATACTAGTCTCCCCATTGTTGAATGTGGGCCTTGGGTTGTTTTCCAATACCAACATGATGACTTATTTCCCCTTAGTGTCACCACCACCAACAACAAATGAGATTGCGGACTTGTACATGCTCTCATCCAGCACCACTGCACCCAAACAACAACCACAGCCGCAGCCCCAACCGTAACCATAATACCGTCCATAGCCGCAACATCAATAGGAGCTGCAACATCATATGCAACTGCAGCATTACACGTAGCCCCAACCTAAACCTCATCCCTACATACAACCATCAGGGAGTTATCTGGGATCCTCCCCAGTACACACAATTCGCTTCCTCTTTCCCCTGCCTAGTGTCATGAGCAAGCTAGTAATGGCCACCTTAAACTTACCCAACTTTACATTGGGAATTCCTGTGTCATATCTTGATCCACCAGCTCAACCACCAATGCCCTAGGTAGTCTTAACCCCCATACAACCCATTGGGGTTGAGTCTCATGCCCACCCGACCCATAAAAACCAACCATCGCATCCGCACCCACACCACCCCACCCAAAAATGGCCAGGGGAAAAAATGCGAAAGCTACAGCTGAACCTCGACAGATCCTGCCTTGCACCATCTGTGAAGAAGAGGGCCATCCAACTTAGAACTACCCTGAGATTCCTATAATCCATGTGCATTTGGATGCCATGGATACAATGGACAACATCCCCATGGTTGAACTTCCAAGCACGCCAATGGTGAGAAACAAGTGATTGAGAACAAACCATGCTTGCACCCTTTGTGGATTGTATGGAAACTATTCTCACCACTGCCAAGAATTTCCCAAGTTCCGAATGGCTTTAAATGACCTCCGACAACATTCCTTTGAATCTTAGATCACCCTAATCGAAGAAGTTCACCCCCCACCTCCTTCTTCGGACCATGTCCATTTACATGATGTCTAGTTCTACCAACCCTATTGTCTCCACCACCAACGAAGGTCCATTAGACCTATCTCTTCATTGCTTCCGCAATGATGAGGAGATACTTGAAGCCCTAACCGCCCCAGAATACCCATGGGACGACATGCACCATTGCTCCTTCTTCCTCCCTGAAGAATAGTCAGGCCCTTCTGCAAATGGGCATTGACTTCATGACAATTAACCCTGTCTCGGCCAACAGTCATAATTACATCATTATGGTAGTTGACTACTTCACTAAGTGGACTAAGGCCATGCCCACATTTCATTGCAAAAGTGAAATAACAACACGCTTCTTCTTCAACCATGTTATTTCATGATTTGGTGTTCCTAAATAGTTGGTCTCAGACCATGGAGCACACTTTCAAGATGTTGTTTGGGCTGAGCTGTCAACCATGTTGAAATTTGAACACCAGTACTCATCTTCCTACTACCCCTAGGGAAATGACCAAGTTGAAGTAGTTAGCCGCAAATCATCAAAACAATGCTCCAAAGGATGGTGGGAAACCATAAAACCAACTGGCATCGCATGCTATTCTCTACCCTATGGGATTATTACACATCCAGAAAAACCGTAACCAATTTCACTCCTTTATGCCAAGTACATGGCATTGAATTAGTACTCCCTATAGAGTGCCAAATACCATCCCTGCACCTCACGATAGAACTCCTCCCTAATACTTCACCTTTAGAAGAAAGACTCCTCCAACTCAAGCAAACCATAGAATACCATCAAGATTCCCTCCAAGCCATCAAAGCCACAAAAACACAGTCAAAGGCCCACTATGACTCCCATGTACACCCTTGCACCTTCAGCGAAGGAGATATGGTTCTAGTCTACGACCAACCCAAAGACAAGTTGGGAAAAGGTATGTTCGAGTCAATGTGGTATGGTCTATTCGTCATCCACCGTTGCCTCAAAAAAGGGGAATACACCCTTATTGACTCTGATGGACAACTCTTGGAGAATCCCCGCAGTGGTCTCTACCTCAAGATATTTTATGCTTAACATCACCAATGAGTCTCTTCATTTTATTTTCTTGTTTTTCAACATTTTTACCACAAGTCAGGGGCAACACCATTAGCTGCTAATCCAGAGTCATCTGAAGCTTGTTCGAGACACTTCTCACACCTCTGGACTCAAATTTTTTCCCTCTATCTCCTTATGATACCATCGTCTCATGTTTAACAAAGAAATTTCAGGACCACTTCCTAGAAGTTACCTCGATTCATGAGCCACATCATGGTGATGCAAGTGTTTGTGGATCTGTACTTGCATCACACTTTCCTAGTGCTACTGATGTGGGTTCTTGGGCCACCACCCGTCAACGAACATCATTTTGATTTTTAACACATAGATGTATACTTCTCCCACTGCAACTTACGTGGATATCTGGATCAGCATCCGGAAGAAAGATAATTTGCTTTGCATGCATTTGGGATATAACTACCTCTGGACTTGCACTCACATCACATGTAGTCAAGTCTGTCCACCACAACTCACACACAACTCTCCTGAGCTCTGTCCGAGATCCACCTCGGTTTGTGTGCCTCTGCCACACCAACTAGTGTGCCTCTATCGCGATCTATCCCATGCATGTATTGGTATGTTTAAGAGACACCTACTCTATCCATACTACACGGATTACCTTTGGACCACTGTTTGTCATCTGGACATGGGACACTGCCTATGCCACCACAATCGGTTGACCATAGTAGTGTTTCGTTTAAGCTATTTTCTGACTCCTAAAAGAATGAAAAGATTGTTGAGTGCAATTGCTTCCTTTCCCGCTCGTTAAAGTATAGGAAAGGGCGTCTACATCTTCTCATTTATCTCCTTTTGCGGACTATGTAGACCATCAAATGAAAAGGACCACCTTGGCACATTCAATCCAAGACTGTTCCCCTCTGCAAACTTTTATGCTTTTTCGAGCAGAGGGGCTGAGCTTTACAAAAAAGCTCACCATGGGTTGTCATTAAGCTCTTTTCTAGCCTTCTCATCAAGAAAATATTGCTGAGCAAACTTGGTTTCATTCATGCTCGTAAAAGCATCTGAAAGACCATCCAGTTAGTATAGGTTTAACCTTTTTCGGACTAATTGGAATACCAATGGTAAAGAAGTCTCTCATCCCCTACAAGATGGGTGAGATATCCTGTGTATACTTTTATCCTTTTTCAGGCATAGAAGACTACCAACGAAAAAGAGCCCCCACTGAAGTCTTCTTTGTACTTTCAGACTCTCTAAAATTGAAATCACCATCGAGCATTTACTTTCTCGAGCTCACCAAAAATACATGAGATAGTCCACAACGATGTATCTAGACACCACCCCACATAAAACAGTTTGGTAGCATTCCCACTTTGGGTCTCCTTTGTTCAGAGTACCCTGCAATGTGTCTTCCTTGGATCCCATCAATATCAAAATTGTCTACCTCACCCAAGTATTTTCCATCTGTAGTGACATTCCTGGTATCAAAGCTATGATCCCATTCCCATGAGTCAGTTTTATTTGTTTACTGGTCCTCCCTTTCGATATACTCTCAAAAAATGAAGTTTGAGTCTACTACACTGCCTTTTCCTGTGTTCGACTCTTCCAACCCCCCCCATTCAATGGGTCAGTCCTCCGATTGTCTCACATCTTTCGGTTATCTCCCTCATGCTTCTGGTCAAGGAAACACCATTTCCTTGACCTAGAGCAGGTCTCCCTCTATCGACGATAACACACATATTCCATAGGATAGACCCATAGGTCCCTGTATCTTGGTTTCATTAACCGCATTGATGAGTTCCTTGGACCGCTTGAGAGGAGTCCTTAATGCCTCTCGTGATGATTTTTTCTCATGTGCTCAACTCCAACTACATCATCACACCGTTGAGATTCACATAGGGTATTGGTCTATGCACTATTTGGTTCAAGACCTCGAATGTCACCTGACTCTAGCACATGGATGAGTCTATTCAAGGGACCTAAACAGGTTTATGCCCCTTATGATTTTCGGGTTGCATTGGAGAGAGTGTTCAGAAGCCCTAGCAGTGCTTCTACATAGATTTATGATTGATACAACATACTTGTACCACAAATACTCTGAATCTCGATCAGTGAGTCCATACAGCTATGTACCATTCCAGATCCAACCAGATATTAGTCACGAAGATATAACATTCCATGAGAATTCCATGGGTCCAATGTAGTAGTTCTTCATATCAGTATTGTATTCAGCCTCTCATTGAGGCAACCACTATGTATCATCAGTTGTATATGATCGAATCTTGTATTATAGAGCATAGATCACATTATTCTTTTGACATTGTTACGAGCATGGGGTTTCCCACCTCCTCCATATACATGTCACACATTATTTGAATCTCACCCATTGATGGGAACCATATTAATACAAAAACCAAAAGCCACCATGCCCCAGCTTGTGAATCACAACCTCTCCACTGAAAATACTATGATGTCCATTGGCCATATGATGATCTCCTATGCTCACACATCAAGGGGAAATCTGTTAACCCAAAAAATCCCTCACTCAGCTCTACATGGCCTACACCACCCAAGGACACCCATACATGACCCTCATTTGACCCCATTTGACCCCCACACCCTCAAGAAGGCTTAAAATAGGAAAAAGGGCTTTAAAACCCATAAAAAGAGCCTAAATAACTCTCATAAGTGCTAAATCCACCAAAAATGGGCTAAAACCCCTCAAAGGAGCCTAAAACCCTAAAAGGAGCTAAAAATTGAGCGAAAGGGGATAAAATCCCAAAAAAAGGAGCTAAAGCCCTGACCAGGGGCTTAGAACCCTAAAAAAGCTATAAATAGAGGGGTGGGGGTCACTCTCAAAATATTCCTCCATTGCATACTGTTATGCTACCTGAGTGGATTCCCTGAGACCATTTGCCTCTCAAGCAACCCACACTCCCTCTCATCCATTTTACCTTTGAGCCATAGCTCCCCCATTTCCAAGAGAGAGGTTCTTCTCCAAGCTAGGGCATGGTGGCCCATTTCCACCAAGAGGTATAATATTTTGTTTAATGTCATTTTTATTTTTAGCTTTTGTCTAACTCAGTTTGCTTGCAGGTTTATTTCATGTTCTAACAAGTGTATGCAGGGTTCTGGATTCTAACCTTGTGTGAAGGGTTTCCATGTCTTTCCTTTATGTTCTTTGTTTCATTTCTGCTTAGTTTTTCTTGCATTACCATCAGGAACCCTACCCTTCCATCCTTAGATGGATGGTATCCCTTCCTTCCCTCTAGCAAGGGAGAAATCCTTGCTACAATGGTAATATCAAATTATTGCATTAATAGTAACCATCTAATAATTTGGGCACTTGTAATTGTTTTATTAGCTAAATATGTGATAGATTATTGATCTATGTATAAAAATATGAGATAATCAATTCGCGAGTTCCATGATTTATTCATTGCAAACACAACATCCAAGAACTCTTTTTTCAGTTACTGTGTATATTAATTCAGTGAGAGATAAGTTATTAATAGCATAATAGATATCATAAGGATTATTTCTCTCTTCTTTTCCTAGTAGAGATCCAATATAAGTGTCATAGGAATCCTAATAGATGTGGAAGTCAAGTGCCCAATCTATCCCTTAGTGAATAAGGGTTGTAGGTATCAATTCTTTTTGTTTTTCAAAGGCATATTGGAAAGTGTTAGTCCAAAAAAAAAATTCATCTTTTATAAACAATGAAAATAGAGGGGATGGAATCTTGGAATATTTTTCAATGAAACAATGATAATACATGGTTTCCCAAGAAATATATGTAACTCTTTTTTCTGTTTTTAGAAGAAGCATGCTCATGATTACTTGAAATTTTGGTGGATCAACCTGGATCCTTGCAATAGAGAGAAAATTCCCCAATAACACTCCTATAATCATCACGTGCCACTTTTCTGTACTCAGAAATATTAGTCTCTTTACAATATTTGAGCATCTTTTCCAAATTATATTATGGTTCTTCAAACTTAGTTCCATATGGTGTGAAGTCATCCATATATATTTCAATGCTAGCATTGAATATATCATTTAAAAATTCCTAATATTGTCCACTTGAAATTAGTAGGTGCATTCCATAGTCCAAAAGGGAAGGAATGGGATGAAAATGTACCCTATGGATAGGTAAATGTTGTATTATTCCGATCTTCAGGACTGATATGTATTTGGTTGTATCCACTGAAACCATTGAGGAAATAAAATGTATTTATATTGTGATAATGTGTCCAGGACTTGGTCAATAAATGACAAGGGGAAATGACCTTTTTGCATAGCTTTATTGAATTCTCAATAGACCACATAGATCATCTATTTTCCATTTTTATTTGGGACAATGATCATTAGTGAGACCCATTCATTGTCAAATATTGGGTAAATGAAGAAGGCATCCAATAGATTATGGAGTTCTTATTTAACAATGTCGCTCTCAGTAGGGTTAATCCTCGTTTGAGGATGTTGAGTAGGGAGGAAGTATTTATTAATGTAAATATGATAGGTACATAGATCATGGTGTATTCCCTTCATATACTTTTAAACCCATGTGAAATATTATTTTTCTTGTTTTAGGACTTGTAAGAACTTCTTAGTTTGTGCATTGTTAAAATTTCGATTAATATTCAATGTTTTCCCTAGATTGATTTTAATTGGAATGTTGTCATGAATGGCAATTGTTAGTATATATTCTTCTTATTATTTCATATCTAGTTTAGTATGCTAAAATTTTAAAAGTCTTATACCAATACAAAAGGATATCTGAAGGAATAACAAGCACAACAGAACAAAAGAGAACACAAATATTTACCATCGGAAACCCTCGTTGGAAAGAAAACCCATAAAAAATTTCTCTATATATACTTCAACCAAGTATAGTGTAAGACCCAAGAAAAAGACTCAACTTCTTCCTGTCCTCCAGATGGTGTGCCTCTTCTCTCTCTAGTGCAATTGCTTGAGTGTTCTACTTGTCCAACCGAGGGAAGCACCTCTCTTATTTATACTAATTAGATAAGAGGCCTAATAACCCAATTGGGACAACTTATCCTTGCTACCAGGTTTGAATTTCCTTGAAATACTGAAAAATACATTATAATAATACTTTTGTGCGTACTGTTGATGTTGTTTCTATGGGCATACCCGGGTTTACTTTAATGTACCAACAACACCCCTAGCTCATTGGCCCTTTCGGTGACAGACCGCAAAGCGGCCTGAAGTGTCACCCAAAGTGATCCTAATGGGTTGGCCAAAGACTCAAGTGTCTTCGACCAGGTTTTGTAGCATCCTGGGGTATCGTAGCTCTTCTTAGCCAGCGAGATCTCACTCTGCGACGCGCAATCTCTCTTACTTGCGGGTTCTGACAGGGGAAGGGCTCCTATCGCATCACAATGACTCTGGCGATGCGCAAATCTCTCTTCCTCTTAACCCACGATCCGCGCTACCTCACACCGCAGCTCCTCTGTCGGTGGGATATCACCTACTGTCAACACGATATCTACTATAGTATGGCCCACTGTGACCCTCACTGTCCAAAGGCTATCGCACTGGGTGGAACGACTTGGCTGACTTTCAACTAGATATTAAACCCTTTGAAGTGAACTTCCACAGTTCACACAGTCTTCCTCAACTTATACTTAACTGTTTGAAGAAGTATACTGGAAACACTTTAACAGAATGACTTATTACTGTGTGAAACAAACAATGATAAGCTCATATGCAGACATTGGATACATGTAAACCCATCTTTAACCTTCAATAATGCTGTAACTGAATGTGACATACAGACATTTACTAACTAATATACAACAATCATATAACAGATAATAGATATTAACTGAGTAAAGCACAATCACATGAAATAATCGCATAACACACTGGTTTTACATGGTTCACTTCCAGGGTAGAAGTTACGTCCACAGAACTGTTTCTATTATATCTTGAGAGAGAGTACATAGTTCTGCTGCAACCTGTGTGAAGCTAGAGATCTTCTGGGTAACTCCGCACTCACTGCTGGGAGCCCTTCTCTCCTAGATCTCTTCTCTTCCTCTATATTTCCTTCTTACAATATTCTCTCTCTCTCTCTCTCTGCTAATCCCTGTGAATTGTTACTTACATACTTCTATGAGCCAGCTACTAGTTATAGTAGGATTTTACAAATGGAATAACAGGACCAAAGCTTGACTCTATCATAATACAGAATGACTGTGAGCTAACAGACTGATTGACTCTATATTTCTGAATAGATAATCAACTGGCCTACTAGCTAACCTTTTACAATACAAAATACATTTCTTTATAGGCGGCCCAAAGGTCTCACCATTACAACACTGTGGGCCTGTCCCAACAGTAACCCAAAACCCTAACTAGTGACAGTCAGTCTATCTATACTCGTACTGCCGCTTTCCATCACACCACTGCTCTCTACAGTATTCCATGCTTCCCGGCACTAACCATGGGTACTGTGAGCAACTTCTCTCTCTATCCTTCGTCTTCAATTCCTTGGCCTCATTGCCCCTTTTTCCTTTATGGGGGTAGCTGAGCCCTCCCGTCTTCTGCTGCTACTTTGAATGCAGTGGGTGAGATCTCTCTTCTCGGCCGCTGCCTTGAATGCAGTGGCTGAGCTCTCTCCTATTGGCCGCTGAGGTACTATCGTCTCCTTTGACTTCTCTGTCCTGATAGTCACAGTTTCTGGCTCTGATCTATAGCTAGAAACATGATACGGCTTCATAGATTTACCTTATGTCTTATATCTCCACAAAACTGTCTATCCACCAAAATAGCAGCTTCTCCGGTAGTCACGGGACCCTACTCCAATAGTCCCCTAACACTTACTTGTGGCTCGTCCTCGAGCCACTACCAGTGGGCTTCTCCTACTATAGCTTCTCCTTGGCTTCCTGCGAAGTCTTTTTACATTTGTCTTGAAGTCTTGCGACTTCGTCCTGCATAGATTCTATAACTCAGTTTGTTGGTCTCTGGTATCTTCCCTTCCCTTATTGTCATGCTCTCGCTCTCGTCGCTTGCAAGACCTTTTTAAGGATCTTCAGGTTTTGAGAAGTTTTCCATAGATATCCTTTCCTCTTTATCTGGGTTAGAAATTTTATCACAAGGAAAATCTGTATCCTCCAGCCTTCTCAAACATTTCATTCAGTCTGGAGCCTTCTTATGCGAAAGGTATACAAACCAGGAATTCCATTACGAGAAAAATCCTTTTTCTGCATCTTGAAGTTCTGCTTGTTCTGTTTGTTTTCCCTTTCACTTTTCTTCTCAGCAACTTGCGCTAGGTATTCACGCTGCTTGGGTTCTACATATTTCCATTCCTGACCTTTGGAACCTCTTGTTCTTCTCTTAGTTGATGAGATAGGTCATCTCCCTTCTCTCGTTGCCTTATTTTTCTCATTTTTACTTTCTTCCTGGCTGGAGAGTTCTTCTCATCATTCTTCTGCTCTGCTTTCTTATCTTCAGTGATCAACTCATCTTTCTGCTTCTCTACAGTAAATACTTTGATGACATCTTCTACATCCGGCACTTGACTCCTCATCCTTGGTAGCTGTCTGGCCTGTGATGAACTCGGTTTCATACCCTTGGGTGGTGTCGCCATAGCGGACGCAAGGCCTCCATGCTCGAATCATCTCACAATGTCTTCTAAAGGTTCCTCCTCGGACAGAACCCACTCGATGCAACTCTCTGGATTGGCAATGGTTGCGAAATAGGGAAATCATAGGACTCTGTAATGAAATTAGCTCTGCACAGGGAAAACTTAACAACTTAGTCTATATCTCTCGGCTCTTTGCAAAAGTAACCGTCCTGAATGAATGATCCCTGCTTTTATGCTGAAGGCTAGACTCTCGGATGCAACAGTCATCTAGGCTAAACCTATTGGTGTTATTAATTACACGGACGAGACCACACCTGTCATTTCAATCCTTATTAAATGCTGAAATCCGATCAAATTTCTCTCGAAATCTGTGTGCAGGCGCCGGTCTCATCGAAGATTTACTAAATATGGAAAATTTAATATGCTACTGCCAAATCTACGGTAAGGTATACCGATCATTTCTTCATTAACTACCTGTCAGAAGGTGAATTGACTGGCCCTCTGTCCTTTTTCAAAACTAGATACGTGGAACGGGGAATCATCGCCTTACCGCGATGTCACACCGCATCACCTATTAAAAACAAAATTAAGCATTTTTTTTTTTTGCCGGTGTAGACTAACTACCGGTGCAATGCCTCCTTTCAACTACACTAGACATCTGCACTCTCATGACCTGTCTGAGTTAAGGCTGGGACGTGGAGTGGCTAGCACTGTAAAGCTTAAGCCTACTGCCATTAATAAAAGTGGGAAGAAGCTCCCCGTTCAGTTTGCTGAGCTGAACGGCTCCTCCATCTGTAACTTGCTGAATCTGGTATGGTCTCAACCAGTGCATCTTGAATTTTCCTGGAAACTTCACAAACTTACTGTCATAGAGGAGGACTAGGTCTCCTATCTGAAAAATCTTGTTCTTGACATGCCTATCATGCCAAGCTTTCTCTCGTGCCTTCTGCACTTTCTGATGGAATCATGTGATGAACCTGTCTTCCTCTAAGGCAAGCAGCTACGTTAGCCTCTCATTTGTCATGTCTGTGTCTGTCATTCTGGTGATTTGAGCAATTCTTAGGCTCGGCATAATATACTCCATAGGAATAATATCCTCTTGTCCATACACCAAGCGGAAAGGTGTATGTCCTGTAAATTTCTTGCATGTCGTCCTATATGCCCATAACGTAGCGTTAACTCTGAGGTGCCAATCATTCCTTTGGCTGTTGCAGATCTTAGTAAGAGCATTTTCTAGAATCTTGTTAAAGGCCTCCACCGTACCATTAGCTTGCAGGTGGTAGGGAGTGCTCTTGTGGTGCTGTATCTGGTATTCTTCTGTCAAGGCCTCAATAGTGTAGTTCAAGAAATGGGTTCCTTGATCGCTCATTAAAATTACTGGGCATCCGAATCTACTGATGATGTTCTCAAAGAGGAATTGTGCAGCTGTAGCAGCATCACAATTTCTTACTGTTTTAGCCTCCACCCATCTGGTGAGGTATTCTATTCCTGTGATGATGTATCTCGCACCAGTTCATTTTCCTAGTGGGTTGATAGGACCCACAAAGTCTATAGCCCACTTGTCAAATGTACGCAGCATAATCTATGGTCGCAACGGCATTTCATCTCTCCGTGAAGGTTTTCCTACCTTCTCGGAGATATCACAGCATCTGCAAAATTCCTTAGTATCCTTATGCACAGTAGGCCACCATAATCCTGCGGTCAGGATTTTCTGCATAGTCAGATTTCCTGCGAAATGTCCTCCTACGGTACCGGAATGTGCTTCTTTGATAATGGCCTCTTTCTCGTGTGGCATGACGCATCTGCGTAGGACCTCATCTGGACCTAACTTGTATAGATGTCCTGCGATCAAGGTGAATTCTGCTGCTTTAACAACCAACTGTTTCTTTTGATTCTTAGTAAACTCAGCAGGTTCCCATCCTATAGTGAGAAAGTGAATGATATCAGCATAGTACTTGTCTGCGATCTGAATAGAAAATAATTGCGCATCGGGAAAGTTGTCCTCTAGGTTACTTGATTCTTCTCCTGAGTATATCCTCGATAGATGATCTGGTCCGACATTTAATCTTCTTGGTTTCACAATGATTTCAAAATCATACTCTTGAAATTGGAGTAACCATCTGCAGATTCATCCCCCTAACACTAGCTTATTGACCAAGTACTTCAAAGCGGAGTGGTCGGTAAACATCTTGAATGAGGCACCTAGTAGGTAATGCCTGAATTTCTGTAGAGCATACACCATGGCTAATCCTTCTCTTTCTGTAGTGGTGTAGTTCTTTTCTATGGTGGATATTTTTCTTCTTGAGTATGCGATAGGGTGATCGATACCTCCTTCTCCTGGCTGTGTTAAGACGATCCCTAGTGCGATGCCAGATGCATCCACATGTACATGAAATGGCTTGGTCCAGTTTGGGAATACTAAGATGGGTGCTGTAACCATCTTCTGTTTATGTGTGTCTAGACTTTTCTGGAATTCCTCATTCCATAGGAATTTTACATCTTTCTTTAACAGCTTTTCCATAGGTGCCGTGATCTTTGCATAACCCTTGATAAAAATTTTGTAGTACCCGGTATGAGCAAGTACTGTCCTCAACTGCTTGACTGAGTTGGGTGCTGGAAGGTTTACAATGATGGAAATATTTGCGGGATCTACCATCAAGCCTTGTCTACAGACAATATGACCCAACAAAATACCAAATGGTGCACAGAATATACATTTTTTCAAGTTCATAGAAATATGGTACTGCCTACATTTCTCTAACATTAATCTTAAATCTCCTATGTGCTTATCGATTAATCCAAATATAGTCCAATCATCAAAATAAACCTCTAAGAATTTATGGATGTATTCTTTAAATACAACAACTACTACTCTAGAAAAGATAGCTGGTGCATTCTTAAGGCCAAAGGGCATTACCATATACTAGAACGAGCCCCATTCTGTCGCAAAAGTGGTCTTAGATCGATCTTCTGGATGGATTCTGATCTGGTGATAGCTTGAAAAGCCATTAGTGAAGGAGTAGACCTTCTATCCTCCCACATTGTCTAGCACTTCATCAATGAAAGGTGTCGGAAATGGATCATGAAGTGATGCATTGTTGAGTTTACGCAATTCAACACAGATCCTGATGTCTCCTTTGGTTTTCTTTTCTTGGACGACCATGGCACTAACCCATTCGCTCTATTCTACGGGCTCAATGATGCCTGCTGCTAGCATCTTATCGATCTCATCCTTAACATTTTCTTTATAGCTCAGATTTAATCTATATGGACGCTAATTAACTGGTCTAGCATCCTCTTTCAATGGTATCCTCATTACTCCTAGGTCTCCAACTATTCCCTTCATCTCTGTGAACTTGGTGGGGAATCGGTCCTGATATTCATGTAGCAAGTCTGCAATCTGTCCTACTATTTCATTGTCCCAATAGTCTCCAATGGATGCAAACTTTGGTTCTATGTCTGTGCCAATGTTGATCTTCTTAGTCTTGATAGGCTCCGTGATAGCTGGAGTCTCTAGCTTCAGTCCATCAACATCGCGAGTCCCTTCTGACTCTGGAATGTTGATGTTGCGAGGGTCCTCGTCCTCCTCCTCTGGTTCTGATGCAAAGTTATAGCACTCAAGCGCCTCTTCTAACTGGATGGCCCACTTAGGTTGAGCTGACTCTGGTAGGGTACAGTCCTCAAAGATCTTAATCTTTATAACGTCTAAATACTGATTAATGCTTGGGTGCTCAGATTCAAAAGTGAAAGTGAGTTCAAAGCTTTCTATCATAAGTGGCCATGCACTTGTTCCTCTGTGCAACTCAATATCTGTGTACCAGTTCTTTGGAATTTGATCTAAAGTGTGAATGAATCGATGAACCCATTCATCCTCGGGAATGTCCGACCAATTCTATTCACAAATCTGAATATGCGACCTAGGGTCACTTTCTCCTGTGTAATTTTGTTGGACATACTCCTTGTCAGTAGAGAATCTAATCGCCATCAATCTCTTAAGATCATCCCATGATGCGATAGTCTCTTTATGTGCATACCACCATATTGCAGGTGTGGCTCATACTACAAGGTCCATAGCTGCCATCCTTTGCTCATGAGGAACTTGTTGTTTAAATTGGTATAAAATATTGTTGACATCCGCTAAGCCATCAAACGACGGAATGTCCTTAAGCTCTGCTCCGATCCATTGCAGTGATTTAGTCATAAACGAACATCTGCGAGCTGAGACTTCGTAAAGTCTGTTCTGCCAGTTCTCTAGACCAACATCTGAATCCGATGCGCATGAGTTGTCGCATTGCTAACTAATGTTCCCTTCTGCGGTTGGATTGATGTAGTCGCTCTGGTTTGCAGTCATCTGATAGAGACTCTCCATGTTATGTTCCTCATCCTCTGCTCGGATAGGTTCAATGTATCTAGGACCCTGAAGAGGATTCAACGGTGCGATGACCCTGATCTGCGCATCCTCAAAGGTCATTTGTCTTCTCTTTAGGTTGATAATGGCCATGTTACCGATTGCCCAATCAATGCATAGTAATGCTGGATATGGTATACTATTGCCAATAATTTCTATAACTTCAAACTCTGCAAAGCTGCAAACTCTGTCAATGTCAACTGGCACCTGCGGTAGTCGACCCAGTGGCGATACCCTCTGTTGATTAGCTAATCTCAAATGGATAGGCGATCTGACTAACTGAGGGCTACCCATCTGTTCCCATGTCTACTTAGTCAGAACATTTACCTCTGATCCTAGATCTAGGATCACCTCATCCATTTCAAATTCTCCAACTTGTGCTGTGAGTCACATTTCTCTTCCTGTTCTTGTATGGCCCATAATGTTATGAATAGCACGCTGCGTATTGCTCATGGAAGAATATGGCAGGTACTAATCTATGATGCACTGAAGCTCTCTGATAGCTTGCTCATTTCTCATGAGTTTTAGACAACTCCGTAGGAAGGATTGTACGCTTCCCGTCGACTCATCCTCATCGCATCTTCTTGATGTGGTAGCCTGTAATGTTTCCACGGGACTAAGGTCACAAGGTGCTTGCTGTGGTATGCCCCTAGATGGCTGTACCTGCGATCCTGATTACATAGGTTCATCAAAGAAATTTTTAACTTCCTGAAATGTTTCTTTATTTTTCTGCAGGTCGAGTGGTGTTGATTTATTAGTATCTTTGCGCACCCACTCAGATCCTGTGTTCTTTTCACTGTCCGACGATGTCCCACTGGTGGAAACACCGTTGCGAGTCACAATGTTGAATCTTGGTTCTGGCTCTTTCTACTCAGCAGTGATAAGCTAAATGTTCTGGTGTACTGTTGGCTTAGGTTCTCTGATCTTAGCTATCCAGCTAGGGAATTCTTCTATAGCATGATCGTAAGATTTGCAATAATTACATGTCGTAGTGGGGCTCTGACAGTCCCTAGCATAATGTCCTACAACTCAACAGTTGTAACAAGTGACTAGTCCACGACCATGGCCAAATCCTTCACCATAGCCAAAGCCTCCTCCACAGCCTCGTCCTCTGAATCCTCCTCCATAGCCAACATGAGCCGGATCATGCTGTGGTCCTGCTGCTGGACCGTGTGTCTCCGATTGGACTCTGTACAAGTCATGTTGTCTGTCTACCATGAGATCATATGCTCTATAGGTATGATCATCGTGTCCTACTGACTTACAGAAGGTATAGTATAAGTTCTTAGGTGTCTGTATATACTTCTGAAGCATAGGGCATTGCTGAGGTAGATGTCATCTTGTTTTGCATAGTTCACACCATGGCCCTTGTGTCTGTGCTAAGGGGTTAGGTGCCCCACTTGCTAAGTATTCAACAAATACTGGATAGTTTTCTTTAGTATGGACTTGTGCTTTACACTTGATACACCATATGTCTTGTGCGATCTCTTTTCCTTTTCTAATCTCATGCATCTGTAATGTGATATTTGCTAACCGGTTTTGCAGGTTTGTCATACCTGTGCTAGTTTCAGCTAGAGGTGATGACTCTAGTTTCATCGCCATCTCCAATGCGTCATCCTGCGTTTGGATTTTTTGCTGCATTAATGGCAGTCTAATGTGAGGGAGCAGTGCTGCAATAAACCATTCCTTATGCTGCTCCAGCGCAAACTCATAGCTGACTTGGTCTATGAGGGCTTTGAATTTCTGGTCAAAGTCCCATACTGACTCCGTAGGTAACTGTTTAATGTATTTGATCTCTGTGATACACTGCGCCTCGGACTTAGGTTTCTTAAACTCTTTTCTCATGGCGGTCCTGACCTGTATAAGTGTTCTGGGTATCGCTGACGTATACTTCATATACCATGTTAAGGCTCGTTCCCTAAGTGTGGTGACCAACTGCACGAGTTTAATGTTATCATCTTGAAGTCCTTTAATGGCCCACATGACTTCACATAGAAACCAGTGCTGTTTTGGGTCTTCTGCCCCTGTACCCTTAAAGGTAGGTAGCTTCATATCATCCCCCATTCTATTTCTGCGTGGTGGATGTTGATTTACTGTGTTACTACCACTCAGCGGTGTAGGTAGAGGTGATGTAGCAGTAGTATGTACTGTCTGCAAGCTACTAGATGGAGTTCCTACGGGATTGTTCTGAGTCCCGTTCTCTTTCTATGGGGTATAAGGGTGGTAAGGGATACCCCCTTCTATTCTTTCTATATTACTATAACTCTGTTGTCTGGTATTATCTGAACTGTCTTCAAATATGGGAGACCTAAAATCTACTTTATATTTCTTTCCACTACGTGTACATCCAATGTCATCAAAATCACTCTCAAACTCTTGTGACATCACACTTTCTTAACTTATTGGTTTGAAACTATATCCATTTCTCCTTTTTCATATAATAACATCTTAATGGACAAGTTTAAAGAGTTTAGGTACTTACCGCGATATCCTTTGAAGAAGTACCACTCAGCCTCGCTGAAGCTTTTTCTCTGTTCAACTACAAACTCTGTGACAAAGCCTTCTAGCACACTCGCTAGCCAGAAGTCTACTGGTTGTGTAATGGGGTTGTCTATGCTCTCCACGGTCTGAATCATCTCTGGTGTCCAGACAATGTTTCTCTTCTTTTTGAATATGTTCTGAGTAGTCAACTTTGATAACCAGTCGTACAGCTCATTTCCATAGGTCGCAAAAAATATCGTATGTATATCAGTGAAGATATGTTTTTGTAACCAGTCCACTGTACTCAGTCTCGGACTCTTGTTCTCTTGTTCTACAAACTCTTTCTCCTTAGACGCAAGCCACTGGTTGAGTTTGTCTCTAGTAGGATTCCAACAAAACATCAGTGCTCAGTTTGTTCAAAACTGGCAACGGAACCATTTGTTGGTTCTATGGGCAGACCCGTATTTAGAGTAATTTACCAACAACACCCCTAGCTCACCGGACCTTTCGGCGATAGACCATGAAGCAGCCTGAAGTCTCACCCGAAGTGATCCTAATGGGTTGGCCAAAGACTCAAGTGTCTTCGACTAGGTTCTGTAGCATCTTGGGGTCTCGCAGCTCTTCTTAGCCAGCGAGATCTCACTTTGCGACGTACAATCTCTCTTACTCATGGGTTCTGACAGGGGAAGAGCTCCTATTGCATCGCAGTGACTCTGACGATGCGCAACTCTCTCTTCCTCTTAACCCACGATCCGCACTACCTCACACCGCAGCTCCTCTGTCGGTGCGATATCGCCTACTATGAACACGATATCTACTATAGTATGGACCACTGCAACTCTCACTGACCCAAGGCTATCGCGCTGGGTTGAACGACTTGGCTGACTTTCAACTAGATATTAAACCCTCTGACATGAACTTCCATAGTTCACACAGTCTTCCTCAACTTATACTTAACTGTTCGAAGAAGTATACTGGAAACAATCTAACATAATGACTTATTACTGTGTGAAACAAACACTGATAAGCTCATATACAAACACTAGATACATGTAAACCCATCTTTAGCCTTCAATAATGTTGTAACTGAATGCGGCATACAAACATTTACTAACTGATATACAACAATCATGTAACAGATAACAGATATTAACTGAGTAAAGCACAATCACATGAAATAATCACATAACACACTAGTTTTACGTGGTTCACTTCCAGGGTAGAAGTTACGTCCACAGAACTGTGTTTATTATATCTTGAGAGAGAGTACACAGTTCTACTGCAACCTGTGTGCAGCTAGAGATCTTCTGGGTAACTCTGCACTCACTGCCAGGAGCCCTTCTCTCCTAGATCTCTTCTCTTCCTCTATATTTCCTTCTTACAATATTGTCTCTCTCTCTCTCTCTACCAATCCCTGCGGATTGTTACTTACAAACTTCTATGAGCCAGCTACTAGTTACAGTAGGATTTTACAAATGGAATAACAGGACCAAAGCTTGACTCTATCATAATACAGAATGACTGTGAGCTAACATACTAATTGACTCTATCTTTCTGAATAGCTAATCAACTGGCCTACAACCTAACTTTTTACAATACAAAATACATCCCTTTATAGGCGGCCCAAAGGTTTCGCCATTACAACACTGTGGGCCTGTCCCAATAGTAACCCAAAACCCTAACTAGTGACAGTCAATCTATCTATACTCGCACTACCGCTTTCGGTCACACCACTGCTCTCTGCAGTCTTCCATGCTTCCCGGCACTGACCATGGGTACTGTGCATCGCTTCCCTCTTTGTCCTTCATTTTCAATTCCTTGGCCCCGTTGCCCCTTTTTCCTTTATGAGGGTAGCTGAGCCCTCCCATCTTCTGCCGCTGCTTTGAATGTAGTGGGTGAGCTCTCTCTTCTCGGCCGCTACCTTGAATGTAGTGGGTGAGCTCTCTCCTCTCGGCCATTGAGGTACTATCGTCTCCTTTGACTTCTCTATCCTGATAGTCACAGTTTCCAGCTCTAATCTGTAGCTATAAACATGCTATGGCGTCGTATCTTTACCTTATCTCTTATATCTCCGCAAAACTATCTATCCGCCAAAATAGTAGCTTCTCCGGTAGCCGCGGGACCCTACTCCAATAGTTGACCTGACTGTTAGCACTGTTTTTGTGCTAAATAGATGGAAGGGGTTGGATCTAAAATAGGAAAAATAAGGTCTGCCAAATGTTTTATATCACAATACCTTGGAGAATATTAATGTGTTTTTGCAAGAAATTAAAGGCTTAAGAGAATGGATTTGATAATTTTGGCAAAAGGAGGAATGTGTTAGCTTGCAAGTGCCATAGCTCATTAGATGAGGGGGAGTGCAAGATCCAAGGTCATAAACAATATCCATGTTTTGAGTATGAGAAGAGAAAGAAAATATTTAGATCAGTGGGATGATGTGGAAAGGGTCGTATTTTGATGGCGTGGATCAGTGGTTAGATCACATTGGTGGAGGAATTATATTTTGAAAATCTAAAGTTCACAATGAAAAAGGGGCTTTTGGATTTGTGGAATCATTTAAGGACTGACAAGTTTCAAAGGCTAGGATCAATAATGTTTATATCAACAGGGGAGGTAAATTTTACTAACCTAAAGCACTTGTTGAAGACTTTGTTTCAAATCTGTGGAATGGTTTAAATAGAGGGCATGTTCAATGAGGGAGATTGAGACAGAGAAATATCTACCGCAAGGCACGATTCCACTGACTGTACATGCACGAAAGAAATAACAGTTAAAATTGCTGGAATTTGGTAGGCCCCTCCAGATTGGACGACGGAGATATAAGGTGGCTTTGATCGATGGATGAGATCAAATTATGCAGATTTTAGGTACACGTAGGGTGAGAATGTGGAACCCATGAATGGAGGGTTCATATTTAAGGGGTTTTATATGTTGGATACATTTACCACCATACACACTCATTTTGGTCAATTTGGCCTAGATAAACCACTATATTAGGTTTTATTGACTTAATTGACATCGGAGGAGCACTGTATGACATCAGCATGAGCACACCCATGCCTAACTTCAGTTAATGAGGATAACTAAGCCTTCTCCTTCATTCGGGGAGGCTAATTGGAGCATTCTAGGGGTGATATGAGTGTCATGCATGCACTTAATTGATAACTTATGGTTGGTTACAATCAGTTAAGCAAAGCAGTGAAGGCACCTCCTTTCACTAAATTAATTATTTAATGATTATTTAATGAACTGGAGTCAACAGGGGTGCCTCCAACCACTTCTTATGGTCAGTAACACTTCAGTTAACCTCATCAGGGTTCATTGGAGTCATTGATGTGCTACCACTTGTTGGTTGGATTGCAGTGACATGTGTCTAAGCTAATTTTAGTTAGACTCATTCATTTATTGCACTCTGACTTTATTTAGGGATCAGTTGAGTCAATTAGGGTTTTGATCAGTGGTTAACTTGAGTGTTCACTGTGGCTTACATTCAGTTAGGTTAGACTCACTCATTCAATTTGAATGAACTCCTTGGGAATTCGAATTGTCTTGGAATTCATGCATCTGGCATGATTATTTTATTGTATCATCATTCTTTCATTTTATTATACAGAGCTACTACTTCCATTCCAACACCATTTTGCCAATTTTGATGCATATTTGTCTATATTCTTTGTGAGACTATGTTTTTAGTTCCTAGAACTCTATGAAAAATTAATATGGTATCAGATATCATGGTGGGATGAAGCTTAGATCTCACAAAAACATGGTTTTTGACAGATCTTGAATGAAAAATTGAGCAATAGCTCAAAATTCCAGCACTGCACCAGAAGCCAAGGATTACCACTTAATACCCCAAGTAATGGAATTGTTCCTCAAGATTTCTTGATCAACTATGTTGGGTGTGATGAAAGAATAAAATTTGTATGATATCCGACCTTACGATGCCCCTTTTGTTGTGATTTATAGGTTTTAACATGTACAAATTCGAATGGACTCATCAGTCCCTCTTCTCACCCAATTCACATGCTATTTAGAATGGAAGTTTTAGATGATTACATCTCTGAAGAGACGAGGTCTCCATGAGGTGTCTATTGGAATTGGAAAAGAGTTTTATGAGAATGAGAATTACTAGCTAAATGACAGTGATATATATTTTGGAGCAATATGTCCGGCCCTTTCTCCTGGCTTGCGCTAACTTATTGGTTCTGTTGAATACCCAAAGGATCTCTGGACAAAATTGGACAGAACCTTTGGCAAGCATAATGAGGATCATAATAGCACTTTGGAGATCACATCTAGAACCACAATAGTTATTTACTCAAAAGTATCAGCCTCTACTCTCTCTGATGAAGTTCTTCAAGATGAAGAAGAAGCAGAATCTTCTACACAGTTAATTCAAATTGAAGAAAGTCTCCTTGTAGTGACTCCTTCTCCTGATGCTCCAGAAGTTTGTGATATCTCTGATATCTCATCTCCTCATATGGTTGAAATATAAGAAGACATTTGAATCTATGATATTGAAGAAAAACACTGCTGCACTTCTATGCAAACATTCACCAGTGATTTTCCTTTGGATTCCATGCAAAATTTTCCAGTAATTGCTTCCAAAAGTGAAGAGAAATTTGATTTTTCTCCCTCTATTGTTGCTGCTGGTGTGAAAATATGTAATGCCTTAGATTTTTTGGAAAAAATATCAGATTAAAAGAGTGATCAATTCACTCCCCATGATTTAGATCTTCTAGAAAAATCCTGCAGGATTGCATGCACAAAAATTCATAATTTTGAAGAAGAAGAAAGCTATGCATCCACCGTCTCGGTCGACCATTTATTTGGATCTGATATGAACATTATTGGATCTGATAAGATCTTATTTGGATCTGATCTGATATTTCTTGGTTCAAAATTTCAGGTTCATAAACCTTCAATACTGCTTGTAGTTGTTCTCATCAACGATGTGAAAAAACAAGTACCGCAAGTCTCCTACAAAACTTCTACTGGGGATTTGATTTCATTTCATAGTTTTGGATCTGTTGTGAACCTATTTGGATCTGATTTACCTTTTGATCTGATACTATTTGGTTCAAATTTTAAAATCCAAGAGATTTCAGTACTGCTTGAAGCTTCTCTCACCAATTTTGGTGTGAAAAATCAAGTACCTCAATTCTTCTTCAAATTTGCTACTGGGGATTGTTATGGAGAGAAATTCCTATGGCTTGGGGTACCACAATAGACAGCTTGAATCCAAAAATCAATCCTTTTCAATATACAATAGAAATTAAATATCTAACACTAAAGGATCAGACCTCATACCTTATTCCGAACAGATGAAGTAGATCCCCTTTGAGCTTTCCAACTTTAGCTTGAATTGATAAATCACTTCCTCAATAACAAGTAAACAAGACAAGCATACTATATATATTGGTGTTAGATCTATTCTAGCATATATAATCAACAATGTATAAGCATTTAAAATCATCCATGGATAAAATATTCATTCAAACATACATTATTGGATAGGAAAAGATATTTCTATTAATATAAAATCAAATATTACAATGGATACAACCTTTATCAGCACGTTTGAGAATCGGAGAAAATGAATTCCCCCACTTGGGCCTCCACCACCTCAATCCTCCATCTCTTGATAGCAAGCTCACAAGCAAAAGGCAAGCTTGGGAAGAACACAAAATTGCTCCAAGGGACAAAGGGATGCAGACTCAAGTACAAGTTCCGACAACAATGGACTATAGTTTCTTTGCTCTCAATTCTCTCATATGCCTTCAATTTATCAAAGAGTTCCTTATATAGATTTTCAAAGGGGTAATGAAAGGTTAAATCCTAGTGATCTCAAGGCATATGGAAGGACAGGAGTCAAGTGAGTCCGATCCATGTCAAGGAAAACTCCAAAAGGATTTGGATTTTGCACACATCCCGATGTACGCGGTTTTAGGAGTCAAACTCGCGTATATACGCGATTAGGGGTTTAAAAGTCGCAAGTATTAATTTTCACATGTTTATGGGGATGGTCAATGAAACATCAAAGGAAAAAAAATGGTCCAAAGGGTCTGAAGAGTCTGCAGAGGGACATGGGAAGGCCATACAAGTGTGATTCACCTGGAGTGGTAAAATCAGGTATAACAGATGCCCCCTAATGTGTGAGGTCAGAGGGGTCATACGATGGATGAAATGCATTATAATTCCATCCCAGAAGTGGAGTGATGAAGGATCCCAAATGGAAGACTAGCCACCTAATCAGCATAGTACAATGATACAACTCTGCACAAAACTGCAAATACATCTGGCAGTCCCGGATATATAAGAGTACAATGGCCATGAATAGGCATGAAACAAAATATCACATAAGTGGTCATCACCATGTACAATATACATAGATCAGAATCTCCATGATGAATATATAAAAAGGATCATGATCTCCATAATGGCTGAAGATATATAATGGATCAAGATCTCCATAATATCTGGAAATGTCTGACATATACTGGAATCAAGTCAAGAGAGCTGAAATCTCATGAACACTGGCACGATCAAGAAGGTAGAATATAAGAGATGCCACCAATATGGAAGGTCTTCTACACAAACTACTACGAGTACATGTCACGTCCCCGGTTTTGACCCCGTTTGCATGATGTATATATTGTAATTAATCGTGGTGAGGAGCTCAAGGCAAAATCCCCACCATCGATTTTGTTGTGTATGTTTCGGCAATGGGGATAATTGCCGGTGGTAGGCTGTGCTATAAGGCACATTATAATTCGGCATCATGTAAACACGCACATCAATTAAAATAAACCACAACTAGCTACGGCAGTGCAACATTGAATGAAAAGGGCATGGTTCCAAAGGATAAGGGGTGGGGGATGTCAAACCTTGGTTATGGGAAAAACCCATGTTTTATTACCTTCTTGTTTTGCCACCTTTGTTGTTTGTCACCTTTTGCCTCATCCAACCTTGTCAACCTCTTTAATGCTTTAGAGCTGGTGGTTGAGGAGATATGGCTGAGTGGTTGAGGGCGGTTATTGCCTTTGGGAGTGGGGTGGCAGGGCTGTCAGCTCCATACCCACATCCACACTCCACCCACGTCTGCCCATTCTTCTTCACCCTCACGCACTCCTCCCCGGTCTGTTCACTCACTCACCACGATTTTGGTCTGTTGGCTTCTCACGCACAGGCTCTGGGCGATTTTAGTCTCATGCAGACGTTTTCTGGGGCTCCACGAGTTGCTGAAGCACCCACGCACTGTAATTCGCATCCTTGCTGTTGTTTTGTTCATCCACGGGCAAGATTGGAGTTGTTTTCTCCTCACGCAGGGCCTCTACTGCTGGAATCCTCACGCAGAAAATTGGGTATGTCTTTCCCATGCATTTTTCTGTGGGTGCGAGTTTTTCCTCACGCACAAGATGTTTGGGTCGTTTTTCCCATGCCGTGAGCCATGCTCGCTGTTGGTGTTTGGGGCTGTTGTCTTCCCCATGAGTTTTGTCGGCTGTGGGTTCCAATTTCATTTTGGACCACTGTGGATTGCTAATTCGTGGGTTGAATTTTCCTTGTCTGTCCACGCTGGGATTTGTTCTTCTCCTTTGTTGGGACTGTGTGAGTTGCCATTAGTCACCCGGAGGAATTGTGTGTGTTGTTGGCTGAATTTCCCTGTTTTGGGACTGTGGACTGTTGTTATCCTTCATGGTGTGTTGTGGCTGCTGATATACCCTGGTTTGGGTGCTATTGTTGAGTTGTTTTGGCCACGTTAGGGCCAAAACCTACCTTGAGTTGCCTTATAGGCTGGAGTTGTGTCTCACCTTTCGTTTGGGACTATCATCAGTCATTTTGCTTCTTCATAGGGTTGTGAAGGGAATTGTTTTGCTGCTGGTATGCAGTGGTTAGTCCCTTGGACTATGCTGGCTTGGCTTGTTTGTTGACAGCCTGTGAAACCCAGCTGTTATGGGTTTGTTGTTTATGTCCCCTTGGCTATGTATAAGCCTGCAATTGGCCCTTACTCCGGAGGAACCATGCCCAGCTCGGGGGTGGCAGCGTTGCTGAGAGATTGATGAGCAAGATGGCCTATGGTTGGGTGGAACGTTGCAGCGACGTAGCTGGTTGCGGGTGAATTATTCCTCAAAAGATAAGTCCATTTTCTATACTTCATCTCTGCAATTTATATTGATGTTAAATGAACTATAATGATCTTGTTGAATGCTGGTTTATGAGTATGTGTGCTTCCGCTGTATGAATGAAGATAAATGCATCTGTGTATGCTTAATTCCAGCATTGATTTCATTTGATTTCTATTTATGTTCATTGGGTATTTTTCCCAGTTGTGCTCGTCGCGTCCTCTTCGCCGGTTGAGGGACTGGGAGGTGACAATATGGTATCAGAGCGAAAGTTGCAGCAATGGCCCTCTATGGGCCATAAGGAGTGCAGTGATAGAGGCAGGGTTGCCTTCAGCAAACAGAAATTTAATGGCAGCAAGTTTCAAAATTCACCTAAGTATTGAACAGTGCTTCGTCGGAGCACTAAGTAGAAGGACTTCCGCTGTGGCGGAAGGATTCGATGTTTGACAGCCCGCATTTGCAGCTGTGAAAATGGTTAGACCGCCGACGTAGCAATGGAGCCGATCTCCGACGAAGGGGAAACTTTGAAGAAAATTTTCGGTCTAAGTTTTGAGAGGTCGGACCACTAAAGGAAGTGGAATTCCGTCGTTGCGGAGGGACTGACAAAGTCAACGTCCGCCATTGCGGATGAGTGGCTGAAGATTCCCATCCGACCGTTGCGGAAGGATTCATGGAGTTAACCTCCATCTTTCCGGGTGGAGCAACGATCTTCCCCTCCGACCGTTGCGGGTGGCGGAGTGATCTCACGTCCGATTCGAGATCCATCCGATCGCTGATGCCACGGAGAGTTTGAAGATCCATCCGATCGCCGACGCGCGAAAAGAAAGCTCGGAATTTTGGCTAAGTATGGAACGGTCGGGCCATTGGAGGAAGTAAAATTCCGCCGTTGCGGAAGGATTGGTAGAGTTTTCCATCCGCCGTTGCGGATGGCTAAGCAATCCCACGTCCGATCCGAGATTCCGCCGACGTCTGACGTTATGAGATTGGTCCGACATCCGACATTCAGTTGTTGCAAGTGCCGATCGGAAGAGTTGGCAAAGTGGGAGTACGCCGTTGCGGACGGATTGGTGAAGTCTCCCGCCCGCCGTTGTGGATGGCGAATCGCTTGGGCTTCCGATTAGAAAGGCTACCGACGGCCGCCGTTGCGGAAGGTAGAAGCTTCCGGGGAGCCGTAGTTGCGGAAGGGTTGGAACACCCGGAGAGCCGCCGTTGCGGAAGGTAGAAGCTTCCGGGGAGCCGATTCGGCGGAAGACAGAATGGTCAGGGAGCCGGTTCGGCGGAGGAAGGAATGGGAAAGGAGCCGACATTGCGGCTGGGAGATTGATGTGGGAGCCGACGTTGCGACTGGGAGATTGATGTGGGAGCCGATTCAACGGCTGCGAGGTTGGTTTCGAGAGCCGATTTCAATTGTTTTTAGAAGGATTTTCGGCCGTTTTTCAGCGAATTTCAGGGGCTAAAAAAATGAAAAAATGGCAGCGGGCTAATGCGCCAGATTGCGTGAAAAGCATAGATTTACAAGGGGGCAAGCCCCCTTGACCCCCGTCGTCCCTTGAGACAGTCATTCTTATGGAAAGAAGATTTTATGTTTGGGGAAATATAGTAGAACCCAGAATTCATAAACGGATGCCGAAAATGTAGCTGCCAAAATGGCTCTGAGATCATTGGAAGAATGTGAAAATTCCACTTTGCGGTAGCGTAATGAAAGTACCGAGATTAGTGAAAGTCTTCATTCTTGGAAGTGGTGTGGTTTTCACATCTGAGGTCGGAATGACGCGTGTGAATAGGCGTTGGAAAGCTTATCCAGCAAAGAACAGGGATAAGTGACCTGAATCTGAGTATGAAGCAGCAAAGTGCTAAGGATGGCCGCTGTTTTCAAATGGACAAATCTGGACAGTTGCATGCCCAAGGGAAGCAGGGACTATGAAGTCAACCAGCTGCTGTGTGGAAAAGAAATTCCATAAGAAGATGAGGGATTTGAAACGGAAGTTTTCATTAAACCCTATCTTGCTGATTATAACTACATTTCCTAAGTTTATGCTTGAAATGCATGAGGATATGTACTGCATGCATAGGATATTGCATGGTTAGTAAGAATATTGGAAATTTTATATATATTTATAATGAACCACTGATGATAATCATTGTTTTGATGTTGGCATTAGTGGACAAACCAACGATGACATGGACCCGGATGAATATGTTGCTGATGCTGATGAATGAGACCAGCAACCCTCTGGAGAAGGGAATAAGGCAACAAGTCCATGACAATAGTTGGTGAGCAAATACTGCAATCTCCTGCAAAGGACCACCACATTGGTCATGTCAAGGGTGTAAGTAAGACCCATGCAGGTAAGAGTTTGCTTATGACAAATTCCATGGATTGGTCCAGGTAAGAGACCTCACACCATGTGAATATTGGAATGCAGAAAGGTGTCCTGTATATATATATGTTGATGATATTGATTATAGTAATGCATCCTATATGAGGTAGTCATGGTTAGGCCATAGTATGGATGAATGCATAGTATTCCTGAATCAATGCAAGGTAGCGTTGAATGGATATGCATTAGAAAGATTTTATGAATCTATAATCATGCAATGGATGTATGCATATGAAGGGTGTGAGTAACTAATTGCATAAGTGTAGGTGCAAATGTTGTGATGCATTGCATGAATGCATTGAGATGAATGCATGTGGTATGCGGGCTAACTAATGACTAAAATGATGAATTACTGATAATTCTGGAACTGTTTCGAAGGCTGTTATGAATGCAGGATAGTCATGATCAATTGGCTTCCAGAAATGCTCTATTGAAGAGGAAGGTGGTATGAATGATACGCCCGTGAAGTAAGGGTATCTAAACTTTCATTTAATTGCATAAATGCTGTGACTATACCTTGCAATGTTAGTATGATAATGATTATACGAAGTAAATGAGCTTGAGAACACTGATGTGACTAACCTTTGAAGTATTCGAATTTTATAAATTCTGAAAATACTTCAGTGATGGTTGTAGCAATAATATAGTATATGCATCCATACTTACCAAGTGTTTGGTGGATGGAAGCTTATGTTTCAGGTAGATTATTTCGAGAATGGCATTGAGAGGTAAGACCCTGACCAATGTTGGAATCTACCGTGTAAAAGAGCTTGTTAAATTTGAATTGTGAATTTCAAATATTGCTGACAACTACTAGTCACTATTGGCTTGCATAAGCTTGTGTTTGGTTGTTGAAGCTTGTGTTTCAAGTAGATTATTTTAAGAATGGCATTGAGAGGTAAGGTCCTGACCAATGCCTGAAGCTACCATATGATATGCATAATAGGTTGTTAGAATTCGAATTGTGAATTTCGGGTTTGAGAAATTAATGACAACCACTAGCCATTGTTGGCTCGCATAAGCTTGTGTTTGGTTGTTTGAAGCTTATATTTCAGGTAGATTATTCCGAGAACAGCATTGAGAGGTAAGACCCTGACCAATGCTGGAATCTACCATGTAAAAGAGCTTGTTAGATTTGCGTTATGAATTTCAAATTTAAGAAAATGCTGACCACTTATAGTCACCATTGGCTTGCACAAGATTGTGTTTGGTTGGTTGAAATTCATGTTTCAGATAGATTCTTTCAAACATGACAGTGAGAGTTAAGTTCCTGACCACTGCCAGAATCTACCATTTATGAGAAAAGGTCTCATGGTTGTGAAAATTAGTTGGTACGGGTTGTTAAATTCGAACTGTGGATTTCGGATTTAAGAGGTACTAACGGCTACTAATCATTGTTGGCTTGTGTGAGATTGTGTCAGGAGGGACACATGGTAAGTGGGTATTCATGTTATGATAGTAAGCATAAAAGTATAATGGGAATAGTAGTGCTGCTTACAAGAAACCCACAATTGAGCAAGTCAATTTCTGTAGTAGAATTGCAAATTCTTAATGAACTTGATTGCTAATGTCATTGCTTGGTTATGGAACGATCAATTGGATTGTAGTATCAGGTAATGACTAACTGTTTGGCTATTTGATGAATGTGTCAGGAGTACACACTGTAGGAAGATCATGTGTGATGACCTGCAAAAGCCAAGCTTCATGGGAAGGATTTCCCTTATCTTGGAAAAGGGGTTCGGGTGAAACTCCATTAGACATTTGGAAATGTCTCATCTGCACTGCATGTTTGGTGATAACATGAGTGAGATGGTTGGATTATGTCAGTGAGACAGGTGTGAATATGAAATGTAAACAGGAAGCAGGGATGGGGGCTTGGTTTGCTTAAACCTGGTGATTGGAAACCACACAGACAGAGCTAGAGGGCTGGCTTTCTTCTCCACAACCTTGGGATAGCACTAGAGGGGAATACAGGGCCTGAGGGACTGTGTAGCAGAGAAAGGACTGATTCCTTGTGCTGGGTGTGTGTGGGTGTTATAGAAGTCATGCTAGTTCTGGTGTAGGTGTTCCTAGCTCTGCAGCGAGCTCACCAGCTTAGCATTCAGTTTTTCCCAACTCCTTGACGATGCCTAACAGATACAAAGGCATACTGCGACGGCAAATGGATAAGTGTTCTGTAAACCTTGCTATGAATATGCATGTTTAATTATTAAATTTCCATATGCAGAACATGTTTGATATATTTCCATGATGACCGATTGCTTGAGTATGAATAGAACCTACATGGCACACATCGGAAGAGAGTGCACACTTTTCTGATGTCGAGTCATGAAAGGGTTTTCAATATTGATTACACTCTGCGGAGTGGACGCACTCCTGGTGTATCAATATTTGATAGTGAATGATATGAAATGTGATTACAGTTTTAGAGCAATAACACTGATGAGTTGGCTTGTATTGCTTGTGTTGCTTGTGTTGACAGGCTAAAAGGCTAAAGGTAAAGGTAAATGGTTGATATAAGTGTATTGTTGATATAAGTGTACTGTTGATATAAGTGCATGTTGATATAAGTGTATGTGTCATTGTTGACATGAGTGTATGATGGGCTGTGATATGCCTATGGATCCATAGTAGATCCTAGACCTGGAAGTGGTCATGATAAAGCTCCAAGCCCAGTTGACATGGTTATGTACTGGCTGGACATTAATTATTTGATGTTGAGGAGAAGCCTGCGTGCTGACCTAACATCTGAGTCCATAGGCGATCCCAAGGCTTGCAAAGCGAAGCAGGATCCTGTGGACGAATGAGGAAACGCACAATACAGATAAGTATTGGATTATTTTGCTTATGAATATACATGTGTATATGATTTGGTTATGATGTTTTAAGCTCTTGTTCTAGAGATAAAACTGATGAGAGTAAACTGAACATGTGAATCTATTCAATGTTGGATATAGGTATCGCTGGAGGCGAAGACTATGAGAGCATCCTAAGGGTGCATGTGGACATAAGACTGTCCTGGAAAGCTCGGAATGAGCGGTAATGGAAAAGGTGCTAGTTGGACGGGGGAGTCCTAGTAGCCGAGACAAACCATGTGGAGAGACTCCATGGTTTAGAGGTCTGGAATAGACCAAAGACACTAAGTGTCATGACCAAGAAAGATTGGTCCAGCATTCACGGTAAAGTGAAAGAGGCTGAGAGCATGAAAAGCCACTGCGATGGCAAGGGTTCCAGGATGGAACAAAACAAAGAGGGGAAAAACTCTTACTGCTCTCTCTCTTTCCTTTTGATTATATATATATATAGATATATGTTTATGCATTGTGAAAACAAAGGATAGTTGAATGCATGTATGATTGTGAATGAAATGTGTGTATTTGCTTAAGCAAATTTGTGAATGTTGAAATAGTTAATTCCCTGCCCAAGAATGGACATGAATGAGCTCATGTGCCTGTTGGGGGAAGGCATGAAAAATATGAAAGTTTCCTCAATAGAACTTGGACTGTCATGCCAATTGGGTAATTAACTAACTGATTTTGATATCTATATTATGATTGGTCTGATAGAATTTCAATGGTGCATTCCACAGGTGAGAAAAGTGAAACCAGGTGGTGCACGTTGATTATGGCAGCAGATCAAAAGTTGTTGGACTTGCCTGGAAGTCTCCTTCAAATGATTTCCAAGACCCAAGAGAATCTTGGGGAGATGCTCAGGATACAGAGAAGGCAGAGTGAAATGAACCACCAGATTTTGCAAGACTCTATTGGTTTGCAAAGGGAGGTGAAAATCCCTCTGGGAGCTATCGGCAAAGGAAAGGAAGGTGGACCAGCAATGGGACATTCGTCCAAGCGACCCGATAAGAAACGGTCCAGGCATGAAGGCTCAAAGGAAATTGAGCAGGTAAAGATGAAGCAGCCAGTGAGATGCTGGAGATGCGAAGGACATCATTTACGCCGGGACTGTCTGATGAGGGAACATGATGAAGGCGATAGCCGAAAAGTTCCTAGACTTCGGGATCAGCCAGAAGCTGAGAACCAGCAGGAAAATTCCATGGAAGCCGAGAGGCTTGGTCATGAATGTTCAAAGTAGATGATTGAACGTGGGGAAGATCTGCAATTTTGAAATTTTGATGTGCAATTGTATATGTATTGTATATATGTAATGGAACACCGAGGACGGTGTTATTCCAAGGGGGAGGGGAATGTCACGTCCCCGGTTTTGACCCCGTTTCCATGATGTATATATTGTAATTAATCGTGGTGAGGAGCTCAAGGCAAAAGCCCCACCATCGATTTTGTTGTGTATGTTTCGGAAATGGGGATAATTGCCGGTGGTAGGCTGTGCTATAAGGCACATTATAATTCGGCATCATGTAAAAACGCACATCAATTAAAATAAACCAAAACCAGCTACGACAGTGCAACGCTGAATGAAAAGGGCATGGTTCCAAAGGATAAGGGGTGGGGGATGTCAAACCTTGGTTATGGGAAAAACCCATGTTTTATTACCTTCTTGTTTTGCCACCTTTGTTGTTTGTCACCTTTTGCCTCATCCAACCTTGTCAACCTCTTTAATGCTTCAAAGCTGGTGGTTGAGGAGATATGGCTGAGTGGTTGAGGGCAGTTATTGCCTTTGGGAGTGGGGTGGCAGGGCTGTCAGCTCCATACCCACATCCACGCTCCACCCACGTCTTCCCATTCTTCTTCACCCTCACGCACTCCTCCCTGGTCTGTTCACTCACTCAACACGATTTTGGTCTGTTGGCTTCTCACGCACAGGCTCTGGGTGATTTTAGTCTCACGCAGACATTTTCTGGGGCTCCACGAGTTGCTGAAGCACCCACGCACTGTAATTCGCATCCTTGCTGTTGTTTTGTTCATCCACGGGCAAGATCGGAGTTGTTTTCTCCTCACGCAGGGCCTCTACTGTTGGAATCCTCACGCAGAAAATTGGGTATGTCTTTCCCGTGCATTTTTCTGTGGGTGCGAGTTTTTCCTCACGCACAAGATGTTTGGGTCGTTTTTCCCATGCCGTGAGCCATGCTCACTGTTGGTGTTTGGGGCTGTTGTCTTCCCCATGAGTTTTGTCAGCTGTGGGTTCCAATTTCGTTTTGGACCACTGTGGATTGCTAATTCGTGGGTTGAATTTTCCTTGTCTGTCCACGCTGGGAGTTGTTCTTCTCCTTTGTTGGGACTGTGTGAGTTGCCATTAGTCACCCGGAGGAATTGTGTGTGTTGTTGGCTGAATTTCCCTGTTTTGGGATTGTGGACTGTTGTTATCCTTCATGGTGTGTTGTGGCTGCTGATATACCCTGGTTTGGGTGCTATTGTTGAGTTGTTTTGGCCACGTTAGGGCCAAAACCTACTTTGAGTTGCCTTATAGGCTGGAGCTGGGTCTCACCTTTCGTTTGGGACTGTCATCGGTCATTTTGCTTCTTCATAGGGTTGTGAAGGGAATTGTTTTACTGCTGGTATGCAGTGGTTAGTCCCTTGGACTGTGCTGGCTTGGCTTGTTTGTTGACAGCCTGTGAAACCCAGCTGTGATGGGTTTGTTGTTTATGTCCCCTTGGCTATGTATAATCCTGCAATTGGCCCTTACTCTGGAGGAACCATGCCCAGCTCGGGGGTGGCAGCGTTGCTGAGAGATTGATGAGCAAGCTGGCCTATGGTTGGGTGGAACGTTGCAGCGACGTAGCTGGTTGCGGGTGAATTATTCCTCAAAAGATAAGTCCATTGTCTATACTTCATCTCTGCAATTTATATTGATGTTAAATGAACTATAATGATCTTGTTGAATGCTGGTTTATGAGTATGTGTGCTTCCGCTATATGAATGAAGATAAATGCATCTGTGTATGCTTAATTCCAGCATTGATTTCATTTGATTTCTATTTATGTTCATTGGGTATTTTTCCCGGTTGTGCTCGTCGCGTCCTCTTCGCCGGTTGAGGGACGGGGAGGTGACAGTACATGTCCTACTATGTGAATAGAGGTGTCGAGGTCAAACATAGTAATCCATCATCTGATTACCGATCATTGATGTAGACCATTAACAGACGCAAGATCACCCACCGATAATGAAAATGGGAATCAAGGTACTAGAGTGAAAACTAACAAGTGCGAATAAATGTATTGAGGTCAAACACTTGAGAGGATCCATCGATCAGGGGACATGGATGTATTCCCAAAAAATTTCGATGGTGAGAGAACCTGCCACTGATGACTGCAAGTCTCAAGGCACTCAAAATGACTCTAGATTCCAATCCCAAAATAAATGATCTGAAGTCGATGGGATGAAATCTGCTGGAAGGAGGGCATTAAGACATCTCCCATCATCCAACATGAGGTACTCAGCAAAGATGTATAATGTGGAAGGACTCGATCATAAGGTGCACGAACCAGTAGCTGTACTAGGAATGGCCGACATGCAAAGTCAAGATAACTAAGGAATGGTCAAATCAGGTTTCAACTTCATTCGAACAAGAGCATAATGGCATTTGGTGACTTAAATAAAGGTAGCATAGACTTGATATACAAAACTGGGACATCTCTGCAACATAGGATGCATCGATAGAGGCTCCATGGGGACTAGAATCTTAACCAGTCGGTGGAGATAAACTCAAATAAACAAGTACAGCTCCTAAAGTCAAACTACAAACCCAACCAACGGATGTGATGTACAGTGTTCTGTTTGAAGGCGAAACGACTCGACAGCTGCCAAAAGATAGCATCTTTCCCTGTCCGGCTTTTTGATTTTTTGATTTTTTTGGAATTTTTCAAATATTTAAAAAGCTTGAAAAAGAATAAAACTGCTTTATAGTTATAGACTAGAAGGAGACGAGTGTCATAGGGGCAAACAATCTAGCTCCACATAGTGGAACATACCTATGCTCAATACAAGGATACAAGTGTAGGATAGCGACACTTGGGGGAAAATCCCCTCCTAGTAAAAATAGGGAATCAAGCTAAAAAGGATATATAAAATGTCCCTGCATGGCTATACATGAGACAAGCTCGGGCTATATGGCTAAAACCCAATATCAGGGAAGCTGGCATAAGGTTCAATAAAGCAGGAAAAGCTCATGATAATGCAATTACAACTTGACATAATGGAGTCCTGAGGGAAATAGGCCAAAAAAAGATCAAGAGGAGTATGAGGCTCTTGCAAAATGTCATGGCAATACTATACAACGGACTCCCACAACCTAAGGGACAAAACATCAACATGGGCACCAAATGCAAATAAGGCGCTAACTAGGGTACCCATGTAAGGTCAAGCTCTACTACTCATATCATGCCACTTCTAAAACAACAAGAAGGTTCCATGACATAATAGAGTGGGTTCATACCTAAGGCTATAATGAAACGGTCATAAGGTCATGCAAAATGCAAATGGTGATGAAACCTACCCTATATGCCAATTTAGACATGATACTTGAAATTGGCATGAACGGGTCAATCCAACGGTTGAAACGACACTCAAAAAGGTCTCCTACATCATAAATTAGTCCAAAAATGGTCCAAAAGGATTAGAAACGGTCCAAACTATAGGAAAGGGGGTAAAAATTTTCAAAAAATTGAGAAATTTCTATAAATAGTAAAAAGTTCAAAACATTATAAAACATTTGTAATTTTTACCCATTTGAGCTCAGAATTTCAACAGCGAATTCCAAGAGATCCAGCTGGCGGAATCCACTACCATTTTTTCCAGGTACTTACCCATGCTCTACTCTTCCATTTTGATGGAATTTTTGTCAAATTCCATGGTGATTTTGGATTTCTAGGCCATTCCAAAATAGGCGTTGCGTCCCACACAGAAATTGAGGGTTTTTCTACTTATAGGGCTGGATATATGCAGAAAATGCCCTCACAGTCGCATACATATGCGGCTACACTTAAGGTTTTTCAAGTGTTCTAATGGGAAAAACTCATTTTTTGTGTGTAGGATGGTCCTAGAATGGGGAGAATGTGAACATGGTGATGTAGAATAGGCAGTAAGGGCCGATCTAATGGCTCAACAAGAGCTACACGCATGTGGGCTCTACAAATTTTCGTGTCTTGGTGGCTTAAGGGCCAAACCAGGACTATTGCAGATGTTGGTGGACTACTGGGATCTAGATTCAGAGTCGTTCCAGATAGATGGGATGTCCTTCACCATAGAGGTGGAGGACATATAATTTATTACTGGACTTTCTCGACAAGGGGAAGTAGTGAACCCACATTCTCACGGGCCTAGAGGTGGCCTGACTATAGATGAGTACATTGCGGTGTACTGCTATCTGAACACAGAGAAGGTGGGGAGTCAGATCTGAAATAACTCCATACAGGTGCTAGGCCTAAAGGCCATCCTACTAACATTGGGTAGGATAGCAAGCTTGGCTTCACTCTACCAGGCCTTGCGGCCTCTGATGTTCTGCGTAATGGAGTGCATGAGACCCATGGTATATGATTGGAGCACTACACTACTGGGAAACATGAAACATCAGCTCAGTGAGTGTAAGATGGGCAGAGTGTGAAACTTCGGTTTCAGTAGCATACTAAGCACATTTTTTTTCAAGCGTGTTCCAGGATTGAGCCCCAGAGTTGACGTTCCTTTACACGGGGTTCGAGATCCGGCCCAATGGCGTTGGGTGGATGCAATGCACAGACTGGGGGGAGGGAGGGTATCCAACCCCTATCCAGCTGACTTTTTTCTATGGTGGTGATTACAGATAGTTGTCATCGATGACTACCCCTAAACGAAGATAGATTTCTAAGGGGACCCGGACATGCCACTACCACCAGGATCAGCATACAGTGACATAGGTTAATGAATCTCGAACCTCTCTTTAAATTTTTGAGTTATTTAATTTTTTGTGTTTTCTGATTATATGGAATGAAAAGACATGTTTTTGGGTGACAATACATAGTGGCATCTACCATATTCATGCAGATGTGGGACCACGGTGGCCTGAAGGCTTCCCTTGTCATAGACAGAGGGGAAGAGGAGACGATGTCATGGGCGTGGATGTGGAGCGGACGCTCTAGATCATTCATACTAACTTTGTGAGGCTGACACATAGAGTTCCCATGGTGCAAGTTGAGGACTTGCCTGAGGCCATGCAGTGCTAGGTGGTGGGTGTACCATGAGCATGGGTGCGATTATTTCGATAGCTAGCTAGATCCATAGTGACATTCCATGAGTACAACCCCCCTCCTCCTCCACAGGCTTAGATACCTGGGAGTGATACATTTTGTATTACCGTGTATTATATTTTGGTGGCTCAAGAGCCCCATTTTTGTATTATGACACTATGTATTATGACATTTTGGATGTATATAAAATTTTTTATGATGATCATTTTATTTATTTACATGTGTAAAATTTTTTGTTTGTGATGAGTTTATTGTGTATGAAACAAATTCCAATCTAACACGTAGTTAGCATATGAGTCAGCAACTTGATTATTAATTCTTGGAATATGTATGTATGTTATATTGTCAAATTTCCATTCTAATAACCTCACACGTAAGAATATTCTTAATAATTTTGGATCTCTAACATGGTACAAACCATTAAGCTGTGACACTACTAACTCTGAATCAAGACGTACCTCAAGAGACAGAACGCCATGTAAAATGGCATCTCATAGAAGCTCAATAATGGCACTATATTCAACAACATTGTTTGAAGATGGCCGTAAGCATATGTCTCCTGAAGACAATACCTAACCCATAGGAGTATAAATCACCCAAGCAGCAGAGGCTGAGTTTTGAGTGTGACGACTCACACCATTCACGAATCCTATGAAGGTGGAATATCCCATTGACATTTGCCAAAATAAATAGAAACTAATCACAAACCTGAACACTATAAGAAAAAGACCTACCTATGAAAAACTGTACAATAATATACAATAACCAGCCTTGGCTTAAAATCATGCATAGTACTTTTTGAGATAGAGCCCATTTCTAGGCTCTGCCAAGGTCGTTCCCTCGTAATCCACTAACTCATAAGCGCCCTTCTCTAACACACGTTTGATGATGTAAGGACCATGCCACATGGGGTTAAACCTTCTTTCCCCGAAGGGTTCTTTCGCTTGATTTCACAAAAGGAACAAGTATCCCTCACTAAACCTCCTTGGACGGACATACTTATCATACTAGAACTTTACGCGACGCTTATTTACTTATATATCCACCAAGGCATCTCAACGCTGCTCAAGGTGGACCAAACGCTCCTCCAATGGTGAAGTGTCTGGTAAGATCTCTATGGCTAGCTTCAAAGAAGGAATCTCGCACTCAACTGGCAATACCTAATCCACTCAATGTACAAGTTGATATGGAGAAAAACCCATGGCATTCTTAACAACGGTTCTATATGCCCATAAAGCAGGATATAACATAATGTGCCAATTATTCTTGCTTTGTGTGATGGTTCATTAGAGAATGGATTTGAGTGATTTATTCATTGCTTCTACCTGCCCATTCACTTGAGGGTATCAAGAGGAGGAATGCTCTTGTTTGTACCCTGACTTTGATGCCAATTCCTCCATCATACGATTATGAAAGTGCGATCCATGGTTAGTGAAAAGCTCTTTTAGAATCCCGAGCTGAGTAATAATCTGGTTGAATAAGAAGTGCACGGATGTATTATTGTCGGATTTAACTATAGGCATAGCCTCAACCCATTTTGTGAAGTAATCAATAGCCACTATGATATGATGATGCCCCCCAGCTGAAGTTAGGTTGCAATCCATAAAATCAAGCCCCCACTTAGTGAACAGACCGATGGTGATGATGGGATGTAATGGGGTAGGTTTTGAGTGGATATTACGTGCAAACACCTGGAAATGGTGGCACCTATTGACCGCATCTACACAATATTTAAAGATTGACGGCCAAAAATAACCCACTCTTAAGTTTTTTGGGGCTATAGAAAGCCCCGATAAATTCCCACCACACGCCCCTCTGTGGAAATCATTCAACACTACCTTAGCCTCTTCATGAGTTAAACAACGACATAAAATGGAATCTACCCCACAGTGGTATAATGTGTTATCCACTATGAGGTAATTCTTAGACACGTGACATAATCGTCGTCATTCATCTCGTGAGAGGTGAGTAGGGACCTTCAATGTTTGTAAATATATAATGATATCCCCATACCATGGGTCTAAATTTGAGATTAAGAAGATGTGCTCATCGATAAACGTATCTTCACAAACCAACTCCTCGGCATCGCTTGGGAAATCCGATATGAGCTTTGCAAAAATTAACAATTTCTTTGATTTTCCCGAAACAAACTCGAGATCGAATTCTTGTAGGATGACAATCCATTTATTATACTTTCCCCCAATCATCCTTCGAGTGAGGATGAATTGAAATAGATTGACATGGGCTACAACCAAGGTCTGGCAAAGGATAATATAATGTCTCAACCGTTGAACCGCATGTACTGTAGCTAAAGAAAGATTCTCAACATGAGAATAATGGATCTCCGCATCAATAAGATTTCAGCTCAGATAGTATATGACATGCTCTTGGAGCTCCTCATCCTATTGAACAAAAACCATACCAATTGTCTGCATGGATGCGGCCACATAGAGTAGGAAATCATGGCTATAGTATGGGGGACTAATAACCAGGGACGATGCTAGGGCTCACTTGAGCACATCAAAGGACTCCTGGGCTCGCTCATCCCAACAAAAGGTGGTGTCCTTCTTCAAAAGAAGCATGAAGCCTCTAGTCAAATTGGAAAAATTGACAATGAATCTCCGTAAGAAGTTTGCTATGCCTTGCAAACATTGAAGATGATGAATATTCTTTAGGGGAGACAGTTGAAGTATTGCCTCAACCTTCAAAGGATCGACTCTTATACCCTCTTTAGAAATGATGAATCCTAATAAGAGACCTGACTTCACACAAAAGATGCACTTGTGAGGATTTAACCTAACAAAATAATGGCGGCACCTTTCGAATACCAATATCAAATGATAGGAATGACACATTCTCATACAAGAATGAGCAGCAAGGTCATCCAAAAATACTTTGATAATCGATTTGAGATAATGGAAGATTAAGGTCATGGCCCACTGAAAAGTAGCTCCGGTGTTCTTAAGGCCAAAAGGCATTTTTTGATATGCAAAAGTTCCCTAAGGACAAATAAATGCAGTTTTATGTTGGTCCTCAGGTTTAATTTGTATCTGATTATATCCAGAAAAGCCATCCATAAAGGAAAAAATCTCGCTACCCGCACACTCATCCAAAATCTGATCAATAAATGGTGTGGGGAAATTGTCCTTAGGACATGCATGATTCAAATCACGGAAATCTATACATAAGTGGATCGCTCCCTACTTCTTGTCAACTGGAACGGGGTTTGAAACCAACTCCATCAAGGGAACGGGATAGATAAAACTGGTTTTCAACAGTTTCTCTATCTCTGCCTTAATCGTGGGTTCTTTCTTAGGATTCACCGCACACAAACGTTGTCGAACATGCTTAGCATTGGGATAAGTCTTAATATCATGTTCAACAATGCGCGGGTCTATAGTTGGCATTTCATCGTAAGACCAAGCAAAGATATCATGAAATTCTTTAAATAGCTCAGTGTATTCTTGAATCTCAGCATGGGAACATTCTACCCCAATATAGACATTCTCCATCCTTCTAGGATCGCGAGAGATATTGATAGGAATCATTGGAGATATATTTTCCATGTTCCCATCAGCCATCGGACCAGGAGAGCTTAATGGAACCAAGGGACTACCAATTCTCTTGCTAAGAACCTCCATAAATTCCTCACGCTCCAAAAGGTCAAGCTCGGGAAGAAAGTAAGATCTATGATGGAGCTCTTCCCATGGTGTCTCAACTCCTGACATGGCCTCAATAATCGCTTCGTCTGAAGGAAAAACACTATCAAGGCAGTCGTGCACATGAGAAGACTGTACTGCCCATGCAAGAAGCACATACGGGTCCTCCTCCTCCATCGGTGAAGAGGAAGGACTAGGCTTTGCAACACACTCAATATTAGCTTGATAAGCTACCATAGTTGTAGGAAATGACACATCCGTCACAATGGGCTCACTCGAAGTATTCGGTGTAGGAAGAATCCAAGGATCTTCCATATTACTTGTGCGAAAAGACGTCGATCTTATAGATTTCGAAGCCTCACCGGAACTAGATCCTATCATAAGGATAGGTGTAGGACAACTAAAAATTCCCATGAGGGATGGATACATGCCTACACCCACACTCCCAGTTGCCGGCTGAGAGTGCTCTACGATCGGGATCGAAGCTCCCGAAGATGTGGTAACTGACGGATTCTTGAATGAATTTTGATCAATCGTAACTATATTCCCATTAAATGGAAAGCATACAATGTGAAATAGGGAAGAAGCTACAGCTTTCATACTGTACATCCAATTCCTACCTAGCAAGAGATTGTAGTTAAGGGGCACATCAACCACCTCGACCTCTATTGCAACGGTCTTCCCTCCCAAATGGACCTTAAGGGAAGGGAGAATCCCGTGCAGCCTAAATGATCTCCCATCAAATGTAGTTAACATGGTTGCATAGTTAGACAACTCAGGGGAACCTAAACCATTCCAACACGATAAAGACATCACAGAAGTAGCAGCGCCTTTGTCAATCACAGTGCGCTTGACGGTCATGTTAAGACATTCTACACGAATCAAAAGAGACACATGGTAAGGCAAGCGAGGCTGAAGTCCTGTAGTTTCAAATTTAATCACAGAGGAAAAATTATCATCATTCACACCAATGGCAGAAAGCAAAGCCTTCCTTTGCGAAGGACAACTTTGAAGTACTTCTAGTGTAGACATCGCACAAGGAGTGTGGCCCAAATCCTCGACAACAGAATAGTTATGGGTGGCTCAGGCATTAGGATTGTGCCCTGAACGCTTAAGGACTCCCTTAGGAATGCGAGATGCAGCGTTAGGTTTATCCACAAGTTTTTCAATATGCAAAGGGGTCCCTGGTGGATCAGGTTCCTTTCCTGGGTTGGGTTGTGACAAACCATAGTCCTTTGCACGGGTCACAAATTTTGCAACATGTACCATGTTAATGCAACCATGACCACTACCCTTTGGTAGATATTGATCACCACCAGACTGATCATGGGTCCTCGAGTTCATATTTTGATTGTGAGGTAGAGGGTTAGTCAGCACAGCTGGGCCCTGTGCTACGAATCTCGAGGCTTCATTGATACGAGGGCACAAGTAAGTGAGGTGATCCTCCTTACACAACTTGTAAGGAAATTTAACCTTAAATTTAGCTTGCTTGTACCTCCCAGCACTACGGGTGTTCTTTTAATTATTATTAGTATTTTCATTCCTATTCCCACCCTTACGATTATTCTTACCCTTCTTTTTATTCCATCCGGGCTGCTGGTTACCCTTATGGTCCGATGATTGCACTAAAAGCACACTCGCTGCTTGGGCAGGTTGAGATGAAGTCGTGGTTTGTCCCGAAGCAGATTGGTTGATTGAAAATTGAATAAATTTTTTTGCAACTGAATCTATAGGTTTAGCACTTGCAAAACCAACAATGCCATCGGCATGTGGTCTAGGTTTAACTTTGGGGTCGAAACTAGAATGCGGAGCATTGGGAATAATCTCATATAACAAACCGGATTGAGCATAAATCAAATCCAGTTCCTGTGCCCTAAAAATGACTTGTTCCTCATTTTTCACTCCATATGTAGAAACATCCTTCGCTATATACGGAAATATAGACTTAAGGAACCATTCGAGGAGGAATTTCGATGGTATAAAGGCTTTAATCAACCTCTTCCGTCTACGCAACTCTTGGATATGATCCGAGATATGTGTGGCTTTATCCTGCCAAAATGTCAACAAGAGTTCTGTACCAATGTCATAACGCACTGGTAGCTGGAAGTGGTTAAGAAAAGTCATCGCTAGGTCATCGAACAAAGCGAATGCTCCCCTAGGTAGCTCTATATACCATTTCGTGGCAGGCACTATAAGGGTGCATTGAAACATCCTTAAACGGATTGAGTCCTGGTGTAAGGAATTCGAAAAGCACCATAGGTGAAAGGTAGTAACATGTTGCTTTAGATCCTCACCTAGTTTTCCCTCAAATTTGGGTATGTCCGAGGGAAGCTTAGTAGGGACAGCCAGCCAAGCCGAGTCATGAGCTATAGGGTCGTTCGTCAATCTTGACAAGTTAGGAAGATTCAACGTTGTGAGGAAATGAATCCTAGGATGATTAGGTCGATGGACTGCTCCTTGATAGTTCTGATTCACATAGGTGTGATTACCATAACCACCATGGCCTTGGCCATAGTGCCCTCCCCCCATTTGACCCATATAGGGTGGCAAGGAAGTACCATAGTGTGGTGTACCTTGACTATTTGGAGCTACAAAGCCATAATTTGGAGAGTAATTAGGTTTTTGATACCCACACCCATAAGGTGAAGAACCCTGTCCATACTACGTCCCATAATAGGGTCCATAATTCATCCCATGAGATGTCCCATGAGACACTCCGTAAGTAGGAATATACGCTCCAGATGTAGGAATATACATTCCAGAAGTAGGAATATACGCTTTGGAAGTAGTAATAGGACCTATAGAAGTATAAACATGACCTCTCGATACAACAGGCAGTGCATGAACCTGAGACACAACTGGTCGAGTAACCGCAGTACAAACATGACTAGTAGCAACATTCCGGCCCAAAGGACCACGTGAATGAGGTGGAGGGTGAACATTCAAAGAACTAGGGATAGAGGACGAAGGGACCTGTGTAATTATGTACGTGTTATTTCCTATAGTCACTCATCTCGGATCTAGTATCCTAATAGGATCACTAACCGTATACCTAGGACGAATATGTGATGTAGCTTCCATCACCGGGATGGAAGGTGCAATGTGACTTATGCTCCCAAACCTCTCCGCATGGTAAGGAAGGAGAGTTCCCCCAGGCATAGTGTTAGGTTCAAACTCAAACTCGACATGGAATGCCAAATCATGTGTGGGAAAACCATACATACCATAACTACCAGAACTGGTGCTCGTGGGTTCAAAATGAATCTCATCATCCTTCGGTATTCCATATCGACGATGCGTTAATGGGGAATCAACCCTAGAGTAAGTAGGTCTATCATGAAAATTTCCTATCTCAGAAATCACAGGACCTAACTCAGTCAAATCAGGTGAAGGATCATAGTTAGGAGTAAGCTCCCCATCTTCCACATGAATGGGAGAAGGTGGTTCAGGAATACCTTCTATATGGTCTCCCATGGTGTGTGAATCAATGTGCGAAGTAGTCCACCTGGACTGTCTATTTCTCTCTCCCAAAGGAGGAGGAGATGTAGAAGGAAAAATTCCTGCTAAACGACAAGAATGACGAGGAGCCGCACCCAAATCTACAATGACTCAAAAAATATAAAAGACTCTCTATCTACATAAACCCTAGGAAAGCAAACATGCACAGAGAAATCATGAATAAGATCTAAAGCCAACCACAAGCAATGAAGGGTAGGATAAGTGAGCTCCCGAATGAAGAAGGTATGTCTCACCAAGGAGAGGCTTGAGACTCCCATACACAACAAGCGGAGGTACATAACCAATTATTGTGGCCCTCAGCTTCAACACGTAAAGCTACTGTGTTGTCCAACCCCAAGCTGGCCTGGACACCCACAGAATAACCTATGCAAAGTACCGCCTCGATATCCTAGGTAAGGCCACTAAGGTCACCTCAATATAATCAATGCTTAGGCAGATAGTCATAGGTGGGATTGACCATATGGGAAGGGTAGCAAAGCCCAAAACTCTCGAAAGAGCCCCTAGATACGAATACAATTCTGGAAATATCTCTGGTGCTACTCAGTTATGACTAGGGGTCATTCCAATCAATAACCGCTCACATTGCCTCGTGCTTAACTCCCTTTTGAGAGGAGGATCCTGAGAAACACTGGTTATACCAAGGAATTTCACAAACTCACCTAAACAGACACATACATGTTGTTGTTTAGTGGTCTTGGAGAATTTACTCACAATGAACTATTCCAAGGCCCTAAAACCTAATCTTGTTGGTGAACCCTATCAAATAAAATAGTGTAGTTCATTTTACTTAAGAGTTGATTTTAATTGGCTTTATTACTCAAAAGAGGTATATGGATGTGCAACTAATGGCGTTATGACACAACATGAAACAAAATGCACACCTAAAAATCAATGCAAATGCATCGTGTCCATGAAAAACAGGGTATGCTACTACGTGAAATGCACAATTTTCTTCAAATGATAAATGAAAGCTTTCCTATATGAAATCCTGACTAATACTCCAAAGCAAATCTAGTGCAAGTACTATGCAAAATGCAAGATGCAATGCATGATGATAAGCAAATATTTTTGGATTTTTTTAAACAAAAAGGAGATACTAAAGCCAAAGAATGGTTCTACAACCCCCATACTTTGCAAGCACACTCAAGCAAAGTACTAAGGTAAAAGAAATCTAATGCACTAATCCCAAAAGAAAAAATAGAAAATGCAATGACAAGAACATTCTTCAAAAAAGAAAATTTACCCTAAAAAAAACGTCTCTGGTCAGAAATAGAGGTGTATACAGACTCTAGCAGTATCAAAGGAGACTCAGCAATCATCAAAATTCACCCAGCAACCATCCATCTTCCTCTAGAAGGAAAAACTAATGGCATACGCGACTGTTCATAGTAAACTTGTGTGTGTATGCGGAAATAGCAGTGAAAATCGCGTATATACACAACTGTGAGTTAAAAAATCGTGTACAGGAAGAAAGGTGCATAAAAATAGAGGCAAACAGACAAGCTGAGATAAAATTCATACAAATCAGACACTACCAGGAAAAAATGCCCCCAGACCCGACAAATAAACAAGAGAAAAAGAGAAATTCAAAGTCAATGAATGCCGATAGAAAACCCCAAAAGGAAAACTACTAGGAACTCCCCAGCGGAGTCGCTAATTCTGTTACGGAGAGAAATTTATATGGCTTGGGGTACCACAACAGACAAATTGACACTAGAAATCAATCCTTTGCAATATGCAATAGAAATTAAATATCTAACACTAAAGGATCAGGCCTCGTACCTTATTCCGGACGGTTGAAGTAGATCCCCATTGAGCTTTCCAACTTCAACTTGAATTGATAAATCACTTCCTCAACAACAAGTAAACAAGACAAGCATACTATATATATTGGTGTTAGATCTATTCTAGCATATATAATCAACAATGTATAAGAATTTGAAATCATCCATGAAAAAATATTCATTCAAACATACATTATTGGATAGGAAAAGATATTTATATTAATATAAAATCAGATATTACAATGGATAAAACCTTTGTCTACGAAACCAGAGATTCTGGGTTCGGTCCCTAGGCGAGTTGCCAATTCTATTAGGGAGAGAAATTCGTATGGCTTGGGGTACCACAACAGATAGCTTGACTCCAGAAATCAATCCTTTCCAATATGCAATAGAAATTAAATATCTAACACTAAAGGATCAGACCTTGTACCTTATTCTAGATGGTTGAAGTAGATCCCCGTTGAGCTTTCCAACTTCAGCTTGAATTGATAAATCACTTTCTCAACAACAAGTAAACAAGAAAAGCATACTATATATATTGGTGTTAGATCTATTCTAGCATATATAATCAACAATGTATAATCATTTGAAATCATCCATGGATAAAATATTCATTCAAACATACATGATTGGACAGGAAAAGATATTTCTATTAATATAAAATCAAATATTACAATGGATACAACCTTTGTCGGAACGTCTGTGAATCAGAGAAACTAAATCCCCAACTTGTTCCTCCACCACCTCAATCCTCCATCTCTCGATAGCAAGCTCACAAGAAAAAGGCAAGCTTGGGAAGAACACAAAAGTGCTCTAAGGGACAAAGGGATGCAGACTCAAGCACAAGTTCCATCAACAATGGACTATAGTTTCTTTGCTCTCAATTCTCTCATATGTCTTCAATGTATCAAATAAATCCTTATATAGCTTTTCAAAGGGGTAATGAAAGGTTGAATCAGAGCGATCTCAAGGCATATGGAAGGCCAAGAGTCAAGTGAGTCGGATCCATGTCAAGGAAAACTCCAAAAGGATCTGGATTTTGCACACATCCTGATGTACGTGGTTTTAGGGTTCAAACCCACGTATATACGCGATTAGGGGTTTAAAAGTCGTGTGTATTAATTTTCACATGTTTATGGAAATGGTCAAGGAAACATCAAAGGACAAAAAATGGTCCAAGGGGTCTAAAGAGTCTGCAGAGGGATAGGGGAAGGCCATACTAGTGTGATTCACCTGGAGTGGTAAAATCAGCTATAACAGGGATTTGGTGTTAGTTTCCTCTTTTGAGGTCACTGATATTTTATTTTGTGAATAATTAGCTATTTCTGAAGCTATATCATATTATGGAGCTCAAGCATTTGCTCTCCACACTCCCAGGGCTTCTCTACCTTTATTCACATGCTCATATCCTTACGGAACTAGTAAAGAGGAAGACATTTTGCATCCACTTGGACACTTGATCCTAAGAGTTGGGGCTGATTTTACCACTCATGGTTTTCTATTCAAGGATGAAACACATCATTTTCTTGAGTGTTCCACACATGGTTCAAATCCTCAAGAACTTTTTCTCTCTTATTAGTTGATTTTAGTTGCTCTACATGGGTCCAATTTTCATCTTGGAGTTGTCTATGTTCCTGATTCATTTCAGCATATTCTTCTTCTCCCAAAGAGGAAGATTTCTCTAGACATATTCATTTAGTTTGGATTTGGAGTTTCACATGCACACTCTCAGGATGCTGCTGCATAGAAGAACCAAAATTTCCTGATTTATTGCTTAGTTTGAGGGGCGGTATTTTTCCCATGAGTTTTTTCCCATTTACTTGGTTATATTAAATAGTTAATTTTTGTACAGGGTGACTTATGTCCTTAGTTACCAGGGCCCTAGAATTTTTATGCACTTTATGTTTTCTACTTCTCCTGAGTATAGTTTATGGGGGGGTATTGGAGACATTTACCAGCATACACACTCATTTTGGTCAATTTGGCCTAGTTAAACCACCATCCTAAGTTTTATTGACTTAATTGACATCCGAGGAGCATGGTATGACATTAGAATGAGCACACACATGCCTACCTTTAGTCAAGGAGGCTAAATAAGCCTTCTCCTTCATTCGGGGAGGCTAACTGGAGCACTCCGGGGGTGATCTAAGTGCCATAAGTGCACTTAATTGATAACTGATGGTTACAATCAGTTAAATAGAGTAGTGAAGGCCCCTCCTTTCATTAAATTGATTATTTAATGATTATTTAATGAACTGGAGTCAATAGGGGTGCCTCCAACCACTTCTGATGGTCAGTTACACTTTAGTTAACCTCATCGGGGTTCATTGGAGTCATTGATGCACTACCACTTGCTGGTTGGATTACAGTGACATGTGTCTAAGTTACTTTCAGTTAGAATCAGTCATTTATTGCACTCTGATTTCAGTTAGGGCTCAGTCGATTCAATTAAGGTTTTGATTAGTGGTTAATTTGAGTGTTCACTGTGGCTTACATTCAGTTAATCTATACTCACTCATTCAATTCGAATGACCTCCTTGGGAATTCAAATTGTCTTGGAATTCATGCATCTAGCATGATTATTGTATTGTATCATCATTATTTCATTTGATTATACAGAGCTTCTAATTCCATTGCAGCACCATTTTGCCAATTTTATGCATATTTGTCTATATTCTTTGTGAGACTGTGTTTTCAATTCCTATACCACTGTGACAAATTAATACTATAGATCAAAGGAGGAGATTGAAGGGTTATATAGAGGGAAGGGGAGGGTAACCGGTGATCAAGATTAAAGGGCTCAGGTTAAAAGGTCCCATATCTATGGATGATGCTCCATTTGGTTGAAAATATGCATGGTCAGATAAGGGAAATAAAATAGTATACAAGCCAACACGTGGATTCATACCATTTGTTTCTTTTGGAGCATCGAAAAGCGAGGTTTTGAACTGTGAAGAAAGTGCCAGTATGGAAAAACCTCCAAACCAAGCCGTAAACTGACCCGGTATGTTCCTTTCTCTACTAAATTAGTTTTTCATGGCTGAAGTGGAGGATTTAGAAGTTTAGAGTCTCGAGTACTAGAATGATAAAGAAGACCTAGAGTATAAAGACTCTGATATTGTCATTACTATCCTACTAAATGAAAATGTAGAAGCCACAAAGAACAAACTGAAAACCCTTCGGGAGCAGGGAATTGACACTCAAGGGGTATTCAATTCTTATTTCTTTTATTTTTCTATCAAAAAAACCCCTAATTGCCTATATTTCATTGAATGGTACGCCAATAACTACTCTCCTTCCGAGGGAGTAGTAATGGATTCATCTAAGTCTAGGATTATGTTTCCCATCGGTTCCCTTGCCATCTAAAACACTATGCTAATCCCTACTGATTTTTTCCAAGAGTCTAGAGAATACAAAGAACAAAACATACTCCATCTTTTTCGAGAGTCTTCACCTGAGAAAAAAGAATCCTCTTTCAAAACCTACTTGAAACCATAAAGTCAGTTGCTAAATCACACTTTTTCCATTGATTTTGACCTTTTTAATGAAGAAACATAGTCTCTGATAACCTTGGAAAGTCAGTTTTTAGGTATGGATACAAAAAAATTCATCACCAAACCCTTATTGATTCTGATATTCTCCCTTAGCACTGGTCAAGTAGGGCCCAAACTATTTAGTCAGTCCTTACCATCAGCCTGTCTTAAATTTGATGAGTTTTTAGCCAAAATATCCATTGCTGGCTAATTAACTTCCACAGGAAAAGAACCTTCAGGTTTCAGTATTTTCTGATAAGGATGTTTCTAACTTTCAATGAATATAACCTACAACTCCCAGAGATGGTTCTAACAAAAGAAATGTGTAAAGACTATTGCAAGTTTATGAATCTTCTCATGGCACCGGTGTACGCGGTTCTCTTTCAAGAAAGGTTATCCAGGGTCCTATTGAAAATGAAATAACTATTGCAGTTATGACCTGAAAGAAGAGTAGGAGATTGGTTCCTTTCTGAGCATAGTATTGTGATATGGGTATATGGATTTAATCACCAGCCCTATGTCCTACCATTGTTTTTCACAGTGAGAGTGTTTTCATTAGAATTGATTAGACAAAGGCTAGCAACTAAAGAGGAGCATTTCCTAAGCTATAGTAAATCATCATAAGTAAAATTTCCATGGACAATTGGACCTCTGAGCATTAAAAATAAATCATCCCTACCGATGATTGAAAACATGCTCAGGGAAATGGGGTTTTTAATGGAAGATGCAGTTAATTATGACCCTCACCATATCATCTCAGATAGGAGGAAGCCAATAAAAATAATCCATTTGAGCATTCTGAAGTAGTAGGGATTTCAAAAGCACCAAATTGGATGGAATATCCTAGAGATGCTAGTAATGATGAGGATATGCAAGAAAATTCAATTTCCTCTACACCAGGAGATAATCCCCCCAGAAATATCTCTCTAGTATTGTTTTTGTGGCTACACATGTCATTCCATTAGCTAGTTTGTCTAAAAAAGGGAATAATAGAAATTGCTCAGAAGCCATGGATATAGATGAGGAGCACACTGCCAGAACGCCTAAGAAACTAAATATTGAAAATCCAGGAAAGATTGTATGGGTTGCAAAGACAAAAAGCATAAATAAAATTGTGAAGGTCAAAGGCCCAACTTTTGAAATCTATGAATACACATTTGATAGCATCCCTGAAGGGACTATAAATAAGTACAAGTCCAAAGTTGAATTTCTAGATAGTTATAAATATGTGGGTGAAAATACTTTTGATAGAAAATTGAAACTCTATGATGAAGTGAGAAAATTTCCTAGCTCAGATACCTCCCTTGTGACTATTAGGGATCAGGTCAGAGCCAAATTGAATTTGGTTGTAAATGTAGGAAATAAAGCGGTTGAACTAAGGATGGATTCGAAGAAGATTCCTGAAACTGATGTGATACATTTACACAAATAAATAGGTGAGATAATTTACACTGATCTATTACAAGCCACACCAGAGATATCTAAGTTACAATCTGGTAAGGAAAGAGTTGACGACCTGCTCTGAAAGGAGAACATGGAAAATAAGGCTCACCAAACTCAAATTAAAAAGCTTCAGGTAGATCTATTGATAGTTGACAACCAGGTTGATAAAGGGGTTGCTACAAAGAAATTACTAAAAGATAAAGAGAGTGAAATTCAATTGTTAAAAAGGAAATCGAATATCCCAACGACTCATCTCATACAAACATCTGAGCTGGAAGAAATTGAGAAACAAAATGAAGCCTGGGATACCAAACTGATCAATTGCAGGGAAAGATTGCTTAAATTTATAGAAAAATACAAGCAGTGGGAGAGAGATGCAGGAATCTTAGCTAAAAAGGAAAATATCTTTGAAACAAAGAAGGTAGAGATGGAAAAGGAATTGAAAGAGATGAAGGAAAGGGATTAGGAACATCAAGTGCCAATAATTCCATCCTCTATAATATCTGGTACAGACTCTCTCTCTCAAGGTATGTCTCAAGTGAGTCTTAAGTCTTTAGAAATCATTGGTTTGAAGAAACAAAATAAGGACTTGGTAGACATGGATGAAAATAAAGAAAAGCGATAAATATGTTATAATACAAATGTAGAGAGTTGGAAGAAAAGAAAAACAAACTGACAAAACAGGTTTCAGACCAAGCATCCCTATAAGGGGAAAAACATCTTACCCGGGATGTGATGATAGCAAAAGAAACCAAGCTTCAGTCCTATTTAGATTTTATTCTGGAAAAATAAATTCTTACACAGGAAGCTAGAATTTTTTTTTCAAATGGAAAGATAGGACTTGAACAAAAGTCCATGGACACAGCCAATAATGTAATCAATTTCCTAAAAAAATTGAAATAGGAAGACATCAAACCAACAAATATCCAAGATAGATTTTTGGTCATCACATGGGAAAGGAAAATGGTAAATACACATCATAATTTGGAAACAGTTGAAGCAAAGGTGGATGTTATGCACAATCAGGTTAAGGAATTCATTCAAATTTTCAATCCTTTATTCAGAAGAGGGATTCCCTTCTTTTGGGAAGAGAAAGGGCCAATTTTGTCTCAGAAGGAAATTCATGACAGGTTAATCAATTGTAGACAAGATCATAGATAGCTTGACGATATGTTACAACATTCCTTGTCAGGTAAAACTCTGATGGACAAATTAACTAGGGAATTCAAAATGTTGTTTGAATTCGGAGCTCTATGTAGCCAATTTCCATAGTTATCTTATCTAGAAAATGTGGATCTCGGTATATTGGCTAAAGATATGACCAGTCTATAGATTCCAACTGGTAATCAATTTAAGTGAATTGAAAATTAGAGAAAGAGTAAACATAGGTTGTGCCATTGAATACATGCCTAAGGGTGATGAGGATCAAAGGGACAGTTGTAGGACAATCAAGCAAGGTAGGATTCTGAAGACAAATTGTTGTTTTAAATCCAATATGTGTGTTTCCCCCATCATTTTTTGATTTATGTAAATGGTGGCAAATGTGCCATGTTAGAGGTTGTTAGAAGCTTGTTTTTTTCAGTTTGTAACTAATTTCGACCCTGTTTCGAGGTTGGTATTGGGGGTCTAAGACACTATAAGTATACCCTCAGAAGAGGAAGAAAGGGTTGAAACTCATGAGACTTTCCATTGTGTAAATTTGAGATTTTTATTTAATACAAGTTGCAGAGCCAATTACTGGTTTTTGAGTGCAGAAATTGATATGTATTTCTCAGTTATAGTTTGCTATTTGTTTCCTTTATGTGAATCTTCTTCTTGTTAACAGGGATGATTTTAAGGAACCATACTTATTTAAAAGTGTATGAATATTGGCGAATCTTACCAATTCTTAAAACGCCAACTATTAAATGTTTGGCGATATTTTTCAAAAATTATTTTAATTTCCAAGGATTTTAAATCGTTTATATAATAATTTGGCGAATTTTATGGTGAAAAATGTTTACCCCATCAAAATTGGGCAAAATAGGGCTTCAAAAAATGCAAAATGGCAAATATTTTTTTGGAGAAAAACATGGAAAAATAGCCCATTGGGATAAAATTCGCCCCTAAAATTATCCTTGCTTGTTAATATTTCCATTATGTTTTTGTCTCATATCTGAGATAAGTGTGTGATAGTTTCATAATTCATACTTTTCTATGCTCTATCTATCGTATCTAATATTCACAAATTGTTTCCACCAAAGTTAATGTAGAATTAATCTAACTAGTGCTTTGTGTTAATAGAATGTCATCCTTCTTCTTTTTCCACTAGACCAAAAATATATTGACCGTAACTGAAGTAATACCTTACTTTTGTAGTCATTTCCTATGCATACTGCTCTTTGTTTCTTGATAAATATGACTCCATATCCCAATCTACCCTTAGCTTGTTTCAACCACATCACTAGGTGAATTTCATTTCATGACTATATATTTGGCCTTGTTATATATTTGTGAGAGATCCTTCTTTGGAAACGGAGAAGCCAGCTCCCTTTCCTAAAGTGGTGTTGCTGCTGCAACTATCCCCATTTTTTTTTTCATTTTTTAGGACCCCCTTTAAAATCTTAGTTTTTCTTGTGAAGCACTTTGAGTTTGAAATCCAACATTTATGGTTTGTTTAAATCATGGAAAAGCTTTAGGAATTTTTTTTTACTAAGGAAGAAAATGTGCTTCTGACTCGCTATAGCGGATGGTTTCTCAAGTTCTGATCCACTGCGACGGAGAGCTTCTTATATTTCAAGCTCCAATGATGGGTGATTTTGTTATTTGAGTATCAGAAAGGATTTCGATTATTATTATCCCACTACAGCAGATGGTTCCTGACTGTCGATCCGCTATAGTGAAAAGCTTATCAATATTTCAAGCCGCAATGGTGGGAGTTTTTTCAGTTTGACTGTGGGGTAAACTCCCTATAGTTTTGTTTCATTATAGTGGATCTCTTTTCAAGTCCATGGCCACTACGGTGGCTTTTCTTTTGTTCGCTTCTTGGTTTGATTTATTGAATCCACTACGGCAGAGGCTTATTGAGTTCATGTTGCAATGGCAGATGAGGAGTAGTGTTGAGAATTAGAACTTCTTTCGACTTCTCTTCTCGCCATGTCGTATGATAGTTTTATAGCTCTACCTCCATGGAAGGCTTGTTCACAAGTTATTATTGGAACTATTGCCAATTTTTTGACACCCACCATAATGGATGTCTTTCCTAGTTGTTGTCGCTACGACGGAGAGGTTTTATTCTTGGAGTTGCTACAGCTGCTGTTGTCCAGTTTTCCTCGCCGATACCCTTTGACTTCCACAGCCACAATATAAGTTGGGTGTATCGCTGAGTCTTAAGCCAATGCTAGCAGTTGTGTTGGGATGTATCAAGCCGTCATTGTCAGGGCTGATTGCATATCGACATGTTGTTTCCCACATAATGCATTATGTTTGGAGCCAATGGAATTTGTCCATGTGCATGTGAGTTTAATGGTTTTACCTACCACTTTTAAAGGTTTTTCTCCAGCAATGTCTATTTATACCCAGAGAATGATGTTTTTACCATCACTTTTTATGGTGAGGGCGTGAACGTTTTGTTGCAATTTATCCTATCCTAGAGCTCGTGTGATAGGTGGAGATCGCATGTGGAGCTTACGTGGCACATCCTGATTGAGTATATATGACTACATGTCTGGCTTGTTGTTGATCCCAATTTTTTCATCATTTTTCGACTAATAATTTACATATTTGACATAAGTTTTGTCACCTTTTAGCATGTTTTCTGTCATGCAGATCACTATTTAGCCCCAGGTATGATAATATTTTGGGTTTATGCAAGTTATGGTTATTTTTATTATTTCACAATTTTATAGGTTAAATCTGATGATATGCTAACATATGAAATTGTTATTGCAGATCTTAGTCTTCGGTGAGCCAATGAACATACCATGCATCCATTCTAGATGCACGTAGAGCATATCTAGCTCACTGAACAACTCACCATTTGGTCCGTCGAGCAAATCGTATGTTGGTATTGATAGATTCCTAAGCGTTAAAGTATGGAACGTCCTATAAACTGCTTGTTATCCACGTGCCATAGTGATAGCATGAACCCGCTTCTGGAATATTTCTCGCATGATGCCTCTGCATGACACCTTGACACCAACCATTCCAAAGTGTATCTTGTATGCCACATCACGTGGCATAGAAGAACAATGTCATGAAGAAGGAGGAAAACGTTATGTGTTGGTTATTTGCTTAGTTATCTATTATAATGGTTGACTTATCTTAAGATAATTCGACCAATGAAAGGGTTGACTTGCTTGGCCTTTGTACAAACGCTGCTATGCGAGAGGAGTTGATAAATAGTTGGTTATCCATTTTATACATGTAATCAGTCAGTTCCAAAAACTCTATAATAATTTTCTTCAATTTAATGGAATTTCTGCTTATGCTATGCATGATCATGTCTTAGTAGTGTTTAGAAAGTCATCACTCTGATTGCTAGGAGGGCCCCTTATCAACCAGAGATTTCTATTCGTGTGTATTTTTCATTATTCCCCTTTTGCAATTAGCATAGTTTTATTTGTAATTCGGTTATGCAATTTAGTTACTGAAATGGTTATTGTTATTCATTTCCTATAGCATAGATTACACTTTGATATTATGTTGTTAATGTAGTTTCCCTTTGTGATCAGTTAAGCAACCGATTGCACAGAAATTTGCTTTCAATTTCCTTTTCAAGTCTTTCCAGTTCACTAATTGGTTTATGTTGATAGAATAGATTGATTTGATATTATAGGATTCAATTACAGTAGATTCAATTTTGTTCCTTTCCATTTTGTTATGAATTCATTTAGTTATATTTCAGCTCATTTAATAATGCAATAGATCATGAGGTATTTTAATTATGAATTGAATTTAAGTTATATTATAGATTGAATTTACTCATTAGGTAGGTTTAATTCTGTTTCTTTACATTTTGTTATCATGTGCATGGATCAGCTCACCTCAAAATCATTTAGATTAATTATTTCTTGACATTTTAGTGCTTTTTGTGTGTAGACTTTCATTCAGACAGCCTGTTCTTCCTGTCATCCAGACCTGTGTTCCAGTCTGTTGTCCGACCTTTCATTCATCCCTTAGCATTTTTAATTTGTTTTGAGCTTGTTTATTTAGATTTCTGATTATGTTTTCATTATAGTAGTTAGATAATGATTATGTTTATTCTTGAGGCCTTATGTTAGACCATCTAAAGTATTTATTACACTATATATCTCTTTCTTCCCTATTTTCACCCTATGTTTAGAATTATTCCGTCTGTTTTGGTTTATTGTATTGCTTTGTAATTGTATCTTTGATTTGATTAATTTTATCCCTCTTTTCATATAGAGCTTAGGGTTAGATATGTCAATATTAGGGAAATATGTTAGTACCTTGTAAATTGATCATAAGAAGTAGGATTTATCTCTTCTAATTGGGTGGTTACCAAAGAAACCTATAGAATAGGATTTAAAATCATCTTTATTAATTTTTCTACTTGTTTATAAGTTAGGTCTACCTTCTTGTAGTCTTGTTGCATCTTCTGCATTTAGGAGTTATTTTCTTATGAAACAAATCATCATGTTTACTATCGCTTGCAATTGGACGTTTCTTAGTCTACATATATTTGTAGAAGTTAAGTTAGATTTGATTCCCTTTAGTTTCTTCACTTCCATTCAAAGTTACTTTAACACTTCTCCTACACATGTTCCACTCTCAGTAAATCCTTATCCTCAGAACAAGCAAGGAGAATGGGAACTAGATAGTTTAGTTTAAACCATTATGTACATCTGTTAGTTGTATGTGTAGTTTTTAGAAGCATATCTAGTTGTGGTAATTTTGTAAATCTTTCCTTGTGCAATCAGTCTCTAAAGTTGTTTAGTAGTTCTTATAGAAAGTAGTCTATTGTTGTATAATAACATTGTCTATATATTTATCTTCTAGTAATTGTTTATAGAGTAGAGTAGTATAACTTGATACCACTTTGGTCTAGTATTCTATTCAATTACCTTGATAGTTGAATTCTTAAGAGTTTGACTCAGTTTTTCATTTTTCAAGATATTTTATCTTTTGTTTGTTAAAATATTCCCATGACACCCTAGGAACCCTTACACCTTTGCATATACTTTGTGTCAAATCTAAGATTACCAACCCAGGTCGATAATTAAATATTAGGTGAATTAATCAAGACGATATCTTACCCAACATTTTGGTGCCGTTGTCGGGGAGTTGTTTCGTAAGGTAGAATAGATATAGGATGGTAGTGGGGGAGCGGTAAGATGAGAGGTAAGAACCTGCGCATTTATCATAACATCCACCCCCAAATCCAGTAGTAGTAGTAGCATAGGTTTCCATTTATTTTTTATGAAAAAAACTAGAGATTCTCAGGGTAGATCCGTGAAGACAGTAAAATTTTGTTAAAATTCTTATTAATTTTTATGGGGTACATAACACCCCAACCATTAAATCAGCCGAAAGGCATCGAAAAAAACACTTATAGGAAGTAGTTATGCTGGAAACATAAAGAGACTCTTTCGAGAGATATTACAGGGGAAGACATAGAAAGAGAAGAGCTCCTAGCAAGAGGTCTTGAGGGCCTCATTTTTTACGAAGTTCAAAGGGAATAACCATTGGGAACCCTTAAACCTTCCACTAGTCGTAAAACCAAATAATACAACTTTTTCACTAGTAGGGGAGCCGAACTTCACTAAATTTTTTTGATCCTGCCCACCTAAAAGCACTCTTTGGAAACTCAATAAAAATAGTAACCCCACGAATTGAAACATCCACAGTAGCGTCTACCATCCCTATAAGACCCAATAAGAGAATGGTTGATTGGAGGAATATCTCTCCTGGAAAAGAACGTTGGGATGCCACATTCTCACCTCGAAAGAAAACTTCTAGGTATACTCACTTTAGAAACCAAAATTACATGAATAAATAGGAATAAGAACAGGAATCTAAGAGCAATTTATATCCAATATGTAAGACTAAACATCCCCAATAGGAATGTCCATTAAACAAAACCTCTTCATGTCACATTTGTATGGGGAATCATGTTTTTCCCCAATGGATCAAGGTGGATCCTACCAAAATAGAGGTAATTGTTGGACTTCCCTCTCCAAACAATATTCCTCCTCCTGATCCTTAAAGTTATTTTGGGTTATCATCACTTGTATATATGTAAATATGTGTGTATTTCTTTAAATAAATAAGAGTCCTTTCTGACAATTTATTTACAGGGGACTCTTTTCTTTCTATAATAATATATATGTTTCCATGAATAAAAATGAATCATCTAACAAGTGGTTTTGCAGTTTGATTACAAGTACTTTATCTTTGTAAGCAACTCATGAGATATTATCTAAAAAAGGAAGTGCTCTGAAAACACTCATAATATAATTTTCCTTTTTTTTGGTTATTATCAAAATTTGAAGTTTATAGCAGAATTAAGGAATTCGTGTATATCGTTTCTAAACCACTTATTCTATGATTTGGTTACGCTTTATATATGGTGTCTTGATTCAGGCATGTACATTTTTTTATTATTTGAACAGTTGCTCAAAAGAATTACTTTAATCATCATCTTCTTTAGAATTTGCACACCTATGGACTACTAGTTCATCCTATACTTGTTATCAAAACTTGACTCTTAAATATTTTTTAGGACAATCTAGAGTAAGTGGAAATTCTACTTGTGGGGAACATTATTTATCCTTTATGAAGAAGATAGAATGAGAGACCAAGGAACACCTTTAAGTTATTCTCTTTTTGACATAATTTATGGTTTAGGCCACTATAAAACTTACTTATAAATTTTCTTTAAAATTTGAATTATGTGTTTAGTAGGGCTTAGCATGCTCTAGTACCAATCAAATTCCCTATACTCAAAATATTTATACAAGGAAAACCCGTCGAGGTACTGAAAAACAAGGAAGTTGAATAAATGCAACTAAACCCATCGGGGTACTGAACAGGCTCGCTTGTAGTGGGGCTATGCTTACATGGTACCAAGATAAACCTGTCGGGGTACTAAACAGGCCTGCTGGCAATGGGGAAATATCAGGTAAAAGAGATCTAGTTAATGCACCACTATGCACATGGTTTGTAAAAAAATGATACTATAAAGAAAATATTTCAGAATTTATGAATAACATATCAAGGCCTATTGTTTATGATGCCATTAGAGGATGACCGTAAGTTAGCATTGGATCCAACAGTCTAAATTCAATGAATACCTAGGATATGATTATCCTAGAAATGGGACCCATAGCTGTAAAATCTCACAAAGTCGAGGGTGAACTCAAAAATTCTTGAGATGACAAGATATCCTTACAATGAGGCATGGATGACTAGTTTTTCCTATGGCATCTTCAATTATGTTCTCATTGCACGATAAATGATAAATTTACATATCTACATATATGAGCACTGTTAATTTTGATAAATGTATATATCTGAATCGTTTCCATTTTAGTATTTCTTTTACTTGCAAAAAAAATCACAACAACATGTTTGAAATTTTATTAATTTATTTTGAAATTACTAAGTTGTCTTGTATGGCTTGGGGACATGCCATATCTTTGGTTTGGGGGAGAATTATACTATCTGTATTTATTTTTCTAAGTTAATTATAAAAGACTCATTTTTCTTTGCCAAATGACAAAGTGTTTGCAGGATAATGCAAACATCGACTATGGTCATAAAATATTGGATGAATGAGGGAGAGAGCAATTAAAATATCAAGAGAATTGTTCTATATAATCTCCTTGTGGGATGGTAGCCTAGGAAAATCCATGATTAGCAGCAGTCTGATCCAACAAAGCTCATGTTTTTAGAAATATATATGAAGAATCATATGAAGGTTCGAATGCAGGTATGAATGAAAATCCAAATGATGATCTAAATAAAAACTGTGATATTTTAGCACCTATGGTTAAGTGTTAGCTTAATTTTCATTTGGGAAAAGTTAAAATTTGGTTGAGTCATACCATCACTATGAAAGTCACATCCACAAGGGAATTATAACTAATATCGATCCATGATTTAGTACGGTTTAGATCTAATATGATATCATCTTACTTCTGTATGGGTGTGGTTTGACCTTAGGGTACTTCCTAGTCATCATTACACTGCCATCACCCCCATCCTATTATCGACTCGCATGCATAAGCTATCAAATAGTTGACCCTCTTCTTAAATAAAGGTTATGGTTATGCATTCGTATTAAGTTAAATTTTCAACCTGTCCAAAGTTTACTTTGGACATGGTTGAACTAACTGAAACTTTATAAACTCATTAAATTACGCGTCTTTGACAGCACATGTTTTAAAGATTTCCATAATGGCACAGGAATCTAAAAATGTCGAGTTATTTGCATGATCATTTGATTGGTTGAATGGGGCATGTTTTAAATCAACGTTGTGAAAAACTCTCTCCATTCCATCGCTTTCACTAACCATTACCACTGTAGAGTGTGTGAACCACCTTTCCTCCATACTTCCTGCAAACCCTGTATCCTAGTTTTCTGTTAACCATGCTAAATCGTTTTGAACCTGAGAGCTACTAAGACTTATTCCATTTGCCAGAATTTAGAGAATGTCAAGAATTCTTTTTTCGGGTTGGTTGGAACCGGTTCCTTCATCTTCTATAAGAGTATGAAGAAGATATTTCATTGACGTTTGTGATGGGATTCAATGGAAATAAGGCAAGGGTTGCCCATATTTTCTTCCCAAGTACTGAGGAATCAATCACGTGTGAAACCAAGCTTCCATGGGAGGGAAATCGATGGAACAAGCACTGGTTTGTTCTGTGGGCATCTCATAACTTTTCCCTTAAACCTAAGTTTCGGCATGTGGCAGGAATAATGGGTTTTCATCGTAATTGGAGAAAACCTGATTTCCTTAATCCTTTGATGGTCATCATCCATTTGATTACTTGTGAAGATAAGTTTAGTGTCTTTAAGTCATGTCATCTCTGTTTGTTATCTCATTTCATTAATCAAAAACATCTCAATTTCCCTTATTATTTTCTTAGGGGCCTGGAAAAGATGTTGAACTAGGTTAAAAAGAATACTGTTAACCCTAAGGGAATCTTATACCATAATAGTTTGATCAAGATCTTAAACTTAGATCAGCTGAAGAAGCGAATTCAACCCTAGGATACCTTTTTTTTAAAGTTATTAATCCCCATTTAAATATCTCAAAATTCCCTCAACATCTTCATCATCAAGAATCCAGTTCATCCCCATCATCAGAGAAGAAAATCCCCAATGTTTTCCATCTCGATAATGACACATTGGAGGTGAGTCCATCCACTCACTCTCTCCATGTATCTGCTGAATTTATACGCCTACCACGACCTTGCACTAGAGATCAAAAGGAAAAAATTATTCATCCTATGGTTCAGTCCGCTATCCAGACAACTCATTCTGACAGTGTGGCCAAATAAGGAAAACCTGACATTACTTCACCTTTGTTCACCTTGGATAGAATTTCACCTAAAATGCTTGAAGATGATGATCATGAGACCATCCTTGTACCCACTCATGAAACTATTTCAACGCTTGTTGAGGATTTGGGTCCTGAAATACAAATTCCGACTATTGATATCGAAGTGGAATCCAAGGAGATGAGGCCCCCATAAGAGTCTGAGCATCCTATAGATCCATCTACTCAGCATCATCCAACAATAGATCAATTGAATCAGGTTTTGGCTCAATCAGTTAGCCAAAATGAAGAGTATGCTAAGATGATCGAAAGTATTCGGCAAGAGAATAAAGATTTGCGCTTACAGGTTAAGAGCATTGAAGAGCTGAACAAGGCCATAAACCTGTCGCATAGGTCTCAACAGAAGAGGCGTGCTATTTTGAAATCATAGGCTCAAAAATTGAAGTTTAAAACCCCTTATTCATCTTCCAAGTCGAAGGTAGCTGCTGACGTAGCTCAACCTTCTTCCTGATTTACTTCTCTTTGTGTTCAATGTGACCTGGAATTTCTACAGTTTGGGGGAATGTTGATCCCAGTTTTGTCATCATTTTTTGACTAATAATTTACATATTTGACATAAGTTTTGTCACCTTTTGGCATCTTTTTTGTCATGTAAATCACTATTCATCCCCAGGTATGATTATATTTTGGGTTTATGCAAGATATGATTTATTTCTATTATTTCACGATTTTATAGGTTAAATATGATGATATTTGATGATATGCTAACATATGAAATTGTTATTTCATATATTAGTCTTCGGTGAGCTAACAAACATACCATGCATCCATTCTAGATACACATAGAGCAAATCCAGCTCACGATTCAGTCCGCCAAGCTAATCGCACGCTGGTACTGATAGATTCATAAGCATTAAAGTATGGAATGATGTGTAAACTAATTGTTGTCCACGCACCAAAGTGATAGATGTTATATTTTTTATCATTTAAGCTAGCATTAACTTTGTATCTTAACTGAGAGAATAACAAGCACAACAATCAAACACATAATACAATGAACAAAAATATTTTCCTTGGGGAAAACATAAAGGAGAAAACCCCGCAACTTCCTTAGAGATAGAATCAACACCAAATAGCAAAGCCCCAAAAATAGTAAGATGATATCTTGACAATAGTAGCCTCTTTCTCTTTATCCCCGGCAACTTATTCTTCCTCAGCTATGTGCTACAACTGAGTGTGAGTGAGTTTGTGTTAAATAGAGAGGATCACTCTCTATTTATACTAATTCCCGACTTGACAATGACTCACTAGGGCCGACTTCTCTAGGAGAGTCTAATAACCCTAGGGCTTCGAAACTATGGGGACTTTAACCCTTGAACAATAGGAGGGTTACCCACAATGACTTGACATGACTTGTTTACATTATAGAACCTCACGATAGGAACATCAGGGCATGACATGACTCAAATACATTATAGACACTTCCTGGAATAAACCTCGGGGTACAAGACATAAGATATACAAGTGAATACATTCAGAAGTTACAACCACATCAACACTTCCTCTTAACTGGGAAGGTATTCTTTCGACACAATTCTTAGCACTGGTCTTCTTCTTTGTATCAACTGGATCATCTCGTCATCTTCAGATTCAAGTTGTCTTCATCTTCAAGTCTTCTTCATCTTCAAGTCATCATCGTCTTCAAGTCTTCTTCATCTTCAAGTCATCTTCATCTTCAAGTATTCTTCTAAGTCATGTTCTTCTTCAAGTATTCTTCGTCACGGGATCTGGATCATCACGACTACTAGATCATCATCACTGTATCATCATCAAATCTAGATCATCACTTGATCTATATCGCCATCAAGTCTAGATCATCATCACATCTAGATCATCACTTGATCTTGGATCATCATTATCGGTGCTATCTCAGAATGGTGATATCTCTCGATTCTTCTCGTCACAGGAAGTTCTATAGAGCCAGCCCTTTTTCATGTTGGTTGTAGGATTACCCTTCATGTAGGTCTTCATCAACACTTATATTTGACCCTAATTTAGAAAGGCCCGCCCAACTCATACATATGACCTCATCTTGTCAGAAAGGCATGCCCATCACTCACATTTGACCTCATCTTGTCAGAAAGGCCTAGCACTCACACCTAACCATGTGTAAACACATCGTGCCAGAATGGCTCAGCACTTATATCTGACCATGTTTTAATACACCACATCATAAAAGCTCGGCACTTATATCCAACCATGTTCGAAAACACCACATCGAAAGGGCTCTACACTTACATTCGAACATGTTCAAAAACACCACATCGAAAGGGATCTACACTTACATTTGACAATGGTAAAAAACACCGTGTCAAAAGGGCTCTCAGTACCAGACTAAGGATTCTTGGTAACTGACCAGGTGCCTCCATTCTCCCAGAGAATTGGATCAGCCCTTATATTTGATCAAGTGGGAACACATCCCTCAATCACATCAGAATGGCCATGCACTCATATCTGATCATGTAAGACTACATCCTATAGTCATATTAGAATGGCCCTTAGTCCCAGACTAAGTATTCCTGGTAACTGACCAGATGCCTCCATTCCAAGAATGGCATTGGGCGCTTATATCTGATCATGCATGAACCAATCCTATAATCACATCAGAATGGATCAGCACTCACATTTGACATGGAAGGAATGAAATCATCTCACCATGATAGAATGGCTCATCCCTTACATTTGACCATGGAAGGAACCTAATCCTCTCACCATGTTAGAATGGATCTAGGTCTCATCATATACCTTTGGAGGGAAACTCAATCTGGACAACACCAAGCTTCTCCTTGAATTACTTAACTTCACTCTCTCCAATGGATTTGCAACACATCAGCTATCTGTTCATCCGTCGAAACATACTAGAGCTTCACTACTCCTGTATGCACCATATCCCTGATATAGTGATACTTGATCTTGATATGCTTTGACTTGTCATGGAACACTGGGTTCTTTGAAAACTTCACACAACTCGTGTTGTCACAATATATGAAAGTAGCATCCAACCAGAGATCAAATAAATCAAACAGTATATTTCTTAGCCACACTTCCTCACAACTAGCTAAACAAGCTACGACATATTCTGCTTCAGCTATACTCAGTGCCATGCAAAACTGCTTCCTGCTAAACCAAGAGATCATACCTGATCCCATACTGAAGGAGCATCCTGAAGTGCTCTTCCTATTGATGGCACTTCCTATCCAATATGAATCAACATAACCCTCCAGGTTAATATTTTGATTTTCCTCGTACTTGAGCCCATAATCAACTCTACCCTCAGGGAGATAAGAATATGCTTTGCAGCAATCAAGTGAGCATGTATTGGATCTGTTAGGAATTGGCTCAAGGTGTTCACAACAAAGAAAATATATGGTCTCTTGTTCATTAGATACATCAAGGACCCAATCATCTGATGATACATCATGGCATCAACCACTTCTGATGAAGCATCACTCAATAGCTTCAGGTTTGATGCCATAGGTGTGGTTATGGCCTTGCAGTCCATCATCCTGAATATCTTTAGAATTTCTACTGCATACTTCCCTTGTCCAAGGAAGATTCCATAATCATTCTGCCACACCTCCATGCCTAGGAAATAATGCATCATACCCAAGTCTTTCATTTCAAACTCGGCAGCAAGTTTTCTCTTCGTATCAGCAATCAACCCATCCATACCTATTACAAACAGATCATCCACATATAGTAGGAGTATCACTAGGTTTCCATCTTCAACCTTGTAGTAAAGGTTGGAATCTGTTTTGCTTTTGGTAAATCCCAAACTGGATAGAAATCCATCAATTCTATTGTACCATGTCTTGGGTTCCTGTTTCAAATCATACAGGGATTTCTTCAATCTACACACATGAGACTCCCTCTCATGTGTCTCAAAACTGAGTGGCTGCTACAAATACACTTCCTCTTCCACTACACCATCCAAGAAAGCAGTCTTGACATCCATCTGGTGTATCTTCCATTTCATCACTACAGCTAGAGAAAGTACTGATTTGATGGAAGTGTATCTAGTTACAGGTGCAAACGTTTCTTCATAATCTATTCCTTCTTTCTGGGAGAAGCCACGAGCCATGAATCTTGCTTTATATTTCTCTATGCTTCCATCTGCAACATGCTTGATCTTGTATATCAATTTGGAGGTTACAATGGACTTCCCTTCTAGTCTTGGGACAACATTTCAAACATCATTCTTCATGATCGATTGATACTCTTCGATCATAACCTCCTTCCATTCTTTCCTTTTTTCCGCTTCTTCATAGTTGGAAGGTTCTTTATCAATAATGTCACATAGCAAGGCTACATAACTGGAGTAGGACCTAGTTCTCTTTCTTCCTCTGTGTTTTTCTTCTGAAGCTCCATACCATTCTGTACCTTGGATAATTTCATGTACCCAAGTAGGTTTCCTCTTGTGAGGATTCTTTTCCTAAGGTGGATCTACAGGTTCTTGAGGTTCTTCTAATTCTCAATCTTCTTCTTGAATTTCTTTGTTCATGGTTGTATCATGAATTCTGGGTGCTTCTATTTCTTCAGGTTCTTCAGCCGGTCTCTTCCTGGATTTGATGTAGGATGAATCTTCATCAAATGTTACATCTCTATTGATGTCGATCTTCTTGAACCATGTGAAATATATTCTGTAAGCCTTTGAGCTTTCAGAGTATCCCATAAATATACCCTTCTTTCCTGAAGGATCTAACTTCGTCCTTTTTCTTTCAGAATGTGTATGTATATAGGACAACCGAATATTGTGAGATGGCTAACTTCTAGTTTCTTTCTGGAGAAGACTTCTTCAGGTGTCTTGTTCTCGAGTACTCTGTGTGGAGTACGGTTCTATACATATACTGTTGTTCTAGCAGCTTCTGCCCATAGATGCATGGGAAGATCTTGATCATGAAGCGTGGCCCTTGCTGCTTCCATGATCGTTCTATTCTTTCTTTCTGCAATTCCATTATGTTGTGGATTATATGGAGTGGATAACTGCCTCTTAATCCCTAAGTCTTTGCATAGCTCTTTGAATTCATTTGATGTGAATTCTCCACCATTATCTGATTGAAAGGTCTAGATATTATTTTCTGTTTGATTCTCGATCAAGGATTTCAATTCCTTGAACTTGTTGAATACTTATATTTGTTCTTCATTAAGTATATCCATGACTTTCTAGAAAAATCATCAATAAAAGAAACATAGTATGCATACCCGCTTAGTGAACTGGATGTCATTGGACCGCATACATCGGAGTGGATGATTTCCAAGATTCCTTTTTCTTTGCTCTCACTACTTGGAAATGTCTTCTTTGTGTTCTTCCCTTTTGCACATCCTTTGCATACACCTTCATGTTTTGTCTGCATTTATGGGAGACCTACAACAAATTTGCGTGTAAGTGGTAGTGCTCTGTAATGCACATGTGCAAGCCTTCTATGCCAAAGCTCATTTGGTTCTACCGAGTCATGAACCAAAGATTGTTCTGGTTGTCCCTTCATTTTGTACAGTCCTCCTTCTTGTTCCCCAATCACTGCTGCATCATTGAAGGACTTTCCTTTTGGCCACATGAGGACTTGGCCATCTACAAATGCAACCCTCATTCCTTTGGCATGCAATGTAGATACTTAGAGGAGGTTCTTCTTTAGTATAGGTACAAACAATCCATATTTCATATTGATAGACTTTTGAGATTCTAGCTTGTATGAGGATTCACCACGACCTTTTATTGGATACTGGTAGTCATCTCCAATTTTCACCTTGTGAGGTGATTCATGTTCAGATAGTTTCACAAAGGATTCCTTGAATCCTATCATATGTTTGGAAGCACCACTGTCTATAATCCAATAATTGTTGCCATGTGTGATAGTTCCCATGATAGCGGAAATCGAAACATATTCTTCATCACTTGAAGAATCATCACTGTCTTGTCTAGTTCTATTTGTGGAAGGTTCATCATCCTCTGCAGCATGAGCATGATGTCTTCTCTTGTTTCCCTTCTTCTTGTGAGAGCTACTTTTGTTTCTAGGACAATATATAGCAAAGTGTCCTCTTTCATCAAACATTTTCTAAAGTTATTCCTTTGGTGAAAGTGCTTACCTCTATGGTGGCTAGATCCGGTTTTCTTGGATTGTACTGTGAGAGCTTGATATTCACTTCCCATCTTTTCTTCTTGAGCTGCTATCTGAGCTTCTTCTTGAGAGAATTCTTCCCATAGTATGCTGAACTTGACTAAATTCTTTCTGGAACAGATCCCTTGAATGAAAGAGTCCCATGTCCTAGGGAGACCATTAAAGGTGGTCATTACAAACTTTGCATTCTCCACTTCTTCATCTACTGCTTCAAGTTGTTCTTTGATCTGGGAGACCCTTGTGAAGTATGACTATATGGTATCAGCATTCTGGATCTTCACATTCTTCAATTGGTTCCTCAAGGTCATATTCTAGTTTATGTTCTTTCCTTCAAACTATTTGGTTAGGGAATCAAGCATAGCTTTAGGTGTCTTTAGGGAGGACATATGTGGTATGAGGTGATCCTTGATTGAATCAGCAATAATCCTCTTAGCCATAACCAACTTCTTCTTGTGTCAGGCCTTAGCCTCATCTCCCTATGGAATTGGAATCTCCTCATTGATGTAGGATTCCAACTCATTTTCTTCCAAGACTAGGGAGATCCTATACTTCCAGGCTCGGAATTTATCAACTCCCTCAAGATTTTCATCAAGCTTGGCATGATGAGACATCTTAACTGAACCTCACATGGAAATACAAAATATTTAGATCTTACGAGGTCAAGATGTCAGATCTGGATTTAGAGCTGAATTTCCATAGTACTAGTTCAAGAGCTTATTAGGGTTTGAATTTCCCGGAGTTCTGTCCAACCAAATAATTTGATCGTGATCTCTAAACTTTGAATTTGACGAGGATATAAATCTAGGCCCGGGCTCACTCAAAAATTCGACTTCTGTCAAAAGACCTAATTTCAGGCAGTAGTGTCGGTCAAAAAATGAAAATGCTTAGAATCAGATTCTTCTTCGATAGAAAGATGCACCCTGGGAAGGAGATTCATCCCAACCTTCTTTTGCTAAAAATATGTGGAGAGAGATATAAAAAGTAGGAAGCCCTAGTTTCCGTAGTTGCATAGTGTATTCTTCTCAAGTTAGCTCTGATACCATGTTAGATTTTTATCATTTAAGCTATCATTAAGTTAGGAGCTTAACTGAGAGAATAAAAACCACAACAATCAAACACATAAGACAATGAACACAAAGATTTTCCTTAGTGAAACCATAAAGGAGAAAACCCTGCAACTTCCTCAGAGACAGAATCAACACCAAATAGCAAATCCCCAAATATAGTAAGATGATATCCCGATAACAGTAGCCTCTTTCTCTCTAGCCCCAACAACTTCTTATTCCTCAGCTATGTGCTACAACTGAGTGTGCGTGAGTGCGTGTTAAATAGAGAGGCTCACTCTCTATTTATACTAATTCCCAACTTGGCAATGAATCACTAGGGATGACTTCTCTAGGAGAGTATAATAACTCTAGGGCCCCAAAACTGCTGGGACTTTAACCCTTGCACAATAGGAGGGTTACCCATAATGACTTGACATGACTTGTTTACACTATAGAACCTCTCGATAGGAACATCAGGGCATGAAATGACTCAAATACATTATAGACACTTCTGGGAATAAACATCGAGGTACAAGACATAAGATATACAAGTGAATACATTCTGAAGTTACAAATACATCAACAATAGCACGAACTTCCTTCTGGAAGATTGCTCGCATGATGCCTCTGCATGACACTTTGACACTAGTCACGCCAAAGCAGATATTGTATGCCACATCACACGCCATCGAAGAACCATCTCTCGAAGAATGAGGAAAACGTTATGTGTTGGTTATTCATTTCATTATCTGGCATAATGGCTAACTTATCTTAAGAGCAGTCGACCTCTGAAAGGGTCGACTTCCTCGCCCTTTGTAAAACTTTATATATAGAAACGTTGCTATGTAAGAGGAGTTGATAAATAGTTAGTTATCCATTTTATACATGTAATCAGTTGGTTCCACAAACTCTGTAAATCTTTTCTTTAGTTTAATGGAATTTCTTCTTATGCTATGCATGATCATGTCTTAGTAGTATTTAGCAAGTCATCACTCTGATTGCTGGGAGGGATCCTCATCAACCACAGATTTCTATTCTTGTGCATTTTCATTATTCCCTTTTTGCAATTAGCATATTTTTATTTGTAATTTGTTTATGCAATTTAGTTACTGAAATCATTCATGTTATTCAGTTCCTGTAGCATAGATTACACTTTGATATTATGCTATCAATATGGTTTCCCTTTGTGAGTTAAGCAACCGGTTGCGCACAAATTTGATTTTAATTTCCTTTTCAAGTCTTTCCAATTTACTAATTGGTTTATGTTGATAGAATAGATTGCTTTGATATTATAGGATTCAATTATAGTAGATTCAATTTTGTTCCTTTCCATTTTGTTATGAATTCATTTAGTTATATTTCAACATGTTTAATAATGCAACAGATCATGATGTCTTTTAATTATGAATTGATATTAAGTTATTTTATAGATTGAATTTAATCATTAGGTAGGTTTAATTCCCGTTCTTTACATTTCATTATCATGTGCATGGATCAGCTGACCTTAAATCATTTATATTAATTAGTTCTTGACATTTTAGTGCTTTTTGTGTGCAGACTGTCATTTAGACAACCTATTCTTCCTGACATCCATACCTGTGTTCCAGTATATTATGAGGCCTTTCATTCATCCCTTAGCATTTTTAATCTGTTTTGAGCTTGTTTATTTGGATTTCTAATTATGTTCTGATTGTAGTAGTTAGATAATGATTATGTTTATTCTTGAGGCCTTATGTTAGACCATCTAGAGTATTTATTACACTATATCTCTCTTTCTTCTCTCTTTTCACCTCATGTTTAGAATTATGCCTTGTGTTTTGGTTTATTGTATTGATTTGTAATTGTATCTTTGACTTGATTAATTTTATCCCTCTTTTCATATAGAGCTTAGGGTTAGATATGTCAATATTAGGGAAATATGTTAGTACCTTGTAAATTGATCATAAGCAGTAGGATCTATCCCTTCTAATTAGGTGGTTACCAAAGAAACCTATAGAATAGGATTTAAAATCATCTTTATTAAGTTTTCTACTTGTTTATAAGTTAGGTCTACCTTCTTGTACTCTTGTTCCATCTTCTGCAGTTAGGAGTTATTTGCTTATGAAATAAATCATCATGTTTACTATCACTTGCAATTGGACGTTTCTTAGTCTGCACATCTTTGTAGAAGTTAAGTTAGATTTAATTCCCTTTAGTTTCTTCACTTCCTTTGAAAGTCACTTTGACACTTTTCCTACTCTGGTTCCACTCACAGTAAATCCTTATCCTCAGAACAACCATGGAGAATGGAACTAGAAAGTTTAGTTTAAACCATTATGTACATTTGTTAGTTGCATTTATAGTTTTTAGAATCATATCTAGTTGTGGTAATTTTTTAATCTTTCCTTGTGTAATCAGTCTCTAAAGTTCTTTAGCAGTTCTTATAGAAAGTATTTTATTGTTGTAGAATAACATTGTCTATATATTTATCTTTTAGTAATTGTTTATAGAGTAGAGTAGTATAACGTGATACCAATTTGGTCTAGTATTTTGTTCAATTACCTTGGTAGTTGAATTCTTAGGAGTTTGACTCAGTTTTTCTTTTTGAAATATCTTTCGATCTTTTGTTTGTTAAAATATTCCCACGACACCCTAAGAACCCCTCTACCTTCGCATATACTTTGTGTCAACTCTAAGATTGCCAACCCTGTTTGATAATTAATCTTAGGAGAATAAGTCAAGATGCTATTTTACCGAACACTTGTCCCCTGCTAGGTTGGTTTTTCATTCATTTTTGTTGGTTTGACGAGTTAAAAATGATTTTTTGAGCTGTCACTTATGGTTCTCCCAAGAAAGGTTGGGTATGTTTAGTTGTGGGTTTAAAAGGGGTTTTTCCCTTTTCATTTTTGGATTCATCGTTTCCTATTAGGGTTTGAAATTTCTTGGGCCACCTTACCTTCCCTCATAGCCTCACTGGTTCATTCGGAGAAATTTTTCCCGTAGTCTATTAGGTTATGATGATTATCCAGGAACTTGAGATTTTTGCTAACATTGAACAGACTAGGTTCTTGCCTTCAGGAATTTTTAGGGTTTATAGTTTTCTCGTCTCAGGAAGACCCCGTAGGATTTGATGCTATATATTTCGGCTGTGGGATGTTGAGCCCTAGAGATTTGAAGCTAGGGCATCACCGCCACGAGCATCGAAGCATGGCCTTTTGGGTTTTGAACCCTTTATATTCTTTGCGTCGAAGTAAGGAAAGGAATTGTAGTGGTTAGGTTACATTTCTTTCCTAAAAGTATGGGGTCGAGGTTCACCTTGTTTAGAGGTTTTATTGCCAAAATTTGAACCACTGACCTTCATCATTTGTCTTGACCTAATGAATGAGGATATCAAGGTAATACAAAATACCGATGATTTTTTGCATAGTTTGCTTAGCATATCATATATCCATTTTGTTTTATATCATAAGTTTGTTTAAGGATGTAAATGCTAAACTTGTTCTGGTTTTTTGTAGTCAACGATCGATAGTATGATGAAGAGAGGTAAAAATAAAGCTAATATTTTTTATTATGACTCAGATGTAGAGGTAGTAGAAGTTGCACCCGTACCGAGGGTAGAGATCATTTATCAGGATACAAAGTCAGTAATTGGAGTTGAGCCTAATTTCAAATAGGGTCATATTTATCACTTACTAGTAGAAAACAAAGTTCCATAAGCGGGGTTGGAAGACTTGGCCCTGTATGATAACATGATGAGATCTGGGATAACCAAGGTGACCACTAGACCAGAAATTTTCTCGTGTGCATAAGTCATTGGATGGAGTCTACCTAGGATAGAAACAACATGGATGTTGATGAACGATGTGGAGAACAAAGGATTTGCATTTTTTGCACCTGCATTTTTATCAGTAGCATACAGCTTGCCCAAAAAGGAAATTAGCATGACAACAGAATGGGTGAATATATTCAAACTCGATTATGCTGCCACAACTAAGATGATGATGGTTGGGGGAAATATTTTTAGACACAAGAAATCAGGAGAGTACGAGAAAACTCATCTAAGGACCCCATACAGATTAATAGTGTTGTTGTTGAACAAGATTTATGGCAGAGCTGATGGGAAGTTTTACAAGTTTGGGTGGATCGCACGGATATACCATATAGCTATGAAAGGAATAATCTTCAACTGGGATGACATAATAGCCAAAAATTTATCCACCTCTATAAAAGCAGCCCAAAAAGGTTTGCACCTCAGCAAGTCTGAATTTTATATGCTTTCCTTCTTAGTGGACTGCATACTTTACCGTCACCAGTTTGAAGGGATAAAGTGTTCATGGAAGGGAGGGAAATCCCCTATATATACAACTTACCAGATTTTGGGGTCTCACAAATATCATAATCACTATAAGATTATTTGTGAAGAATTCTTGATGTCCTTATACAAGCTTATTTTTCTAGAAGAATGTCCATGCCTATCTGAGGGAGCCTTGGAGTCTATTAAAGAATATGGGGATTACTTATTCGTAGAAGAAATCATGTATTTGAGTATGTATGGGGAAATGAAAGAACCCTCATTTCTACCGAAGTATGTGACAGATTATATAGTTCACAAAGAAACTGTCAAACAACTTTTCCTGAATGGATTTGGAATCCACATTTTCGATCTAAAGAAGGTTTTGTTCCCACCACTACCCTTGTATGTGGGTAGTTACAAGTTTAGAAAGGTCAAGAATGCCCCTAATTTTGCTGAGTTAGAAATTTTCCATTTTGGTGAAAATAATTTTCACTGGAATGATTCTAAAGGTAAGGTTGCAGCCTATAAGGCAGCACTCAAAGAAAATTTTGAGTATGATGACTACATGGAAAAAGATGAAAAAATGTATAGGAATGTTTACAGCTTAATGGCCTTGAACAAGTAGTTGAGATTGAATACCATAGTAGCTGGGGATAAAGGAAGTGTAAGGAGCAACCTAGAACCAAAGAGTTAGGAGGAGGAAGTTGCCAGAAAAGTAAAAGAAGAAACTACAAGAAGACTGGGAGAAGGTGCGAGAAAGCTCTTAGCTTAAGAAAAGTAGCGAGAAGAAGAACAAGAAGATACGTAGAAAGATAAATAAGAAGAAGCTTCCAGTAAAGAAAAAGAGGAAGACAAGAGAAAGAAAGAGAAGGTTATCCAAGAAAAGGTTGTTGAGCTAGAACATGCCATAACTCAAAAAGATTTGAATCCAAAACAAGAAATACAAGATCAAAAAGGGTTCACAGAAGAACAAACCAACGAAATTCACGATGATGTAGGTGGTGAAGATCAAGAAAAAATCCCTATTCGGGATAACCAGGAGAACCCTCCATACACATCAAGCAACATACTCACTGGAGGGAATCTCCCTTTAGTTGAGTTGGATTTGGTGCCATTCACCCCATTGACATAGTATGATGTTGAATTCCTAGAAGATGTATAGTTCGATCCAAAAAAAGAAGTCAATCACGTGGAGAAAAGAGAAGACTTTGAGGATGGGAGACCAACCCTCGGTCACCACAGTGATAGAAAGAACAATAATGATAAATGTAGAAGATAATCCAAATAAATTGGCCTCCCTGGGCATTGCAAATGCTCATAATATTGATAATCTCATAGAGACCCTTGACAAGTTTAAGGGTAAAATGACCGAGATGAAAGAGGTCTTGAGGAAGGAAGAAAGAGTCTACAGAGAATCTAAGAGAAACTGTGAATCTAGTCTTTCGTACTATGAAAAAATTCAACAAGAGTATCAAATTCTAGAAGAAGATAAGGACACTCTAAAGCTGTCAAACATGAACCTTAGCTAGGAGAAAGAGGAATTGGAAAAACAATTGCAGAGATGGAAGTAGAGAAGTCTATGGCTGATCAACGAGGAGAACAATATGAAGCCCAAGTGGGGGGATTAGAAGCTCAGAAGATTTATTTGGAGGTGTTATTAAAGGTAGCAACTAAACAAAGGATAGATATAACACCTCTGACAAATCATTCTCTTTTCCTCATAAATAAGATCTATCAGATGCAGGTTTAGATAGCGGGAGAAGTCTTGAAAGTAAAACAAGTAGAAGATCATATGCAAGAAATTTCGGCCACAACTACAGATTTCAAAGAAAAAACTCAAGATGTTGTAGAATTCATTCAAGGATGATTGACGTGGATGGAAATGACGAAGGAGCCTCCAGAAAACACACCATTCAAAGATCTATAAAGGTTCCATCTTGAGTATGAACTGATAGGTTTCAACAATAGAGCTACTGAGAAATTGATAGAGGCAGTCCATAAGACAATAGATAAATGCAAGGAGTTTTCTAAGAAAGTGCTCAGCACCCATAACAGTTGTAAGATGTCATCTAAGAATAGGCTCAATGAGCTTCCACTTCATCAAGATCACTTGTAGCAATTACATGTTAGATTTCAGGAGGATGATCTTGCAATACAGTTGATAAAAAACATAAATGAAAGGGTGATTAAAAATGTGATTGCTCAAGTTGCAGTGAGTAACTTCCTTCTAGAGTATAAGTTTCAACTACTCCCAACAAGGATGGATGACATAAGGGCTCAGTCTACGAAACATGAAGTCGCGATCAGATTCCTAGAGCCAACCGAGTTCAAGATAATTTCTTCAGATGCTAAGGCATGGAAGCAATTCATTGTTGAGTTCAATAGGCCCACCTAGGTGTTTTGTATTTTCACACATGGAAATATATTTGTAATAATTTTGTATTTATATCTTAATTAGTGAATCCACTAAAAGACAAAATTTTTGTAACTGAATGGAAAGTAAGCCTAAGGGGCACGAAAACCAAGAGTCTTTTTGAGATGTATAAATGCAGGTGAAGTTGAATAGGAAAAGGACTTTTATATATTTCTCATGTGAAATACCTATTGTAAGAGGAACCATTTCTGATTAGAATAAAGAGGATCGAATTTTGTGTTGGAGAAGGAGCTATTGAGTTTCAAATGCATGTTGTGGGGGTGGCTAGATATAACTATTTCTATGTTGGTTGAGTACGAAAATTTGTGAGATCGTTCTAACTTTGAACTATTTCTTAGTCATGAATGATTTCATTTCCTTGTTTTGAATCTTGTGCATCAAATTAGTAATGAATGCTTTAATAAACAATGAGCTATCTCTATGTTAATTTTTCTTCTTTGTTCCATGTATTCTGAATTATATCAGCTATTTGTAAAATTTGGTGTGCATAAAATACAGTACATTACTCATAAAAATTATCATCTTGATCCCTAGGGATAGGTTAGTTAGAATTATTTTAGTTTAGCTTAGCTGCTTTTTTCTTTCTATGGTTTAGGAACAAAGGAGATAATACAAGAGGTAAGAACCTACGCATCACATTGTGAAGCCTTTTCTTCCTGATATGCTGCATTTAGTTTAGGAACTTGCATATCAATTATAAAAGATAAAAAAACGTATATAAATGGTGGACTGGCCACAACCGATAAAATAGATTTAAACTATTATGTAACTCTACGGTATCTGGACCATTAACTGTATGGATTCCCCATACCAAACAATAAACGAGCTAATAGGGAGTGGTTATTGGGGAGAATCCCCACTGTCAATACCTAGAATTTTCCAGGAATCAATAGTTTTGGCACTCTAAGGAGGGCTGATAGTGCATGGCTGGCCAAGGAAATCCGTTTTCTTGAGAACATTCTACCGATGACAGCTTTGAAAATAGATTTCCAAAGAGACCTAGTCCTGAAGGAAAAGCTAAATCTTAGTCAGACCTTAAAGAGTATCTTTATCCTATCTCTAATGAAGTAGTTGATCATTTAATAAGAACCGCAAGGTCATATGCAAAGAATCTGGGAGGATTGCTAAATATTCCTTCCCTACCTAGAAGACAAGTTTGCAAGAAATAACACCCCTACCTAGAGGATTCACAATTAGTCGGCTAGTTTGAAGAGTTGGTATATTTAAGCTTGCAAGAAATTGTTCAACCTCTTAATCAGTTGGGACCAGAATCCCTGAATTGTTCACCATCTCAGTCTCCACCTCGAATCATGGCTAGAAATGTCCCTCCAAATGCAAATCAGGCCAGTCCACCTCCTGTACCATCTTGGAGGGCTAGGACACCACTGAACTTAGCTCCTCCAATGAATGCTTTGCCACATAATTATGAAAAATATTTTCCTATATTTGACCTGGGGGAAGGCATATATGTGGATGACCCTCTACATAGTTTTTTCCTGGCTTTGGAAGCATTAGCAGTTGAACATGAGGATGTGGTTTGCAGAATTTTTCCTCATACTCTCAAAGGTAAAGCAACATCATGGTATTTTTTCTTATAGGCCAATTCAATCACAAACTAGGCCACTTTCAAGAGAATGTTTAAAAACAAGTTTTTTAGCCAAAGAACTACAGTTGCTTTGATGAAAGAGCTATTGGATCTAAAAGAGGAAAAGAAAGAAAAGGTGCAGGATTTTACTCATAGGTTGGCTGCTCATTTAAAAAATTTCAACGCAACCATAAATCCCATTGAAGATACTTTAATAGAATATTACACATCAGCTCTTGGGCCTCACATGGCCATGTTTTCTAAAAGATTAGTTAATAAGACTTTGGTTAAAACATATGAATAGGATGAGAAGATAGAGGATGAGTTAGAAAGAGTAAACAAGTATCCAGTGGAACAAGAAACAAAGAGCTTTAGTACTAATATGCCTCTGTTATTGACAAGACCCAAGGATGAACGATCAAATGAATTGGAAGGAGTAGTCAAGATGGTCCATAAGTTGTCCAGTAAGATTGTTGATATGGAAAAGGAAAGAGAAGCCAAGAAGCAATTTAATCCCTATTATAAGAGAAAAGACGACAGTAGTTCCTCTCAACCACCTACACACAGTCCTTTTGTCATGAACCTCACTGAGGTTGGGATGGATAACTTCTGCACTTTCCATCAATAGCCACACTCTAAAAAACGTTTCCCATAGTGGAATAATTATATGAATTTAGTTATGAATCTGTTACTTGATTCTAAGTTAACCAAGCTTGGGGATGAGGAAGAAAAAATTCACGAACCAGAAGAGACACTTGAAGAGACTATCATGGTCTTGTGGGATTGTGCACCTATGTTGGGTTTAGAAGAAGAAGAACCTAATGAAGAGATACAACTGTCAGATGTTAATGTCACAACGAGGAGCAAGGGTCCAATAATTTAAGATAACATGTTGCTGCCCAAGAATAAAAGAATTCATGAAAACTTGAAGAAAGACGGAAATAACACTCATACCCAACTTATACCTGATTTGGTCATAACGAGGAAGAATACTCCAACTATTAGTAAGCCCGTAAAGGTGTAGAAGGTGTGAAGAAAAAATCAATGGACTATGAGATGGGGTATGATATAATAGAAGACATCAAGAATACCAAGGCCAATATTTCTTTGTTTGAGATGTGTAGTTTAGCCCAGCAAAAGAAGATACTTTTGGAAGCATTAAACCCACCAACCGGTAAACCCCAAGAAAATGTTCAGTCAAAAGAAGAAATCAGTGAAGCCAGTATTGGGGGAAAGTCCAAATCTAGAAGTTTACCTTTTCTACTTACATTTGAAATTTTCAATCATAATGTGCACAACTGTTTGGTTGATTCAGGAGCATCCGCAAATGTTATTCCTTTGTCGGTGTGTAAAAGGATAAATGGCCAACCCAAGCCATCTAATGGAAAGATAATACTATTGGACAGAACAACTGTGAAGGTGGTAGGAGAAATGGAAGACATGTTGATACATTTATTTGCGGATGAGCGAGTATGCCAATTTATAGACATCATCGTGGATGACATACCAGAAGCTTATGTATTAATCTTGAGTCAAGACTGGTCTAAGAAACTAGATGGATATTTTGCAATTGATTGGTCTCATTTATGGTTACCCTATCAAGGATGTCAAAATTATATTAAAGTAATGAGAGAGACACAATGTGACACAATTAGAAGGGAAGAATGAGTCGGTAAATTTTTCACACCCAGTGTTGGGGAATTATTTCATTGAGCTAGAACCGGGAAATTACCAAGCTGAAGAAGCCACTAATGGATCAGATACACAGCCTGATCTCCTTTGGTTTTCGTGGGCTAATAAAGTTGACTATAACATAGTTAGCTTAGTTTTAGATGTAGAAAGTAGCAATAGTTCAATAGAATTGGAAGATAAGTTTTGGGCACTGTACTTTGATGGTTAAAAAACACAGGAAGGATCAGGAGCTGGCTGTATCCTGATGGATTCGGAAAAAAAAAAAAAAACATTTTCTTTCTTGTGGATTATAATTTGAATGCACAAATAATACAACCGAATATGAAACATTAATACAAGGATTAAAAAAGGAAATTGAATTCAAGGTTAAGAATTTAAAAGTCTATGGAGATTCTGAAATTATTGTCAAACAAGTTCAAAATGCAATCCATTGTTTATATCCACATCTAAAAGGATACCAAATCAAATTTTGGGATTTTCTAATGAATTTCAATGCATTTAATATAGTTTTGATTCCTAGGTTGAAAAATGTAGAAGCTGATTTATTACCTACGTCAGCTGCTCGGCTTGTTCCAACTAATAATCAATGTTCTATTGAATTGATTTTCAGACCTACTATACCAGATAATATCATGAATCTAAGAGTGTTCGATAGAGACCCGTAGATATTATAATTTTTGACAAATGATGAGAATTTCAAGGGAGTCATAATTAATGGTGAAGAACATCAAGAAAGCCTTTGAAGTGGAAATTTTATACCCAAAAGAGTTAGAAATTTGGAAGGAATGTTCGATATAAATAATAAGTTTAGAAGACCAGCTAATGTCAAAACAAACAACTCATCTATGTATAAATTTAGGCCAGCAGTAGATTAATTTCACTCACAACAATTATCAATTGATCATGCAAAATTGCTAACAATGGAGACTGAATATGGAGCTGTAACACAAAATTATATTAACTCAGTGTACAATAGGCAAACCTATAATAAAATAGGTTTCTAAATATATAGAATACATCAATAGGTCGAATGCATAAGGAGGCATCCAAAACTAGCATAAAGAAGGCTTACCCAAAATAGGCAAATCCCCCATAGGTGTAAAAAGCTGATCCCAAATATGTCATGAGGCTCACGAATTGGCAAGGTAACATGGGAAAGCTAATGAGTGGTGGAATGGAAGCTCATACATGCTTTTTCATGGAGGAAAGAGTGGAGGAGGAAGAGGCAACAAAGTTGATTCACCCCACCTAGTCTTGCTTTCCTATGTTCCTTAAAACACTGAAAAAGCAGTCAATAAAGCAGAAAAAGTAGAAGGGCGCCTAGGAGGCCAGGAATAAAGTAGATTTGATTCCTAAGTATTTCCCAAGTGCTACATGAGTCAAATATGGCAAGTTTGACCTCTATGGATAGGCAATTAGCAACTTGCACATGGTGGGATTCATGGACTAGGCAAATAAGACAAAAATAAATGAATTAATGTCTAAGTGGGTAATATTATGGGTTTGATTATTCTAACACCCCCCCTTAAGCCTGAATTTATGAGTAATAAATCAAAATATAGAACCTAGCAACAAGGCTTAGTCACCCTTTTACATACTGCAAGTCCATATGAAACAAGGAAAGAGGCAAAACCAACTTGGGAAAATCCTCCCTTAAACATGGACTGTAAAACAAAATTGTAGAATCTTGTCTCAAATCATGCTTTGACAGCATGATCAGCAATCCCCAGAAGTGATTTGAGATTTCTGAAGGTCTTCTCACAAAATTATTTGGTGAAGACATTAGCTACTTGTTCTGAAGATGAACAGAAGAGTAGGTGAATGGTGCCATCATGCACAAGCTCTCTGATGTAGTGCATGTGAATCTCAATGTGTCTGGTTCTCTACTTCTGAACTGGATATTTGTAGATTCGAATGGTACTCTGGTTATCAAAGTAAATGGTAGTTGAGTACTCAGGTTCGAAACCACACTCTCCAAGTAAACCCTGCAACCATAAACACTGAGTTGCTGCATTGACAACTCCTCTGTATTCAGCTTCTGTAGATGAGAGTGCAATGGCACTCTGTTTCTTGCTTGACCAGCTGATTGGCCCTTATGCAAGCATGAACACATAGCCTGAAGTGGAATTCCTATCTGTGCTATCATCTGCCCAATCACTATCAGTAAAACCAATTAACTCAAGGTCAAAATTGGCTTTATAGAAAATCCCATGTGTCCTTGTTCCCTGAACAAAGCTAAGGATCCTCTTGGCTGCTTTCCATAGGATCTCATGGGGCTGATCCATGAATCTATAAGAAACACTGACTGCATAACAAATATTAGGTCGAGTATGTGTCAAATACAATAAACATCCAGTCAACTATCTATACAAAGTGTTGCTTACCATCGGTGGAGAATCATCTTCCTCCAGCTTCACTCCTGAAAGGAAAGGAGTTTTGCTTGCTTTGCAATCTTGCATTCTGAATTTGATCAGCAAATCCAAGGCATATTTGGACTGTTGCACCTTGATTCCATCTTTGGTTTGAGCAATCTCAAGCCCCATAAATTGACTTAAGAGCCCCAAATCTGTCATGGAGAAGGCTTGGTTCATAGCTCCTTTTAGGGAAGCAATCTCAACCTGTGAGCTTCCTGTAATGAGCAGGTCATCAACATATAACACAATGATCATTAATGAACCATTAATTACCTTCAGATAGACATTCGAATCTGATTTGTACCGAACAAAATTCAGAGATAGCAAGAAGCTATCTATCTTGGCATACCAAGTCCTGGGGGCTTGCTTTAGCCCATAGAATGAATTTCTCAACCTGCACACAAGAGAATGGTCAGTAGAAAAACCTTGGGGCTGCTGCATATATATCTCCTCAGTGAGATCACCATTCAGAAAGGCACATTTTACGTCCATATGATGTACCTCCCATTGCCTTGATGCTGCAATGGCTAGAGCTAGCCTGATTGAATCCATCTTTGCCACTGGGGAAAAAGTCTCATTGTAATCGATGGCATGAACCTATGAGTAGCATTTAGCTACCAATATATAATTGTACTTCAGTTGTGAACCATCAGCAGCAAATTTGGTCTTATAGACCCACTTACACTGTACTAGTTTTCTCCCTGGAGGAAGATCCACTAGCTCCCATGTGTTGCTTTTCTGTAGCGAGTTGAACTCCTCATTCATGGAATCTTTCCATATTGGATCTCCTACTAATTCTTCATATGTTTGAGGATCATACTCCACCATCAAATAGAATTTTTCAGAAAACTCAAGATCCTTCATGCACAGACCACTCTCAAATTGAGATATAGTCCTCCTTGGGTCATTGGGATCCCCAGCTAACTGTCCTGTTGCATGTAGTGTCTTGGATGCCCATTTAGGCATTGTGGGGCTGTTTGGGTCTGCAATAAACTCATATCCATCATACAAATCAGAATCATCATGTTCAACAAACTCTTTACTTACTTCTTGAGGTTCAGGTGGTGAAGAGGCTTCACTAATTTCCACATCTGCAAGGGGTTCTTCTTCAAACTGAACACACCTTTCGATGAAGGCTTTGTTTGTGCTCAAATTCATCAACTTGTACCCTTTTGAATCTTTAGAGTATCCCACAAAAAGACACTTTTGGCTTTGGGGCTGCCAAGCCTTCCTCTTCTCTGTCGAGATTCTAACCCATGCCTTTGAGCCAAAAATCCTGAAATGGGTCACATCTGGCTTGTGCCCACTCCATGCTTCGAAGGGAGTCATGCCATCCAAATGTTTGTGAGGCACC
>LPNX010052717.1:221615-250488 GCA_001517045.1 Pseudotsuga menziesii
AGGTGGATTTTTAGCTTTATTTTTGCTTTTAGAATCCACCCTCGAATCTCCAGCAACCAGAGCTTGGTCTTTGGAAGGTTTGATGGTGCCCATCATCACCAGGTTGTCTTGTTCTTGTGTGAGAGATTCCATGAAATTTGCAAGGCTAGGCATCTTCCAGGTTCGAGCTATGAGTTTTGTGTCATAGAAGGTCGAAACAAAGACTGAGTAGTCAGGTCCTAGCTTTGAGAGGATGGCCAATACGATCTGATCATCTTTCTTTTCGATACCACACTGCTTCAGCTGCAAAACTAGTGCTTTGAACTTGGAGAAATATAGCTGCAGGGATTCAAAGCTACTGGGACTCAGAGAAATCAGCTCTTCGATCTGATGTCCCCTCATCTCATCTGTCTTTCCAAAAAGATCAGAAAGCTTCTCCCATACTTGATCCGATGAAGTTAATCCATCGAGATGGAAAAGGAGGTCTCGGGAAATACTGAGACATAGGAGGCCATAAGCCTCATCTCTCCGATTGTGCCATTTGATCTTCTCTGTAGCTGCATTGGGATCTTCTTCTGTTGCCATAGTCACCCTATAGAGGCCTTTCGCTCTCAACAAGATCTCCATCTCTGCTTTCCATTCAAAAAAGTTGAAGGGAGTCAAGATAGTTTTCTGTGAATCCATAGCTTTAGAAAATCTGTCCCGGCTGTCAGTAGAAGGCTCCCAGTCTTGATGTCGAACCTGCAAAACAATTTTTGAAGGAGAGTAACAAAATACAATGGCTCTGATACCATGTAGAAATTTAGGCCAGCAGTAGATTAATTTCACTCACAACAATTATCAATTGATCATGCAAAATTGGTAACAATGGAGACTGAATATGGAGTTGTAACACAAAATTATATTAACTCAGTGTACAATAGCCAACCCTGTAATAACATAGGTTGCTGAATATATAGAATACATCAATAGGTCGAATGCATAAGGAGGCATACAAAACTAGCATAAAACAGGCTTACCCGTAATAAGCTAATCCCAAATCTGTCATGAGGCTCACGAATTGGCAAGGGCACATGGGCAAGCTAATGAGTGGTAGAATGGCAGCTCATACATGCTTTTGCATGGAGGAAAGAGTGGAGGAGGAAGAGGAAACAAAGTTGATTCACCTCACCTAGTCTTGTTTTCCTATGTGCCTTAAAACACTGAAAAAGCAGTCAATAAAGCAGAAAAAGCAGAAGGGCGCCTAGGAGGGCAGGAATAAAGCAGATTTGATTCCTAAGGCTTTCCCAAGTGCTACATGAGTCAAAGATGGAAAGTTTGACCTCTATGGATAGGCAATTAGCAACTTGCACATGGTGGGACTCATGGACTAGGCAAATAAGACAAAAATAAATGAATTAATGTCTAAGTGGGTAATACTATGGGTTTGATTATTCTAACAATCTATGCAATTTGAGCTAGTAAATTTGGGATCATAATCTGAACCTAAATATGTAAACCTAAGTGATGCTCACCTGGAGAAAGGCACAAATTCACTAGCGTGTTTAAACAATACAAAGACATATTTGCTTGGACATACAAAGAGCTTAAGACATATGACACCCGCATTATATAGCATGTGGTTCCAATTAAAGAAGGAGTCAAGCCATTTTAGCAGCTGTTAAGAAAGATGCATCTGAAGTTGGAACCTTTGATTCAAAGCGAAGTGAAGAAGTTGCTTGATGAAAGGATTATTTTTAAAGTCAGACATTCGGAATGGGTTTCGAATTTAGTACCAGTAATAAAAAAATCTGGTGAGATTCGAATTTGTGTTGACTTTAGAAACATGAATCGTGCCTCCGATAAAGATAACTACCTAGTCCCACCCATGGAACAGATATTGCAGATGGTCTCAGGATCGGAATTATTTTATCTGATAGATGGTTTCTCAGGATGCAACCAAGTGTTTGTAGCAGAAGAATACAGATTGAAGACTACTTTCAAAACTAAGTGGGGGACTTTTGCATATAGAAGGATTCCCTTTGGACTTATCAGCACTAGAGCAACTTTCCAGAGGGCCATGGATATAGATATCCATGGGATGATTGGTTGAAGCATGGTAGTTTATTTGGAAGATGTTACAATTTATTCCAAAAAAAGAGAATAACACATGTTTCATTTAAAACAAATTTTTGAATGCTGCAAGAAATATGGTATTTCTTTAAATCCAAAGAAATGTGTGTCTGTTGTATTAAACTAAAAGATTTTGGGTCATATAATTTCTAAGAAAGGGATCTCAATAGACCCAGAAAGGATCAAAGCTGTAGCACATATCCCTTTTCCCCACAATAAGAAAGGAATGCAATATTTTATGGGGACCATAAACTTTGTGCAAAGGTTTGTGCCCGATTTTTCTCATATATTCAATCCTCTGTAGCAAATGATCAATCAAAGTGCTAATTTTAAATGGACCAACTTAGAGAAAGGTGCATTCAAAAAAATTAAAGCAGCAATAGCTCATGCACCCTCTCTCAAAAGTACAAATTTTGAGAAACACTTCATCTTATACACTTTTGCTTCATACAACTCGTTAGTAGTAGTGCTTACACAAAAAGAAGAAGGGGGAGATGATTACCCTATATCATTCATGAGAATTGGACTACAAATTACCCCAATGTTGATAAACAAGCATATGAAGTATTCAAGGTAGTAAGGAAATCTAGGCCATATATACTAAAGATTAGAACCAAAGTTATTGTACCTCAACCAGTGATCCAGAATCTTTTTGTACATAAAGAGTTAGGAGAAAGAAGAGGGAACTGGGTTACAACCTTCCAAGAGTATGACTTAGACTTTAATCCATCAACTATCGTCAAGGGACAAGGAATTTTCAAATTAATGGATGAAAGCCAAGAAAATGAAGAGAATGAATGGGAGAATGAGATAGAGCTGCAAATGGTTGATGTGTGTCCAATACTAGAGCCCCATAATCTTAGTATAGATATTTAGGGCACTATCTCCAACAAGGTTATTTTCCTGAACACTGGAATTCCAAGCAGAGAAGGGCCTTGCACTTAAATTCTGCATCTTACCAAATAATCAACAAAGTGTTGTTCAGAAAAAATTATGATGGAGTTTTTTCTCTGATGTTTAGAACAAGAAGATGCAGACAAAGTAGTTAAAGAATTGGATGATGGTCCTGTTGGAGGTCATTTTTTAGGAGATACTACAAATCATAAGATTCTAATATCGGGATACTATTGACCAACATTGTTCAAGGATTCTCACGCTTATGTTGGAAAATGTCACACATGCCAAAGGAGTGGTGGGAGAAAAGTGAAAGCAGTCAGGCCATTAAAACCAGTTATTATTTCTGAACCATTAGAGCAATGGGGGATTGATATTATTGGAGAGATTAATCCAAATTCCTCATCACAACACAAATATATCCTCAAATCAACATACTACTTCACTAGATGGGTGGAATCCATCACGTTACGAAAAGTACATGAAGATGCAGTCATGGATTTTTTGCAAGACCATATTATGACCAGGTTTGGGGTTCCATTTTCCGCGGTTTTCGATAATGCATCTTATTTTTTGTCTATTATAATTACTGCATTTTCAAATGAGAAATTAATTAAATTACATTATTATTATAACTATTATCCACAAGGTGATGTGTTAGCTGAGTCTACTAATAAGAATATCATTAGAATTCTAAAAAGACTGTCATAGAAAAACAGAGGAGATGGCACAAAGCTCTTCCAAATGCACTTTGGGATGATCAAGTCACACCCAAGAAATCCTTAGGTGTGTCACCCTACACATTAGTGTATGGAAAAGAATCTATCCTATCCCCCAAAATTTTATTACCTTTTGTTATCTCCCAAAATAATTTATTTTGTATGAAGAATTTAATTCATGCAATGAGGGATATGAACGTCACTAATAGTTTGAAATCCTCTATTGTTGATAAAAATTTCACAAATTTGTAACTTCAGTGGCTTGGGAGAGGATCGGAACATCTCATTAGCCACCGATAGACTTGTAGACTACAGCTTCCATGATCATAAGAACTCTTCAGCGATCGAAAGAACTAAAGACAATGTAGCGGTGAGGCAAAGCTGAAAGGTTCCGAAATGTTGGTGATATGAAGAAATAAATGCCGCTGAAGTCAAGTATCAGAAAGCAGAACCTGTAGTGATACTTTCTCCTCACTACAACAGCAGTAATGGCTCCCTTGTGCCTACAGGGCACAAGGGTAGGTTGTTGGCTATCTGGGCAGACCTGGGTTTACTAATATACATATACAAACAACACCCCTAACTCACTGGCCCTTTCGGAAATAGACCACAAAACGGCCTGAAGTCTCACCCGAAGTGATCTTATGGGTTGGACGAAGAGTCAGGTGTCCTCAACCAGGTTCTGTAGCATCCTGGGGTCTCACGGTTTCTCTCTTACTCACGGGTTCTGACAGGGGAAGGACTCCTATCGCATCGCAGCGAATCTGGCGGTGCACAACTCTCCCTTCCACTTAACCCGCACTCTGCGGTATCTCACACCGTAGCTCCTCTAATGGTGCAATATCGCCTACTGTCAACACGATATCTTCTATAATACGGCCCACTGTGACCCTCACGGTCCAAAGGCTATCTCACTAGGTGAAATGACTTGGCTAACTTTCAACAAGATAGTAAACTCTCTGACTTGAAATTCCACAGTTCAACACACTCTACCTCAACTATAATTTAACTGGCCGAATAAGTATACTGGAAACACTTTAACATAATGAATTATCACTATGTAAAACAAGCACTGTTAAACTCATATGCAGACGCTTGATACATGTAAATCCACCGTTAACCTTCAATAATGCTATAACTGAATGAGGACATACAGACATTTACTAACTGAGATACAACAATCATGTAACAGATAACAGATATCAACTAAGTAAAGCACAATCACATGAAATAATCACATAACACACTGGTTTTACGTGGTTCACTTCCAGGGTAGAAGCTACATCCACAGAACTGTGTTTATTATATCTTGAGAGAGTACATAGTTATGCCGCAACCTATTGTGCAGCTAGAGATCTTCTGGGTAACTCCGCACTCACTGTCGGGAGCCCTTCTCTCCTAGATCTCTTCTCTTTCTCTACATTTCCTTCTTACAATACTCTCTCTCTCTCTCTCTCTCTCTCTCTCAATCCCTGTGGATTGTTACATACATACTCCTATAATCGGCTACTGGTTATAGTAAGATAACTATGGATTGAATAGCAGAACCAGAGCTCGACTCTATTACAATACAAAATATTGTGAGCTAATAGACTAACTAGCTCAATAGCTAATGAGCTAACTGACTAACTAGCTAACCTTTTACAATACAAAATACATCCCTTTATAGGCGGCTAGAAGGTCTTGCCATTACAACACTGTGGGCCTGTCCCAACAGTAACCCAAAAACCCTAACTGTGACAGTCGGTCTATCTGTACTCAAACTGCCACCAGTTACACCACAGCTCTTTGCAGTATTCCATGCTTCCCGACGCTGATCGTGGGTACTGGGCACCGCTTCCTTCTCTATCCTTCATCTTCAATTCCTTGGCCTCGTTGCCCCTCTTTCCTTTATGAGGGTAGCTGAGCCCTCCTGTCTTCGCCGCTACCTTGAATGCAGTGGGTGAGCTCTCTCCTCTCGGCCACTTAGGTATTGTCATCTTCTTTGACTTCTCTGCCCCGATAGTCAGCTCTGATCTGCAGCTAGAAACATGCTACGGCATTGTATCTTTACCTTATCTCTTATATCTTCACCAAAACTATCTATCCGCCAAAATGGCAGCTTCTCCTGTAGCTGCGGGACCCTACTCCAACATAGGTTCCTACTCTTTGAAAACAGTAAAAAACGGAATGGAAATGCAAATAAATAGAGATGCGAATTAAGCTAAGCTAAGATAAACAAGAATAACCAAATGGAAGCTACTATAAACTAGATCTAAGAACTAATAACAGAACATAAATGGAGAGATGAAGCCCTTGTGAACCCCTTTGCAAAAAATGGGTTAGGGTTCCGCCTCAATGAAACCTGCAAACAACCTAAGCTACTGCAATGGAAAACTTGCAAACAATGTCAATGAAAAACTTGCAAATGAAAATATCAGTTAGAAAGAAAACAAGCAAATAAACAGGAAAATAAATTATACCTCACTTAGGTGGAAATGGGCCACCATGCCCTAGCTCATGGGAGCATCTCTCTCTTGGTTGGGAAGCAATGGCTTGATGAGATGGTAATGGATGAGAGGGAGAGTGGGTGGTTTGAGAGAGAAAGGTCTCAAAGCATCCACGGGAAGCATAACAATAGGCAAGTGAGGAGTGTTTTGAGAGCGACCCCCCACCCTCCTTTTATAGTTTTTCCAAGGGATTTTAGAGTTTTAAGCCCTTGGTCAGGGATTTAGCCCCCTTTCTTGAGCCTTTAGCCCCTTTTGCCCTAAATTTATCCCCTTTTTGAGGGATTTAGCTCCTAAGGGCTATTTTGGGTTTGTTTTGGGGGGTTTTTAGCCCTTTTCTTCATCCTTGGGCTCTTTTGGAGGTGTGGGGGTCAAATGGAAGGTCTTATGGAGTGAAATGAGTTTTTTGAGATGGTGTCCTTGGGTGGTGTAGGCCATAGAGAGTTGTGTGGGGGATGTTTGGGTTAACAGATTGCCCCCTGATGTGTGAGGGCAGGAGCTCAACATATGGCTGACAGACATCATAGGATTTGTTGTGGAGAGGTGGTGCTTATGGGGCTGGGGCATGGTGGATTTTGGTTTTTGTATTAATTTGGTTCCCATCAATGGGTGAGATATAATAAATGTGTGACATGTATATGGACGAGGAGGGAATTCCCATGCTCGTGACAATGCCAAAAGAGTCATTTGATCTATGCTCTAAAATACAAGAGCCGATCATATACAATTAATGTTACAATGCTGGTTGCCTCTATGTGAGGCTGAATAAAATATTGATCTGGTACATTGGACCCATGGCATTCTCATGGAATGCTATATCTTCATAACTGATGGTTTGTTGGATCTGGAATGGTACATAGCTCTATGGACTCACTGATTGAGAGCCAGAGTCTCTGTGGTACAAGTATGTTGTATCAATCATAAAGGTATATCGACGCACTACTGGGGCTTCTAAACATTGGCTCCAACGCAACCCATAAATCACAAGGGACATAACCTATTTAGGTCCCTCGAGTGGACTCACCAATGTGCTAGATTCGGGTGACATCTGGGGTCTTCGACCAAGTATTGTGTGGACCACACCCTGTACGAATCTCAATGGTGCGATGATGGAGTTGAAGTTGAGAACATGAGAAACAACCATCCCAAGAGGCACTAAGGACTCCTCTCAAGTGGTCCAAGGAACTCATCAATGATGTAAATGAAACCAAGGTACAGGGATCTCTGGGTTTATCCTCTAGAATATGTGTGTTGGCATCGATAGAGGGAGACCTGCCCCTAGTCAAGGCAATGATGTTTCCTTGACCAGGAGCATGAGGGATAACCGAAAGGTGTGAAGCAATCTGCAGGCTGAGTCACTGAATTGGGGGGGAGGAGAGGGAAGGGAAAAATTGAATAGGGGTAGGGAAGGAGTGGGAGAATCAAACTTTGTTCAGAGTATGACGGCAGGGTAGACCAGGCAGCAAATGAAACTTAACTAATGGGAATGGGATCATAGCTATAATACCAGGAATGTCGCTTCAGATGGGAAATAATTGGATGAGGTGGACACTTTTGGTACTGATGAGATCCAAGGAAGACACATTGCAGAGTATTTTGAACAAAGGTGACCCAATTTCGGGATGCTTCCAAACTATTTTTTGTGGGGTGGTGTCTAGGGACACCATTGTGGTACGATCTCATAGTTTTTTGGCGATCCCGACAGGGTAAGTGCTCGATGGTGCTTTCAATTTTAGAGAGTCTGAAAGCACGAAGAAGACTCCAGTGGGGGCTCTTTTTTGTTGGTAGTCTCCTAGTCCTGAAAATCGATAAAAGTATACATAGGAGATCTTGCCCATCCTGGAGGGGAGGAGAGACTTCTTTACCGTTGGTAGTCCAATCAGCTGGGAAAAGGTTAAAACTCTACTGACTGGACGGTCATTCAAATACTTTTATGAGCATGAACGAAACCAAGTTTGCTCGGTGATCTTTTCTTGTTGAGACAGCTGGAAAAGAGCTTAACAACAAATGGTGGTGAGCTTTTTCGTAAAGTACGGCCCCTCTGCTCGAGAAAGCACAAAAGTATGCAGAGGGGAACGGTCTTAGCTTGAGTGTGCCAAGGAGGTCCTTTCCATGAAATGGTCTACATGGTCTGCAAAAAGAGGTAAACAAGATGATGTAGATGCCCTTTCCTATACTTTAGCGAGTGGGAAAGGAAGCAGTTGTGCTCGGCGATCTTTTCATTGTTTTAAGGAGTAAAAAAAGAGCTTAAACGAAACTCCAATGTGGTCAACCGACTACAGTGGCAAGAGCGGTGCCCCATGTCGGGATGATGGACAGAGGTCCAAAGGTCATCCACACAGTATGGACAGAGCAGAAGGCTCTCAAACATACCAATACATGTGTGGGATAGATCGTGGTAGAGTCCTGCGAGACGGTACGACAAAGGCACACAAACCGAGGTGGCTCTCGGACAGAGGTCAGGATAGCATGTGTGTGTGTTGCAATGGATGGACTTGACTACATGCGATGTAAGTACAAGTATAGAGGCATTTATTTTCCAAATACATGCAAGAAAAGAAATCATTTTATGGACAGTGGTCCAGAGGTCCACGTAAGGTGTGGTAAAAAAAAAGACATCTATGTGTTAAAAATAAAATAAAAGCTAAAATTACAGTCCTTAACAGGTGGCGGCCCAAGGACACTTCTATGTCAAGTACATGGAAGAAAAATAAAGGTGTTTGTGGACAATGGTCCAGATGTTGACGTAAGGTGCAGTGAAAAAGACAATTATACATACAAAAATAAAAGTATAGTACAATCCTTAATGGGCGGCGGCCTGATTGCTCGCAAGAGTTGCGACTGGGAAGTGTGATATGAGTACCGGTCTGTAGACACTCGCATCATCATGTCATGGCTTGTGAATCAAGGTGAATTATGGGAAATGGTCCCAAAATTGACTTATTAAAGATGAGACGATGGTTTCATAAGGAAATGGAAATTTGATCCCGGAGGTGTGAGAGGTGTCTCGAACAGGTTTCGAGTGATGTTTGACTAGTAGCTGATGGTGCTACCTTTGATTTTTGCTAAAAGATGTTGAAAAACAAGAAAATAAAATGAAGCGACTCATTGGTGATGTTAAGCATAAAATATCTTGAGGTAGAACCCATTGTGGGGGTTCTCCAAGAGTTGTCCATCAGAGTCAATGAAGAGGTATGCCCCCTTTCCAAGATGAAGGTCATTGGCAAGGTGGGGTGATGGAATATGGTATTTTATGGAAAGAACCGATTCCATACTATGGTTTAAAAGGAATGGGGTAAAACCGAAGGTGGTATTACAGATCTCTCTGTCTTCGCATAAGTGGTGCCATGATAGATCAGGTGGATCTTCCACAAGTGATGAGACAGAAGGGCGACTGGTGCTAGAGATCATGTAAATTGTATTGGTTGTGATTTTTGTGGCCTTGCCCCCAGTATCTGTTGGAGGAATATGAGTAGGCCTGGAGACGAGAGGATTATTTGATGGACCTGGAGGTAGGTGCAACATCATCTCAATTGACAGGACATGAGTCAACACTTCCTGAAGCCTTAGAGGTAGGGTAGGTGGTTCAAGGTACCACACAAGATCTCCCTATGTGAAATCCTGTAGATGGAGGGTTGCCAAGGTAGACTTACTCATGATCCTGGATGGTAGGAAAAAGGAAAGGAAAATAAAAAGAAAAAAGGATAATATTGATCGGGAATGAACCCCATTGTTTCCCTGGTAACTAAGGTTGAGGTTGCAACTGAGGTTGCGGCTATGGCTACTGAAACAACAGAAGAGACAGGTCTGATAGACCATCGGTGATGGTGGAGACAAGAGGGTCTGTAGAACTGGATATCATGTAGATGGACACAGTGTCTAAAGAAGGAGGTGGTGGGTGAACTTCCTCGATCAAGGTGATCTCAGACTCAAGGGAATGGTGACAGAGGTCAACGAGAGCCATTCAAAACTCGGGCAGGTCTTGGAAATGGTGGGAGTAATGTCCATACAAACTGTAAAGGGCGCAAGCATGGTTTATCCTCAATGCCTTGTTCTTTACTATTAGCATGGTTGGGATTTCAACCATGGGGATGTTTTCATTTGTATCCATGGCATCCGAATGTGCACGGATCACTAGGATTTCAAGGCAATTTTGAGTTGGATGGCCCTGTTGTTCACAGATGGCACAAGGTGGGACTTGTCGTGGTTTTGCGGTGGCTTTGGTGTTCTTTCCCATAGCCCTTTTGGGTTGGGGTGGTGTAGGTGTGGGTATGGTGGTTGGCTTATGTGGACCAGGTGGGGGGTGAGACTCAATCGCAATAGGTTGCACTGGGGTTAACACAACCTGGGGCATTGTTGGTTGAGCTGGTGGATCAAGATACCACACCAGGATCCCCAACGTAAAGTTGGGTAGGCTTAAGGTGGCCATGACTGGCTTGCTCATGACCCCAGGTGAGTGAAAGAGGAAGGGAATTGTATGGACTGGAGATGAGCCCACATAACTCCTAGCTGGTTGCATGTGGGGGTGAGGTTGTGGTTTCAGTTACGCATAATATTTCTACTGCGAGTGGTGTTGCAGCTGCTGCTAGCATTGCAGCTATGAATGATGTTGTGGTTGTGGTTGGGGATGTGGCTGCGGTTTCTGTTTGGGTACAATGGTGCTTGATGAGACCATGCACAAGTCCACAGTTTTATTTTGTGTCATTGGTGGTGACACCAATGGGAAAGGAGACATCATGGTGAGATCGGTAAACAAACCAAGGCCCACAATCAACGGTGGGGAAGCTGGTGTGTTTTCAACCATAGTGTTTGTTACAGGGATGACGTTAGTGTGTGCGGTCGCCCCTTGCAGCTCAATGGTGGTGATGCTAGGGATAACATTAGCAGGAATGGTTAACCCTTGCGGATCATGGTAGGTGAGCTGGTCAACCGTCACAATATTCCCTTCGTGGGGGAACATCATGAGGTGGAAGACAGTTGACGCGACGGATCGCATGGCGTACATGTAACTCCTCCCAAGGAGGAGGTTGTAGTCCATTTGAGCATTGATGACTTCGATGTCGATCAGGACTGTCTTCCTGGTTAACGTGATGGGGACATGAGGGAGGATTCCTTGGTATTTAATGGGATGTCTATCATAATCCCATAGAGTTGTGGAGGACGGCTATAGAATTGGTGATCCGAGATTCTGCCAAACCAAGGTAGACATGATGCACGTGGATGCCCCCTCATCCACTATGCATCGGTGCACAACCAAGTTTCGGATGGACACTGGAATTCAAAAGGTGATAGTGGAGGGCATGCGTGGCTCTCCATTCTCTATATCAAAGGTGATCAGCTTGGAGTCGGATGGGTCTACTGCCCCTAGAGCGGCTAGTAGGGATTTCTACTATGTTGGGCATGTTTTAAGTACCTCAAGAGTGGACATGGTGGTTTGCGTTTGGGCCAACTCATCCACAACAATATAGCTAAATACATCTCTAGTTGTGGCATTATTGGCGATTCAGCGTATGGGGGGGTGTAGGAACGGGATTAACTGGAGAGGTAGGTTGGTTGTCTTATACGTGGATGCTGCTGATGAGTTGCTAGGTTTGGTGGTGGTACCGTACTGATTTCGTCTAGTCTGTAAGTTGACTTCTTCAGTGGTCATGGTCATCAGGTGGCGAGCACCTCTTTCGGCCGTAGGAGGTGCCCCCGAAGCATTGGGATTGGCCTGGGGAGGGGTAGCGGTTGCCACCAATCCTTGGACTAGTAGTGGGTTTTGAAGCACCATGGGAGGAGGTCCTTGTGGTGCCTAGTTGGGTTGGGCTTGATTGGGAGCATTGGTGGTTTTCTAGGACTCATTTGGAATGGCCTGCTTAACGCAAGCCATGAGGGGACACTCAAATGTGTAATGTCCATAGACATCACAGAGTGTACATGGTTGGTTTGTGTGCAACGGTGCATTACGTCTTGGTGGATTTTGTCATGGGGGGTTCTACGCTGGTCGGTTAGCCGCAACATTATTGGGAGGGTTCGGTTGCTAACCACCTCTCTGCGGTTGGTTATTGCCTTGGTTGCAGGGCCGGTTGTTTCTAGCTTGCCCTTGTTTATTGTTGGGGGCAGGTTGGTTGGGATGGTTTTGTTGTGCGAACACTTGTCCCAACAGAGAGGGTGGAGCAGGGATGGGGGCTTGAACTTGTTGCACTAGTGGTGCATAGTATATTTGTGGGGGTGGTGGTGCCACAAATGTGGGCATTTTCCCCACATACTATTGTGTTGGCCAAGCCATGTCCTGAGCCTACTACGGTGGTGTAGGTTGTGCATAAGATATTGTTGCTCCAGACTGGGACATCATTCTAGCATAGTTCAAAGTTTGGTTTTGATAAGAAACATTAGCAGTGTTTCTTGGTTGGGGTGTAATGAAAAGTGGTGTCGGTCGAGGCTGTGGTTGTTGGGATACTGACCCTATGATGTCGTCTGCTGCATGGGATGCCCCTGGTGCATCGTGGTAGGAGGTAATCGGATGGGTAGCCTCTGGAATGACAGTATACAAGTATCCTGACTGGGCATAGATGAGGTCAATTTGTTGGGCCTTTAGTATGGCCTCTTCTTCAGATTGGAGACATTCATATGCGATGTCCTTTGCGATGGGAGGGATAAAAGTCTTGAGGAACCAATCCAAGAAGATCCTATCATCAAGTTGGATCTTACACAAGTGACAGCACCGCCACCACTCATGGATATGATCAGTGATGTGAATGGCGATGTTTTGGTGAAAGGATAACAGGATCTCCAACCTCTCATCATATCTGATAGGGAGTTGGAAATACTGTAGGAACATGAAGGCTAGGGAGTTGAATTTGGGGTACTTGGCTTGTGGCATCTCAATGTACCATTTGGCCGTGGCACCTGTAAGGGTGCGTTGGAACAACCTTAGCCTGATGGAGTCATCTACGATGTTGTTGGATGAGCACCATAGATGGAAGGTCATTATATGATTTTGGGGACATTCCCTGACTTTGCCTTCAAACTTTGGGATGTCTGATGGCAGCTTAGTTGGCATAGGTGGCCAGAAATATTGGTGGTGGATGGGGTCATTCGTTAATCTAGCTAAGTCAGGCAAGTTCAGATGGGCCATGAAGGGCATATTTGACCCCAAGTTGATGTGGAATGGGGCCGCAATGGGGGTGGGGTTTACAGGTGCATAATTCATCTGCATGGCTGGGGGTGCTTGTGGTGGCACCATGGAAGATGGGCCAATGCCCCCAAGTGTTTTGGGTGGGATGGTATGGGTAGCGGGGGCATTTTCCCCATGTATTGTAGTAGGGGCAATGTAGGTGGATGGTGCACTGCCCCCGTATGTGTCCAGAGGGCCAATGTGTGTGGAAGGGCCACTTCCCCCGTGTGTTACCACTGAGCCATCTTGGCTAGTCACTATGGGTGGTGGCAATTGGCTAATGATAGTATGCATGACTATGCTTGTATCACTTGCCAAGTTGTGGGTGACTGGTTGTGATGTGGACATGGGTCTACTTGCTAAGGTTAGGTCGAAAAATGGATCCAGGTTTGCACTAGCTATGGAGCTTGATGGTGCGGTGTGGAGGTCCGGTTCAGACTGATATGGGTCTGAATCAGAATCATAGGCAGTGTGGCCCTCTAATGGTGTGGGAGATCACTGAGAGCAGCTTCGACGGTGTCGATCAAGTGTTCCAAATGGTGGTGGTTCACCTCTTAGGCGTGAGGAAGATCGTGGAGGATCAATTGTGTTCACTTTTTGTATAAAACTGTTGGGTTTGAGATTTGGACCCTAGTTTCAATGGCTTCCTATTGGCTGAAGGTGGTCTCTCGGCCACTAAGACTGCCAGAAGATAGTGCTTGGCTTGTTCCTCATGGGTGCTTCTACTCAATCAGAAGGGGTTGTTGCCCGTTTCGCTTGGCAATTCCTCTCAATGGCTAGCTACTTTGGGGTTCCTGTGGTACTCCTCACTATGATTTTCTAGGAAAATCCCAAGTACTTCCCATAGTTGAAGCAGTCAAGGACTTATGTCCTCAAAGACTGCAGAATTGTTTGAACTTAGTGTAAATTTGGTAAATTTTAAGGCTTACTCAGCGTCATGAACTGAGTTGGGTTAATTATTTGGTATGGCATGTTGGTTTGCTTGTTTGTTATGGTATTTGGTTTGCAATATAGTTTATGAATTCATGGTAGAGCTCATATTCTAGTTTTGTATGCAAACATAAACAAAAATTTGTAAGCAAGTATGGTGATTAACCCTGAATTGTTGGCCTAACTAAATGTCTACCTCTCAGTGATATTCTTCTTCAACCAGAAGAAGGTGATGGGATCTCAACACAATGGGACTAATCCCATCTGTAGATCCTTAGGTCACCTCCCAAGTGCTAGGTTGGTCAACAGGGAGGACGCTTAGTGCCATGAGAATCCCTCCTTCTCTATCTCCTCTACCTTCCAGGTCACCTAGTTTTAGTGGTTTAGGAAAAATACCATGGAGTACCTAGATCTATACGAGCTTACCCTTCGTTGTATCCTAGAATACCCCAGAGGCTGATGACTGGGTAGAGGAGGAAGGGGGCAACAAGATGGTTATTTTTAAGTTACTTTTAGTTAGACTAGCTGATTTTATTAAGCCTTAATGATTGATTTAGCATATACACATTATTCATGGATTGATTTGCAAAAAATAGAAACTAGAATTGAAAGAGACCTACAATGGTGGACAGAGGCGGCTGGGCCGCACTAACAGTCCTCTGAAACTAAAAATTACTGTTAATTAAACTTAAATACAACTTTTGTGTGATAGGCTACACATTTCTGACCAAATCTAGCCAGGGGGTCGTACAGAATGTGAAAATAGATGCAAACTGAGCTTCTAGGATGAAGTCACGCCTGTCTGAGGATTAAGTGCGCCCTAGGCGCACCTGTTGGCCAATTAAGAGCGCCCCAGTCTCACCTTTTCCCCCGATAAGAGAGACCTGCTCTGGAAAGGGTTTTTTTGGTGATGTAGGGTTAGATCTGGCTGACAGTAACTAGTACTGGGGTCAGTCTAACTTAGCTTGGCCTATTAGAGGCTTTGGCACTAACTATAATAGGAAATAAATAATATTTAAACAGATCAAACTTAAGATTTCTGAAAACTAGGGTAAAATGGAAAAAACTTGAAAACTTGAAATTTTTGGCCCAGGGATCCTATCGGATTGACCCAATAGAGTCACCAAAGCTGTAGTGAGAATTTATCCTCACTACAGGAGCAGGAATGGCTCCCTATGCCTACAGGGAACACGGGTAGGTTCCTACTCTTTGAAAACAGTAAAAAATGGAATGGAAATGCAAATAAACAGAGCTGCAAATTAAACTGAGCTAAGCTAAACAAGAATAAGAAAATGGAAGCTACTATAAACTAGATCTAAGAACTAATAACAGAACATAAATGGAGAGATGAATCCCTTATGAACCCCTCTGCAGAAAACGGGGTTAGGGTTCCGTCTCCTTGAAACCTGCAAACAACCTAAGCTACTACAATGGAAAACCTGCAAACAATGTCAATGAAAACCTTGCAAATGAAAATGTCAATTAGAAAGAAAAACAAGAAAATAAACATGAAAAGAAATTATACCTCACTTCAGTGGAAATGGGCCACCATGCCCTAGCTCATGGGAGCACCTCTCTCTTGGTTGGGAAGCAATGGCTTGATGAGATGGTAATGGATGAGAGGGAGAGTGGGTGGTTTGAGAGAAAAAGGTCTCAAACCATCCATGGGCAGCATAACAATAGGCAAGTGAGGAGTGTTTTGAGAGTGACCCCCCACCCTCCTCTTATAGTTTTTCCAAGGGATTTTAGGGTTTTAAGCCCTTGGTTAGGGCTTTATCCCCCTTCTTTGGGCCTTTATCCCCTTCAACCTTAACTTTAGCCCCTTTTAGGGTTTTAGCCCCTTTTTGAGGGCTTTAACTCCTAGGGGGCTATTTTGGGCTCTTTTTTGGGGTTTTTAGCCCTTTTCTTCATCCTTGGGCTCTTTTGGAGGTGTGGGGATCAAATGGAAGGTCTTGTGGAGTGAAATGAGTGTTGTGAGATGGTGTCCTTGGGTGGTGTAGGCCATAGAAAGCTGTATGGGGGATTTTTGGGTTAACAGAACCGCTACTTGATAAGGCGTCAGAACTTGAAAACACTAACCATTGGCGAGATAGTCCACTAAGGAGCCAAAACGGCAGAAGTCAGACTTACTATGGGTTCCGCGATCAGATGAACATTTCGGTGATCAGAAGAAGTAAAGGCTACGTATCAGTGAGATAGTCCACTAAGGAGCCACAATGGTGGAAGACAGACTAACTACAGCTTTTGATCAATCAATAGAAAATCATCGATGATCGAAAGAACTATGGGCTATGGTTCGACGAGTTAGTCCACTAAGGAGCTGAAACGGTGGAAGACAAATGGACAAGGCCTTCGATAAATCAATAATCATTCTGATAGTGCCATAATAGGAAATCATCAGTGATTGGGAGAACTAAGAACTACATATTGGCAAATTTAAAACTAAGCTCCTATGTAGTGTCAGCGGCACAGATAACTAAAGCTCCAATTCCTTCATCAAACGACTTTCGACAGCGATAAGATTAGTTCGTTTCACCTCTGAAACAATGGCCATGTTTTGATCTAAGGTGTCGACAGGATAGAAGACAGAGATTACGATCATCGACGCTCAGAATATTAGTTGTTGGAACCTCCGACACTACAGCAGCATTCTTCTTTGAGGTTCCAATGCATTAGTTGTTTAATCTTCCGATCGCTGACAAGCTAGTGATGGAAAGTGATGATGAAGAAACAGTTGTGACGCTAGGGATTTAAGATGCTAAAACTGTGGCAATAGTCAGGCCTGAGGAACCGATGGGTTATAGGTTAGAGCATCTGATTGGTGACCACGGCGACAAGGTAGAAAAATTAAGCAATTTTAGCAAGAGAGGCCACTTCAGTAAACCGCCAAAACACTGGCTGTTGGTGGCAATTTTACAATGAACCAGCAGTGATGATTATCAGCAACCACTTCAGTTATTAAAAGTTCACTCAGTGAACTATATCTTCACAATAGATAGACAAATAGTTAGCAAGGGTTTGAATCCCTAATTTGAAAAAACTATCACTTTCAAGTATTTTTGTGGTAAACAGATCAGATTTTCAGGATCTGTCATTTTTGTAGAAGGCTATAAATCTCATGATTGATTTTATAATAAAGGTTCAACTTCAGGAATTTATGAGCCAATAATGCTTTTAAGATTCTCATTTTACTTATTTATGATATAAGCTCTTTTGTTGTGATTTGTTCAGCCATCGTCTCTTTCTTTACTGTGTTTATGCCTGAATGTGCATTTAGGTCATTTTCAGATTTATTAAAAAGTCAACAGCTGTCATTGGAACACCCCAGTTTTGACCCTGTTTGCATTAAAGGTACATGATATATATATTGTAATTAATAATGGTGAGGAGCTAAAGGGAAAATCCCCACCATCGATTTGGTTGTGTTATGTTTCGGCAATTAGGATCGTTGCCAATGGTATATCATGCTATCCAGCACATTATAGTTCTAGAATCATGTAAACATGAAAAATTAATCAAAAACCTACAACAACCTATGACGGTGCAACGTTAAATGAAAATGGCATGATTTCCTAATGATGAGGAGGGGGAAATGTTACACCATGAGCCTATGGGGAAAATCCATGTGTCAGCCATTAAAAGCCCCGATGTTAGTTGGGAAGTTATTGTTGGGAAGTGGTGCATGGCAGGACTGTCATCCCTTGCCCACATGCCCACTCCACCAGTGGACTCTCCATATGCACGTGGGTAGCGAAACCACTACCCCACAAATCCATCCTTGTCCATCCTCCTGCAAAAGAACCGTTTTGTTCACCTCCTCATGGAGAGGCTTCAGCGTCGTTTTGGGATCTAGGTAGCAAGCTGAGGAAAGGGGGTTCTTCCCATTGTCAACCACGAATCCCTGTACAGAGAAATTCACGCCCGGGACATGGTGAGTATGTGTGTTTTCCCCTACCAATTTGAGGTGGGAATTTCTCCTTACGGATTTGTAGTATGCTGACATGTTTTCCCCTATTTTTGGAATGAGAACCGGACTTCCTCTCCCGTTTTGGGATGGTGTAATGTTCCCATCTCCTCATTAGCATATGGGGTTGTGGTTCTTTCCCTAATTTTGTGGTTGTTGTTATTTTCCCCCACATTGTTCACTGCTATGGAACCAGTTACGTTTTGGCCTTGATGTAGGTTATCGTGAGTTGTTTTGGCCACAATAGGGCCAAGAACGACCCAAGGTCAATTTTCCCCCCCTGTCTAAGCTGTGAATAGCTTGTTTGTTGCATGTATGCAGTGGTTAGTCTGCGGACTATTTTTGGAGTGGGGATGAGGGCTTGGTTTGCTTGAAAATCTATTTTTTTTGGGAATCACATAGACAGAGGTAGGGGGCTGGATTTCTTTTCCACGATCCTCTGAATAGCACTAGGAGGGAGGTCAGGGCCTCAGGGACTGTGTAGTAGAGAAGGGGCTGATTTCCTTGTGTTAGGTGTGTGTGGGTGTTCTAGAAGCCATGCTAGTTCTTGTGTAGGTGTCCTTACCCCTGTAATTAGCTCACCAACTTAGCAATTAGCCTTTCCCAGCTCCTTCATGGTGTGACAGACCCAATTATGTTGGCTTGGCTGATTTGCTGTATTGTGTATCCTTGGCTATGTGTAAGCCTACTTATCCTTATTATTTGGGGAATCATTCCAAGATCGGGGGTGGCAGCACTGTTGATAGATTAAGGAGCAAATTGGCCTATGGTTGGGTGGAATGTTGTAGTGACGTAGCTGATTGCGGGACGATCTCTTTATAAGATAAGTATTCTTGACCATTTTGTCTCTGCAATTATATTTATTGTCTAATGAATGATGATGAACATGTTGAATGCTAGAATGAATTTATGTTTTCTTTGGCTGTATGATGAATAATTATGTATCTTTGCATGTTTTATGTTCAAGCATTTAAATTTTTAGGTATAATTAACTTCATAGGGATTTTAGCCCGCATGTTAATGTTATGGTAGCATCCTCTTCATCGGTCGGAGGGTCGAGGACATTATAGAATGGTGTCAGATCTAAAGTTGTAGCATGGGCTTGAATGGGACATGAAGATAAGTGACAGAGCCTACAAGTTGTAGCATGAGCCTCAAAGAGCCATGAAAGATCAGCCAGCAAGGGCAGGTTGCTTTCTACCTAGAAGAAATATGAATGACATAAAATTTCATTGGAAAATATTCTAAGTGCCAGAACCGTTGGACCATCGGGGAACTAAGTGAGAAGCCCCTCTAATACGTCGGGAAGCATATTCAGAAGGTCATCCAAAGAGGGGCAGGAAGAAAAAGTATTTCTTGAAAAAAAAAATTTCTAAGAGTCACACTGTGGGCTCATCAAAGGTCTTAGTGGGAAGCCCTTCCGATGAGGCAAACATATTAGTCTGACGGCCGTCCGATACAAACCCCAGCGACGACGAAGTTTAGTGTATTTACTAGCCGATGATATGACAGTGGAGGAAGAAATTTGTGAAATTTTTCCTAAGTGATTTGTCTGCCATTGGAGGAAGATAGTGGAAGGTGGAGCCGTAGTTTCGGTGGAGAATAGCCAAAGACCACTGAAACGTCAACTCTTTTTAGTTGAAAGATCATCCGAAATACGCCATCGGCGATCGGCGAAGCTTAGTTGTTCATATCGTCAATAATTAGAGGATGGAAATGTTGATACATTGGTAGGAAAAAGTTGAAGGCGCCGAAGAGAAAGGAGGAATTTTCATCGAAAATTAGACATTGAAAGCACCGATGATACGTCAGCGAAACTTAGTTGTTTGAGGCACCGATACATTGGCGGAGGACAGAAGATGTAACCACCGATACATTGACAAAATAAAGAATATTAAAGAGAAAATAAAAAAAATTCTAAGTCACATAATGTCATCGCCATCGGTGATAATTAGAGGATGAGGGTGCCGATGATGAAGGGTTTCAACGAAAAGTAGATGAAGGCATAGCTACAGTTTTGGCAGAGCTCTTCTGAATATTGTCGAAACATCGATGAAAAATAGACGACACAAGCACTGATGCATCGGCGGAAGAAAATAGAGAAAGAAAAAATTTGAAAATTTCTCTTAGTATGGAAATCATTGGTGAAATTTAGATGATGGAACCGCCGATGTAACAGCGGACGTTGGAATAAATTAGTTGTTTCGGTCACCGATGAACTATGTCGGAAAAATTTAGTTGACTTTGCATCCACCATTGTAGCTGGCTAGTGGACTATCCTTCCAATGGATAGAGTCTCTAACCTCCGATGCCACAAAGGGTAGTTGTTCCGACAGCCGATGCGGCAGAAGACCAGGCGGAACATTTCCAAAAATTTCTAAGGCACGAGATCATTGACAATAAAAAAAGTTTAGTTGTTGGGATCACCGATGAATAGAAGATGAAACTATCGAGGATAATGAAGTGGATCAGTGAATGTTAGTTGGAGGAAGAGTTGATGCAAGAAGAAAATCCAAAAAAATTTCTAAGTGTGGTTTCCATCGGCAATCGGCAGAAGTTAGTGGTATTGGTCACCGATGAACATCGAAAGAAGTTAGTGGTTCCCGTGCCCACCATTGCGGAAGTCTAGAGCACTAATATTCCAACGAATAAAGGTTCCGACTATCGATGCCATGATATTTGTGCTTCAGATCGCATATTAGAAGATTATAGTTAATGAGACTATCGATCGAAAAAGTTAAGGCCTGTGGAACCACCGTTACGGACGTCTATGGGACTAAATGTTCGATACCACAACGGGATGTCGTTTCGACCGGAAGTAGGATTGTGACCCATGGAAACCTTAGAAGGATCGTTGGACGCTGTTGTGGAAGCATAGACAACTAGCCACCCGATCCATAGAGCACCCAACCGCCGATGCAGTGGTTAGTCGATTTTCTTGCCGATATGATAAGACTTAAGGGTCCTAATCGCCAATGAATTTCGGAGTGATAGATCACTATGGACCTGATATGGCGGAGGAAATTAGACAAGTGAATCAACGATGAAGTTTAGAGTTATAGATCACTACAGACCCGATACGACGGAGGAAATTAGACAAGCGAATAACCAATAAAACCCGGAGTATTAGACCACTACAGGCCCGATACAGCGGAATGAAATAGATGAAAAGGCCACTAATGAGCACGGAGAAAACTAGAGCTTTTGACCACTGCAATGTCGGAAATTTAGTTGGAAAGAGATCCGATTGGGGAAAAGGAATTTTTGGGGTTTTCAAGTGGGATTTTTTTAGTGGATTTTCAGCAGACTGCCAATGGATTACAGCACTGAAAAGGAAGAAAATTCCAGGTGGCTGAGGTTGGCACTTTAGACCAGAATACATTTGGTAAAAATAATCATTTTTGAAGCGGTGTGGTTGTCACACTCGAGATCAAAATGAAGCATGTGGATAGGCGTTGGAAAGCTTATCCATCAGGGAACAAGGGAGAGTCACCAGAATTTGAGTGTGGAGCAACAAAGTACTAGTGATTGATTGAAAGATAAATGTGTTGTTGTCAATATGGACAAATCCAGGAAGTGTATTCCTAGAGGTAGCAAGACCATGAGGTCAAACTAGCTATTGTGTGGAGGGGGAGTTCCATGCGAGGATGAGGGACTTGAAAAGGGAAATTTCCTTGAACCCTGTCTTGTCAATTATGATTGAAATTTTTATACATGAAATGTATGAGGATATGCCTTGTATGCATAACATATTACATGTTTGTAAGAATAGTGAGAATTATACAATTATAATGAGCCACTAATGATAATTATTGCATTGGTGTTGGCATTAGTGGAAAAACCAACGACAACATGGACATGGCTGAATATGTTGCTGATGCTGAGGAATGTGACTAGAAACCCTATGGAGAAAGGGATAAGGTAACAAGTCCAGATTCAAATGTTGGATAGTAAGTGCATGAAGAGGGTAGTCATGATCGATTGACTACTGGAAATGCTCTACAGAAGGGCAAGGTGGTACACATGATACGCTTGTGAAGTAAGAAGTATCTGAACATTTCATTTTCTCATAAATGATGTGACCTTGCAAATTTTAGTATGATAATGATTGCATGAATTAAATGAGTTTTGGTAATATTGATATGATTAACAGCTGGAAGTGTTTGAATCTTATAAATTCTGAAAATGCTTTAGTGATCATTGCAGCAATGAAAAAGTTATATACATCAAGACTTACTTAGTGTTTGGTTGATTGAGGTTCATCTTTCAGGTTTTTTTTTTGGGACATGGAAAAGTGGGTAATACCATGACAAAGACCAGAATCTACCATGTGAAAGAGCCAAACCTCATGAGAAGAGTCTCATGGTTGTGAACATAGTTTGTATGCTGAATGAATTGTCAATTTAAAATTGTAAATTTCAGATTTAAGAAATTGATAACAACTATTAATCACTATTGGCTTGCATAGAATTGTGTCAAGAGGGTGTTCATGTTGTGTTGAATTTAATTACTAATGCTATTGCTTGGTTATGGAACAATCAAATCTGGATTGTATTAGTAGATAGTGATTGATTGTTTGGATACTTGATGAATGTTCTAGGGGTACACGCTGCAGGAAGACCATGTGTGATGGCCTGCAGGATCCAAACTTCATGGGGGAGGGTTTTGCTATCTTGGAAATGGGTTTCGGGTGAAACTCCATTGAGCATTTTGGAAATGTCCCATCTGCACTGCATGTTTGGTAAGCAACATGAGTGAGATGGTATAGATTATGTTGGTAAGACATGTGTGGATATGAAAGGTAAAAAGAACTTGGGATGGAAAACTGAGGGACTGTCAACTCAGAGAAGGGAGACCCCATTCCTCCTTAATGAAGGAATACTACCTCGACAAATGGATAAGTGTTCTCTAACCCTAGCTAAGAGTATGCATGTCAAATTGTTAAATTCAATATGAAAAGCATGTTTAAATTTTATTTCCATTATGGCAGATTGCTTGAGTATGAATAGGGCTTACATGGTTCACATTGGAAAGGGGTGCACACTTTCTCGATGTCGAATCATGAAAGGGTTTTCAATATTGATTACACCCTAGAGAGTCGACGCACTCGTGGTGTCTCAATACTTAATAGTGAATGATATGAAATGTGATTCCAATTTTAGAACAATAACGCTGATGAGTTTCTTATATTGCATGTGTTGTCAGGATAAACAGATGCAGTCTGGTGTTGCACACTAAATGGACTATGGCTTGGGATCATCCTACCTCCTACTAAAGAGCACAAATAAGGAGACATTCCCGAGGGACTGGAGAGCAGAGAAGGGGGTGGATTCTTGTGTTGGATGGGGTAGTGGAATTAGAGCTCACTGTTGGAAATGAAACCTAGAAATGGTAATGATAAATTTTCCTTCCCAGTTGGCATAAAGATGTACTAGAAGGAGATGTTGGGATATTATATGCCTGGGGATCCATAATATATCCTGGACCTGGAAATGGTCGTTTATTGTTGATATAAGTGCATGTGTTATTGTTGATGGCCTGATAAACCCAACTGTGTTGCCTTGGCTGATTGGTTGTTGATATAATTGCATTGTTGATATAAGTGTATTGTTGATATAAGTGTAGGTGATTTGTTGATGGTCTGATAAACCCAACTGAAGGTTGGCTTGACTATGTAATTATTTGATACTGTGGAAATTGTGGAAACGTTATAGTGTTGTCTTGACTACGTGTAGTCTGATAAACCCAATTGTTAGCTGGCTTGGCTGAGTAGCCTGATAAACCCAGCAGTGTATTGGCTTGATTGGCTGCATCCTGATAAACCCAGTTGTATATTGGCTTGGCTGGACGGTCTGATAAACCCAACTGTCGGTTGGCTTGACTGTGCCTGATTTATATATATAAAAAGATGTTGTGAAGTAGCCTACATGATGGCCTAACATCCAAGTCCATAGGTGATCCCAAGGCTTGCAAAGTGAAGTAGGATCCTGTGGACTAAAGAGGAAACACACAATACAGATAAGTATTGGATTATTTTGCAATTTCTTGCTTATGAATATACACGTGTATATGATTTGGTTATGGTGTTTTAAGCTCTTGTTTTATAAATAAATACCATTGAGAATAAACTAAATATGCGAATCTATTCAATGTTTGAATATAGGTATCACTGGGAGAGAGGAATATGAGAGCATCCTAGGGGTGCATGTGGAAATGTGACTATCTTGAAGAGCTCAGAATGAGCAGTAATGAAAAAGGTGCTAGTGAGACTGTAAAGTTCCTAGAAACCGAGACAAACCATGTGGGGAGGCTCCATGGTTGAGAGGTCTGAAATAGACTAGAGACACTAAGTGTTATGACCAAGAGGGTGTGAAAATTGAACCCAGGTGATATATCAATCGCACTCACAAAATTACTAATCAAACATGTAAATTTACGCACAAAGGAGACTGAAATTGGAACATAAGACTAATCTGTATTGAATAAGTGTACAATACCCAACCTTGTGAAGTCATAGGCTGCTACAATAAATAATTACATGAGATATTTGAATGCATAAGGATGCCATTTGAAATAGTCAAAAGCAAGCTTACTAAATCTAGTCAAATCCCCCATATGTGCATAAAGCAGTTTCCAAATCTGCCTAGGAGCTCACGAATTGGAAAAGCCAAGTAGGAAATCTAATAGGTGATGGAAAGAAAACTCATACATGCTTTTATTAGGATAAAATAATGGAGGATGATGAGGGAAAAAAAAAATTCAACTGCACCTAGTCTTACTTTCCCTTTTGCCATAAAACTTAGTAAAGAAAGCAATAAAGCACAAAAAAGAGACATGCGCTAGGGAGGATTTGGAATAAAGAATATATGCTAAATATGGATTCCATGAGGTTTCCCAAGCACTCCATGACTTAGTTTTAGCAAGTTTCACTTCTAGGACATGTGGAAGATAACTTGCATAGAGTGGAATATTGGAAACTAGGCAAATAAGACGAAAATGGATTAATTAATGTCTAAGGTAGCTAACTATGGGTTGATTATTCTAACACCCCCCCTTAATCCTGACTTATGAGTAAATATAAGAAAACTATAGGGCCTAGAAATAAGGCTTCATCACCCTTTACATACTGCATGTCCATTTAACCAAGGAAAGAGGCAGAAACCCAGTGGGAAAATCCTCCCTTAAACATGGACAGTAAAACACAATTTGAAAATATTGTCATCAATCATGCTTCAAAGCATGATCAGCAATCCCCAGCAGTGATTTGAGATTGCTGAATTTCTTCTCACAAAAAACTTTGGTGAAGATGTCAGCTACTTTTTCTGAAGATGCACAGAAGAGTAGGTGAATGGTGCCATCATGCACAAGCTGTCTAATGTAGTGCATATGGATCTTAATGTGTTTGGTTCTCTGTCTCTGAACTGGATCATTGCAGATTCAAATGGTGCTCTGATTATCACAATATATAATATTTTAGAACTCTAATTCGAAGCCACACTCACCAAGTAACCCCTTCAACCATTAACATTGAGTTGCTACATTTACAACTCCTCTGCACTCTGCTTCTGCAGATGAGAGTGCAATGGAACTCTATTTCTTGCTTGACCATTTAATTGTTCCTTCAGCAAGCATGAATACATATCTTGATGTTGACTTTCGATCTGTGTTGTCACCTTCCCAATCACTGTCAGTAAACCCAATCAAATCAAGATCAGATTTAGCTTTGTAGAAGATCCCATGAGTTCTTTTTACTTGAACAAAGTTAAGGATCCTTTTGGATGCTCTCCAATGGATCTCATGAGGCTGATCCATGTATATTGAAGCCACACTTACTGCATAAGAAATATCAGGTCGAGTGTGTGTAAGGTACAGCAAACACCCAATCAGTTGTCTATAAAGTGTACTATCTAACATAGGAGAAGAACTTGCTTCTTCAAGCTTAACTCCTGAAAGGAAGGGAGTCTTGTTTGGCTTGCAATATTTCATGTTAGAATTGTTAAGCAAATCCAAAGAATACTTGGACTGATGTAATTTTATTCCATGTTGGCCGCTATGGGCAGAGCCGGGTTTACTATAATCAACCAACAACACCCCTAGATCACTGGCCCTTTCAGCGACAGACAGCAAAGCGGCCTGAAGTCTCACCCAAAGTGACTCTAACGGGTTGGCCAAGGACTCGAGCATCTTGGACCGGGGAGATGAATGTGTTCCCCTGCCGCATGTCCAGATTCTTGAGTGGTCAGGACTGCTCAATTTGCTGCGATTACCTCATTTTGGATGGGGTCCAGAGGTTAACGCCGTGGTGCGCATTTTACTCTCTTGCGTACACAGAGGGTACCTCTGGCTAGGAAACAAGGTAGACCTGAACATTGATTTGATACATCATATCACCAGCCTGTCCAAGATGAGTAGACACCCTGATATACAGACAGCAGGAAAAATCAAGGACTCCAAGTTACCACAAGCCCTAGTAACTAAGTATCAGCTACAGAGAGGAGAACGGGGTTATGAAATTTCAAGAATACAAAATGAGACACTTAGATTCACCGCCAGTCTGCTCACGGGAAGAATACTACCCAAGGTTCGACCAAAGGAAGTTACAGGATCCGTAATTCACCTGGCCATACAGGTCATAGAGGGGGAACAGTTCAATTGGTCTCTATTCGTATTAAATATGCTGCAAGCAGATTGCTTGGCAGCTCAGGATGAAGCCAACCACCCTTTCCATTTTTCGTGGTTGCTTATACTCTATGCATTTGTCGGATGGAAGGAGCCACCCCATACCCAGTTTCCACAGATAGTAGGTGGCGCACCCAGAGGAGTGCGCTATGCCAGCTTGTGGGAGACCAACCGCCCAGCCAAGAAAGCAATCAATGCGATGGTATTCCATGACTACTATAAGCTGTTGATGAAGGTCATTCAAGAGACACCACGGCTCAGCACGGATATTGTGGACACGTATGATGGCCGGCTTAATTTTATGGCAGATAGCCATTTAATCTATCTACGACCGAAAAAGACTAAGCGGGATGATTGGGCTACTGGCTCATTTAGGATGATAGCCCGAGACGTCAAAGGAGTCATAAGAGACTTCAACGACCAATGGAAGTAGGAATATGAAGATACTGCACCACTATCGTCAAACAGTGCAGAGACAGAACACCAGGACAAGGACAAAGATAACGCAGACACCCAGACGCAATCTTCAACAGAGGAACCACTACCAGGGGAAAAGAAGAGACCTTCATAGCAAGGGCCACTAGGGACGCAGTAGAAGAAAAAACAGAAAACCTCAAAGCCAACTCTGAAGACCGCATTGACAGACGATGACTATGAACTCATCGCAACAAGGACGTGTGAAACATTGAAGGACTCACTTGACGCGATGAAGGAGTCGCAGGAAAAGAGCCAGAGCGCAGTCGAAAAGCAACTTCTAGACTTAAGAATGATTACAGAGAAGACTTCCATGAGGTACATTCCACCTGAAAAGATGAACACCGGAGAAACCTTGGCACCGTCGATGTCCCGCCAGGAAATCTTAGCAAAAGATCGCCTCAATACCGTGTTAATTCCACCAGGGAGTATCCGATTCCCTGCCACAATGAAGGACCCACCAGTTCAGTTTAGACAATCTGTTAGAATAATCAACCCATAGTATTTACCCACTTAGACATTAATTCATTTATTTTTGTCTTATTTTCCTAGTCCATGAGTCCCACCATGTGCAAGTTGCTAATTGCCTATCCATAGAGGTCAAACTTGCCATTATTGAATCATGGAGCACTTGGGAAAGACTTGGGAATCAAATCTACTTTATTCCTGGCCTCCTAGGTGCCCTTTTGCTTTTTCTGCTTTATTGCCTTCTTTTTCAGTGTTTTAAGGGACATAGGAAAGCAAGACTAGGTGAGGTGAATCAGCTTTGTTGCCTCTTCCTCCTCCACTCTTTCCTCCATGCAAAAGCATGTATGAGCTGCCATTTGACCACTCTTTAGCTTGCCCATGTGCCCTTGCTAATTTGTGGGGTCCTTGATAGATTTGGGATTAGCTTTTTACACCTATGGGGTATTTGCCTATTTTGGGTAAGCCTACTTTATGCTAGATCTGGATGCTTCCTTATGCATTCGATTTGCTCATGTATTCTATATATTCAGTAGCCTATGTTATTATAGGGTTGTCTATTGTACACTCAGTTAATATAATTTTGTGTTACAGCTCCATATTCAGTCTCCATTGTTGATAATTTTGCATGATCAATTGTTAATTGTTGTGGGTGAAATTAATCTACTGCAGGCCTGAATTTCTACATGGTATCAGAGCCATTGTAGGTTGTTACTCTCCTTCAAAAAAAAATTTGCAGGTTCGACATCAAGACTGGGAGCCTTCTACTGACAGCCGGGACAGATTTTCTAAAGCTATGGATTCACAGAAAACTATCCTCACTCCCTTCAACTTTTTTGAATGGAAAGCAGAGATGGAGATCTTGTTGAGAGAGAAAGGCCTCTACAGGGTGAATATGGCTATAGAAGCAGATCCCAATGCTACTGCAGAGAAGATCAAATGGCACAATCAGAGAGATGAGGCCTATGGCCTCCTATGTCTCAGTATTTCCCGAGACCTCCTTTTCCATCTC
>LPNX010052717.1:258800-349740 GCA_001517045.1 Pseudotsuga menziesii
CTAAGAATGGACATGAATGAGCACATGTGCCTATTGGGAAGGCATGAAAAATATGAAAGTCTCCTTGACAAGACTTGGACTGTCATGCCAATTGGGCAATTGATTGACTGATTTTAATGCCTATATTATTCTTGGTCTAAAATAATTTCAATGGTGCATTTCACAGGTGAGAAAAGTGAAATCCAGTTGTGCACATTGATCATGGCAGTAGACCAAAAGCTGTTGGATTTGGCTGGAAGTCTCCTTCAAACAATTTCCAAGACCTAAGAACGTCTTGGAGAGATTCTCAAGATACATAAAAGTTCCTAGACTTGGGGATGAGCCAAAAGCTAAGAACCAGCAGGAGAGGCTTGTGGGAGCCAAAGGAGCTTGTTCCTAAAAGTTCAAAGTAAATAATTGAATGTGGGACATGTCTGCAAAATTTTGAAATTTTGGATATGTAATCCTAGGTATTGGAACACCAAGGATGGTGTTATTCCAAGGGGGAGGGGATTCTAACACCCCATTTTTGACCCCATTTGCATTAAAGGTACATGATGTATATATTGTAATTAATCATGGTGAGGAGCTAAAGGAAAAATCCCCACCATCGATTTTGTTGTGTCATGTTTCAGAAATTGGGATCGTTGCCAATGGTATATCATGCCATCCGACACATTATAGTTCTGGCATCATGTAAACATGCAAAATTAATCAAAAACCTACAACCAGCTATGAGGATGCAACGTTAAATGAAAACAGAATGATTTCCTAAGGATGAGGAGGGGGAAATGTTAAACCTTGAGGCTATGGGGAAAGGCCATGTGTCAACCATTAAAAGGCCTGATTTTAGTTGGGTAGTTATTGCTGGGAAGTGGTGGGTGGCAGGACTGTCAGCCCTTTCCCACATGCCCAATCCACTAGAGGACTCTCCATCTACATGTGGGCAGGGAAACCACTACCCCATGACTCCATCCTTGTCCATCCTCCCGCAAAATAACTGTTCTATTCACCTCCTCATGGAGAGGCTTCGACATTGTTTTTGGATCCAGGCAGTGAGCTGAGGAAAGGGGGTTCTTCCCACTGTCAACCATGAATTCCTATATAGATCCATTCAGGCCCGAGAGGCAGTGGGTATGTGTGTTTTCCCCTACCAATTTGAGGTGGGAATTTCTCCTTACGGATTTGTAGTCTGCTTACATGTTTTCCCCTATTTTTGGAATGAGAACTGGACTTCCTCTCCTGTTTTGGGACTGTGTAATGTTCCTGTCGCTTCATTGTGAGATGGGGCTGCGGTTCTTTCCCTGATTTTGTGGTTGTTTTTGTTTTCCCCCACATTTTTCATTGCTGTGGAACCAGTTACATTTTGGACTTACTATAGGTTATTGCGATTCATTTTTGCCACAATAGGGCCAAGAACGACCCGGGGTCAATTTTTCTTCCCTGTCCAAGCTGTGAATAGATTGTTTTCTGTATGTATGCATTGGTTATTCTGTGGACTATTTTTGGAGTGGAGATGAGGGCTTGGTTTGCTTGAAAACCTGGTGTGTTCGAGAACCACACAGATAGAGCTAGGGGCTAGATTTCTTTTCCACAATCCCTTGAATAGAACTGGGAGGGAGGTAAGGGCCTGAGGGACTGTGTAGCAGAGAAGGGGCTGATTTCCTTCTGTTAAGTGTGTGTGGGTGTTCTAGAATCCATGCTAGTTTTGGTGTAGGTGTCCTTAGCTCTGTAATGAGATCACCATCTTATCAATTAGTCTTTCCCAGCTCCTTGATGGCCTGACAAACCCAACTGTGCTGGCTTGGCTGATCTGCTATGTTGTGTATCCTTGGTTATGTGTAAGCCCGCTTGTCCTTATTCCTTGGGGAATCATGCCCAACTCGGGGGTGGTAGCATGCTGAGATATTAAGGAGAACGCTGGCCTATCGTTGGGTGGAACATTGCAGTAACGTAGCTGGTTGCGGGACGAGCTCTTTATAAGATAAGTATTCTTGACCAGTTCGTCTCTGCAATTATATTTATTATCTAATGAATGATGATGAACATGTTGAATGCTAGAATGAATGTATGTTTTCTTCCACTATATGATGAATAATTATGTATCTATGCATGTTTTATGTTCAAGCATTTAAATTTTTAGGTATGCTTAACTTCATAGGGATTTTAGCCTACATGTTAATGTTATGGTGGCATCCTCTTCATCGGTCGGAGGGTCGGGGTCGGAGGGTCGGGTGGCGTTCTGTGATGGAAGAGATTGGCCTCAAAATCACCAAGCCCTACCATGATTTATTCTCCTTTGAATCCAGGAAGGTCAAGTGCTTGGGCCTCATCAAAGACCTTGCTATAAATTTAACTCAGCTACCTTCAAAAAGAATAATGATGGACATTGTAGTGGCTGATATTCCTCCAAAATTCGGCCTCTTTCTATCTTGGTCATGGAGCAAAATACTAGGTGGCACCATTCAGATGGATGTCATGTATGCCACCATTCCCATGTTTGTAGGGTAGACTAAGAGGATGTATAGGGAAAATCATATAGCATACATTATAATCAAGGAGAGTCACTCAGTAAATCACCCCATCTATGCGGTGGACACTGATTTTGGGTCTTTCATTTTGAGAATAGATGATAATTAGTAGAAATTAGTTCAGCTCACTGAGCCCGCCTGTCCACAGCCTAAAGAAGTCACAACAGCAATCTAGACCATGTATTTCGATGGGGCTAGCACTCAAAACTCAGCAGGCGCGGGTGTAGTCTTGATCTCCCCATCTAAGCAAAATATTCACATGTCTTATAATCTTGATTTCAAAACCATGAACAACATAGAAAAATATGAAGCGTTGCTGCTTGGATTTAAAGCTACCAAGGAGATGGGGATCATGTGCGTGAATATTTTTGGAGATGGAGACCTCATCATACAGCAGGTCAACAACACTTTTTAGACAAAAAATATCAGATTGAAGGCCTACAAGGATGAGGTATGGAAACTCAGAGACTCCTTTATGTTTTTTGAATTGTCATATATTCCTAGGGATTTGAATCACCTGGCTGATTCCCTGGCCATCTATGCAAGTCTATTCATTCCTCCTTTACCCCCTAAGCTCAACTATGATGTTTAGGTCAAGTACAGACCCTCTCTGCCAGACAATGTAAAATTTTGGAGGGTGTTTGAGAATGATGAGGAGCTTAGTAAATTCTTTCAGTTAGTAGATGAATTCTCTGACATACACATAGACCAAGAAAACCTTAGCATGGAGGAATCCAAGTAGCTCAAGTTAAAAGATAAAGTGACTGAGCACAATATTGTCCAATTGCCCAGCAACTACATACCCTGAGGTCTAGTACCACTAGAAGAATTGTTTGATCACAATGACATCCCTCTCAAGCCTGGCAAAAAGGAGCTAGACCCTTCTATTCAATAGCAAAACATAGGCATCCAAATCCATCCTAAACTGATAAATCTTTCCACTGGGTTGAATGTTGATAAGAAGTCTAAATTTTGCAGCTTGATAAAAGAGTTTGCTGATGTTTTTTCCTGGGAGTATAGTGACCTAAAAACTTATGACATCAATATCATCCAGCATAGAATTCCTTTGGAGAAGGACACCATTCCTTTCAAACAGAAGCCAAGACCCATTAGCCCTCTCCTATTAACAGTGAATGAAAAAGAGATCCACAAGCTCCTTAAACCCAAGATCATAATTCCCCTCAGATATTCCAAGTGGATTGAAAACCTGGTATTAGTAAGAAAGAAAAATGGAGAAACCTGATCAAGTGTTCCAAGAAAGACAACTATCCATTGCCCAAGATAGAACACCTATTGTAGAAAGTCTTGGGGGCTAGAGTTATGTCCTTCCTTGATGGCTTTTCTGGATACAACCAAGCTACTGTGCACCCTAATGACCAAGATAAGACTGCCTTTACCACCCCTTGGGGCACCTTCATGTATGCTAAAATGCCATTTGGTATAATGAATGTTGGGGATACTTTTCAGAGAGCCATGGACCTAGGTTTTGTAGGGATAAAATATAAATTTGTGCTGATATATTTGGATGACTTAACAGTTTACTCTCATAGCCATCATGACAACTTGCATCATTTAAGGAAGGTATTTCTGAAGTGCAGAAGGTACGAAATATCATTGAACCCCAAGAAGTCCCAGTTTGCACTCAATGAAGGAAAGCTCCTAGGCCACATAGTCTCAACAAAAGGTGTAAATATTGATCGGGTAAGGGTGGAAGTAATTCAGCAGCTGTCAATACCAAGGTCAAAAAGAGACATTCATTCCTTTTTAGGCAAGATAAACTTCGTCAGGAGATTCATTCCTAATTTCTTTGAGCTGGTAAAGCACATAACAGCAACGCTAAAAAAGGATGCAGAAATCAAGTGGACCGACTAGGAAAGAAATTGTTTTGAATACATTAAGAAAACCACCATGGAGGCCCCAACCATGATTAGTCCTGACTACACCAAGGGTTTTTACATTTTCTCTTTTGCATCTTATGACACAGTGGCATCTGTACTATTACAAAAGAATGATGAAGGTCTTGATCATCGAATTTATTTCTTGAGTAGAACCTTGAGAGATGCTGAGCTGAAGTATGACCCAATTGAGAAGCAGGCTTATGCTCTCATAAAATCTTTGAAGACTTTCAGAATCTGCATTCTCCATGAAAATATCATTGCATATGTCCCTTCAGCTGCTGTGAAGGATGTTTTGACTCAGCTTGACATTGATAGGAAGAGAGATAAATGGATTACCAAACTCATTGATTTTGATGTAGAGGTGAAGCCCACCAAGCTGTTAAAGGGATTAGGTCTGACCAAACTCATGGCCAAAGAAAACTGTGAACTGATGGGAATAAATTTCACATGTGTCTGATCAGCAAAGGTGCAGACTATGGTAGAAGCTAAAACATAAGTAAATCAAGATCAGAATAACAGTCCATCAGTAGCTGAGAACATATCTTCATGTAAGTGATACTCAGATATCATTCAATTTTTTCTAAAATTATAAGTTTCTCCTGATCTCACTCCTAACCAAGCACGAGCTCTTAAGTTGAAATATGTTAAGTTTTGCATAATTGACAAATTGCTGTATTGGAGGGATCATTCTGGAATTTTGTTAAGGTGTCTAGATAAAGAGGAAGTAGAGAAGGTCATGCATCACTTTCATTACAGTACATGTGGAGGCCACCACTACTTGAAAACCATAGCCCACAAGATATTAAGAGTAGGATACTATTGCCCAGCCCTCTTTACTGAAGTATGCACTTTTGTAGGGCCTGTGACCAATGTCAAATATTTATAGGGAAGCAGCAGCTCAAATCCTTGCCCCTTAGGCCTGTTACAGTGAATGGGCCTTTCTAGCAATGGGGTCTAGATCTCATAGGTAAAATGAATCCATCTTCCAGTGGAAAGCATAAATGGATCTTAGTAGCCACTGACTACTTTACCAAATGGATAGAAGCAGTACCCACCAGAAATGCCACTCATAAAGTCATCATGAGATTCTTATATGAGAACATCTTCAGTAGGTTTGGTTTCCTAGTCAGGTTAGTAACTGATAATTCACCAACTTTTAAGGCTAGGGCATTAGTTAAAATGTGTGAATCAATGGGTATTCAACTGGTGCACTCCACATCCTATTACCCACAAGGAAATGGCCTGACTGAGTCATCCAACAAAATCTTAGTTAGAATCATCAAGAAATTGCTAGAGGTGAATTAGAAAAGCTGGGAGTCAAAGCTTAAGTTTTCTTTATGGGTTGATAGGGTGACAGACAAAATATCCATAGGGACTTCTCCATTCAAACTAGTTTATGGCACTGAGTCCATCTTCCCTATCCATCTCATCCTTCTAGTGGAAAAGTTCTTTCAGGAAGAGAAGGATGAACCAAATGATATGATGAGAAAGATGATGGATTTGGTGGAGTTACAGTAGATCAGGGAGCAAGTTATAGGAAAATTAGAATCTCATCAATAGAGGATAAAGGGCATGTTTGACAAAAGAGCAAAGGCAGACAACTTCTAGGTCAGATATTGGGTCCTCACGTGGGATGTTATCAGACATGACAAGGGGAAACATGGAAAATTTGACTCTTTGTGGATTGGCCCTTTTGTGATAGCCCAGATACATAAGAATAACACCTTCAAATTGCAGAGTCTGGAAGGTGAAGAGGTATTTGATGGCCCAGTAAATGGGCAGTTCTTGAAGTTCTATTTTATTTGAGGCTCTGAGGCCTTATGATTGTAAATTAGTAGATAATAGGTTATTTTTCTTTCAGAATAAGAATCCATGCCCAATGGAACAATAAATGATAGTGTTAAGTTACTTAGTTTCTTTTAGGGAAAGGCATTTTGTTATGGGGTTCTTGGGACCTCACTGGGAGGTTCCCATCCCCAAGTAGGAGCCATATGTTATCTCCCAAAATAATTTATTTTGTATGAAGAATTTAATTCACGCAATGATGGATATGAATGTCACTAACAGTTTGAAAGCCTCTATTGTTGATAAAAATTTCACAAAGTTGTAAATTTGGTGGCTTGGGCGAGGATCAGAACATTTCATTAGCCACCGACAGACTTGCAGACTACGGCTTCTGCTATTAGAAGAACTCTTCAGCGATCAAAAGAACTAAAGACAATGTAGCGACAAGGAAAAGTTGAAAGGTTTTGAAATGTCGGTGATATGAAGAACTAAATGCCACCAAATTCAAGTATCAGAAAGTGGAACCACTACTTGATAAGGTGTCAAAACTTGAGAACACTAACCATCGGCGAGATAGTCCACTAAGGAGCCGAAATGGCGAAAGAAAAACTTACTACGGGTTTCGTGATCAAAACATTTCGACGATCAAAAGAAGTAAGGGCTATGTATCAGTGAGATAGTCCACTAAGGAGCCACAACGACAGAAGACAAACTAACTACAGCTTCCAACCAATCAACAGAAAACCATCAGCGATCGAAGGAACTAAGGGCTACAGATCGACGAGTTAGTCCACTAAGGAATCGAAAGGGCGGAATACAAATGGACGAGGCCTCCAATCAATCAATAATCATTCTGATAGCATGACAATATAAAATCATTGGTGATCAGGAGAACTAGGAACTATAGATCGACGAATTTAAGAATAATCTCCTCTGCAGTATTGACGTTACAGATAACTAAAGCTCCAATTCCTTCGTCAAACGGCTTTCGACAGTGATAAGATTATTTCGTTTCACCTCCGAAACAATGGTTTTGTTCTAGTCTAAGGTGTCGATGGGATAGAATACAGAGCTTCCAATCATCGACGCTGAGAAGATTATTCATTGGAACCTTCGACACTGCGGCAACATTCTTCTTTGAGGTTTCGATGCATTAGTTGTTTTAGCTTCCGATCATCGATAAGCTAGTGATGGAAAGCGTCGATGAAGAAACCATTGCAACGCTAGGTATTTAAGACACCAAAACTGTGGCAAGAGTCTGACCTGAGGCACTGACAGGTTAGAGGTTAGAGTGTCCGATTGGCAACTGCAGCGACAAGGTAGAAAAATATAGCGATTTAAGCAAGAAAGGCCACTTTAGTAAACCACTGAAACACTGGCTGTTGGTGGAAATTTTACACTGAACCAATAGTGGTGATTATCAGCAACCACTTCAGTTATTAAAAGTTTTCTCAGTGAACTGGATCTTCACAATAGATAGACAAATAGTTATCAAGGGTTTGAAGCCTTGATCTGAAAAAACTATCACTTTCAAGTATTTTTGGTGTAAACAGAACTGATTTTCAGGATCTATCATTTTTGTAGAAGGCTAAAATCCCATGATTGATTTTATAATAAAGGTTCAACTTCGGGGATTTATGAGCCGATAATGCTTTCAAGCTTCTCATTTTACTTATTCATGATATAAGCTNTATTTACTGTGTTTATGCTTGAATGTGCATTTAGGTCATTTTTAGATTTATTAAAAAGATGATAGTTGTAAGCATATTGTTTTATTAGTGATATTTGATTTATAAATACCATCCTCAGCAGGATTTAGCCATTTATCTGCATGTGTTATGTGTGTAAGTATGCCAGCCTGGTGAGTTCTCCATCCCTGCACCTTATTGTCAAACTTCTGAGCAAATTGCAACTAAAATCCTTGTAAGCAAGTGAATTTTATGCATGCCTTGAGAGTGGAAAGGTTACATAGGTCAAAGGACTTGATCCATATCTAAAAACCCCCCAAAAAACATTGTAAGTTACCAGGCATCGTCGAGCTACAACCTAGAGGAGTTTCTTGGAGTGATAACACCTTCTTTTCAACTAGCCCAAGCATCTAGAGGATCTAATAGTGAAGTCTTACAAGCCCAAATAAACACTCTGCTGAAATTATAAGAGTCTAGATCCAATTCCAGGGAAAGGCTTAAGCATCAACAATAAATTTTGAAAAGATGGTTTGATAAACATAAGTCCAAGAAGAAAGAGTTTGAGGTAGATGATTTGGTTCTGAAGTGGGATCACCCACATGATTAAAATTGAAATCACACTAAGTTTCAACATTTATGATAGGCCCATTTCAGATTGCCGAAACATTATTCCCCTCGACTTACAAACTACAAGATTTTTAGGGGTGGGAAGAGAATATGCTAGTTAATGGTTTAGTTCTCAAACCTTATTTTTCTTGATGCTCTTGATTTTCTTTTCTATACATAAATAAACCTTTGTTTTTTGCTTCTTTGCTTTGTAGTTAGTTTTCCTAATTTACATTTTCTTTCTTATAATTTGATTTATTTGAGTTTGTTCATGATTTATTTTTTAGTTTTCAAATAAACCAGCACAACCTTTGGCATTTGGGGAACATTGGAATTTTGGAAAATCTACAGATATTTTGATTAAAAAGTTGCGTATTAAATATACATATATCATAATTTAGTTTCTTTATGTTGGTAGACTATCTAAAGGGATTTTATGAACACATTTAAGTCTTGTTTTAACCCCTATCAAATAACTAAGGTTAGAAGAGTCTAGAATACTATTTTGGGACTCCATTCACTACACATTAAAATCTGTTCTAGGAATCTAACAGCAAAGGACCCATGGAGAGGAAGTAGAGTAGACATATGTATAGTATTTAAATGATCCCATGCCACAAATAAAATCCAAAAATCTAAAAAGAGTCAAATATCCCAGAAAGAAAGCATACGTCAAAATACATACTGAATAAAATCAGTATTGGATAAGATTGCTCAGAGGTTCTTCCCCGTTTGTGAGTTGAAAGAAAACTATGTCTCACACAAAAGGGCACTATGGATGGAAGAAACTAAATCAAGTCTCAAATGAAATAAGAAATCTAGGAAGAGTCAAAAGGACAAAAGTCCAAAATCATCAAAAGAATGCAAAAGGCATGGGAATGAGGAACAAACGAATATGTCTATCCACACTCTGTTATGATCATGTGGTGTCTGAGCTATAATTAATATGAATGCATAAGAAAATGAACCTCATATATTGGCCTCATAAGAGTTATCAATACTTTTGGAAACCCTGGTTACCTTATCCTAAGTGGACAATAATTAATGTTAAAGTTCTAAGTCTTACACTCCTGGAATGGTCTGGACATCTTAAAGAAATTTTGAGAAGTTGGGAAGAATTGTTTTAACAAAATACTATAAAGAATATTTTCGTTTTAAAAGATAGTTTTTCCAAAGATCTCTGTTCACCAACCAGGCGCTAATTATTGCTTCTGCAACTATACCCAAAAAAAAATTCATTTTTAGGACCCCCTTTAAAATCTTAGTTTTGCTTCTCAGGAACTTTGAGTTTGAAATCCAGCATTTATGGTTTTTTTCTATCATGTAAAAGATTCAAGAATAAATTTTTTTACTAAGGCGGAAAATGTGCTTCTGACCCACTATAGTGGATGGTTTGTCTTCTGAGCCGCTATAGTGGACAAATTCTTATATTTCAATCTGCAACAGTGGGTGATTTTTTGTCTTGAGTATTGGAAAGGATTCTGATTATTATTATCCCACTATGGCGAATGGTTCCTGACTGTCGAGCCTCTACGATGGATAGGTTATCAATATTTTAAGCCGCAATGGAGTGCATTTTGTCAGTTTCACTGTTACGTAAATTCCTGATAGTTTTTTTTCTGTTACAGCTGATCGCTTTTCAAGTCCATGGCCACTATGACAATTGTTCTTTTTCTCGCGTCTTAGTTTGATTTATCGAATCCGCTATGATGGAGACTTATTGAGTTCATGCTGCAACAGTGGCTGAGGAGTAGTGTTGAGAATCAGAACATCTTCTGAATTCTTTTCCCATTATGTCGTATGATGTTTTTATCGCTATGCCACCACAACGGGCTTGTTCGCAAGTTATTATCAGAACTAGTGCCAATTTTTTGAGACCCTCCACGACGGATGTCTTTCTTGGTTGTTTTCGCTACGACAGAGAGGTTTTAGTCTTGGAGCCGATACAACAACTGTTGTCCAGTTATCCTCATAGCTACCCTTTGACTATTAGAGCCTCAATGTAAGTTGGGAGTATCGTCGAGTCTTAATTCGATGCTAGCGGTTGTGTTAGGATGTATCCATCCATCGTTGTCAGGGATGATTGCATAATGACTTATTGTTTCCCACCCGATGTGTTACGTTTGGTGCCAAAGGAATTTGGACATGCATGTGTGATTTTAATGGTTTTACCTACCATGTTTAAAGGTTTTTCACCAGCAAACTCTATTTATACCCAGAGAACGGTTTTTTTACCATCGCTTTTTACAGTGAGGGTGTGAAAGTTTTGTTGTGATTTATCCTATCTTAGAGCTCATGCGATTGGTATAAATCACCTGTGGAGCTTACGTGGCATGTCCTTACCGAGTATATTCGATTGTGTGTCCAGCTTGTCCTCTTTCATGTAGGTTTTTCATTCATTTGTGTTGGTTTGACAAGTTAAAAATGATTTTTTGAGCTGTCACTTATGGTTCTCCTGAGAAAGGTTGGGTATGTTTGGTTGTGGGTTTAAAAGGGGGTTTTCCCTTTTCATTTTTAGATTCGTTGTTTCTTGTTAGGGTTCAAACTTTCATGGACCCCCTTACCTTCCCTCATAGCCTCACCAGTTCATCAGAAAATATTTTTCTGCAGTCGTTAGGTTATGATGATTATCTAGGTGCCCGATATTTTCACCGGCATGGAGCAGAGTGAGTGCCTTCCTTCGAGCATTTTTAGGGTTTATATTTTTTTCTTCTCAGCCAGACCCCGTAGGATTCAATGCTATATATTTTAGCTGTGGGATGTTGATCCTTGGATATTTGAAGCTAGGGAATTGCCTCCCTAAGTGTCGAAGCATGGCCTTTTAATTTTTGAACCCTTTAGATTCTTTGCGTCAAAGTGTGGAAAAGCATCGTAGTGGATAGTTCGCATTTCTTTCCTAAGAGTATGGGGTTGAGATTTTCCATGTTCATAGGTTTTATTGCCAAAATTTGAACCATTGACCTGCATCGTTTGTCTTGAACTAATGACCGAGGATATTAGGGTAATACAAAATACTGATGACCATTTGGACAGTTTTCTTGGCATATCATATATCAATTTTGTTTTATTGCATAATCTTGTTTAAGGGTGTAAATGATAAACTTGTTATATTTATTTGCAATCAACACTTGACATTATAATGAAGATAGGTAAAAATAAATCTAAGATTTTCGATTATGACTCAGATGCAGAGGTTGCAGAAGTTGCACCCGTATCGAGGGTAGATATCATTTATGTGGAGACAAAGGCAGTAATTGGAGCTTATCTTGAGTTCAAATGGGTTCACATTTATCACTTGTTGGTAGAAGAGAAAATTCCAAAATCAATGTTGGAAGACTTGGACCTAAATGATAATGTGCTAAGATTTAGGATAACCAAGGTGACAACTAGACTGGAAATTTTCCCGTGTGCAAAATACATTGGATGGATTCTGCCTAGTATAGTCACAACAGGGATGCTTTGTTAATGTATTTGTAACTTCAGAATGTATTCACCTATGTATCTTATGTCTTGTAGCCCAATGTTTATTCTGGGATGTGTCTGTAATGTAATTTAGTCATGTCATGCCCCGATGTTCCAATCAGGATGATCTATAGTGTAAACAAGTCATGTCAAGTCATTGTGGGTAACCCTCCTATTGATCAAGGGTTAAATTCCCCACAATTTCGGGGCACTAGGGTTATTAGACTCACCTAGTGAAGTCAGCCCTAGTTGGGTTTAGTCAAGTCAGGAATTAGTATAAATAGAGTGCTATCATCTCTATTTATCACACACTCACTCACACTTAGTTGTAGCACATAGATGAGGAAGAAGAAGACACTGGGGCTAGGAAGAAACAATTACTATTGTTGGGAGATCATCTTACCTTTTTGGGCTTTTCTATTTTGTGCTTATTCTATCTCTAAGGAAGTTGTAGGGTTTTATCCATTTATGGTTTCCCCAAGGAAAAACACTGTGTTCATTGTCTCTTGTGTTTGATTGTTGTGCTTGTTATTCTCTTAGTTAAAGGTCCTAATATAATGCTAGCTTAATGTTAAAAATCTAACATGGTATCAGAGCTAACCTGAGAAGAAGACACTGTGTAGCTGCGGGAACTAGGGATTCCTATTTCTTGGATCTCTCTCCACATATTTTCAGAAAAAGAAGTTTGAAATAAGTCTCCTCCCTAGGGTGCATATTTCTGTCGAAGAAGAATCCAATTCTGAGGTTTTTCAGTTTTGGAGCCGACACTGCTGCTAGAAATTATGGGTTTTCATAGAAGTGGAATTTTTCAGTGAGCATAGGCCTGGATTGATCTCCTCCTCAAAATCGAAGTTAGAGATCAAGATCAAAGCATTTGTTTGTATAGAACTTCAAAAAAACAAAACCCTAATCTACTCCTGAACCCTACAGAATTTGAGCTCCAAATCATGATCTGACATCTTGACTTGGTAAGATCTAAATTTTTTGTATTTCCATTTGAGGTTCTTAGTTGAGATGTCTCATCATACCAATATTGATGAAAATATTGAGGGAGCTAATAAATTCTGAGCCTGGAAGTATAGGATCTCCTTGGTCCTAGAAGAGAATGAATTGGACTCCTACGTCAATGAGGAGGTTCCAGTTCTAGAGGGAGATGAGGTTAAGGCCTTACATAAGAAGAAGTTGGTTATGGAAAATAGGATCATTGTTGATTCAATCAAGGATAACCTCATACCATAGGTGTCCTCCCTAAAGACACCTAAATCTATGTTTGATACCCTAACCAAATTGTTTGAAGGAAAGAACTTAAACCAGAAGATGACCTTGAGGAACCAATTGAAGAATGTGAAGATCCATAATGCAGAAACCATACAGTGTTATGTTAAAAGGGTTTCTTAGATCAAGGAACAATTAGAAGCAGTATATGAATAAGTGGAGAATGCAGAGATTGTGATGACCACCTTGAATGGTATCCCTAGGACATGGGACTCTTTCATTCATGGGATCTATTCCAGAAAGAAGTTAGTCAAGTTCAATAAAGTATGAGAAGAATGCTGTCAAGAAGAAGCTCAGATAGCAGCTCAAGAAAAGAAGATGGGAAGTGAAGATCAAGCTCTCATAGTACAATCTAAGAAAACCAGATCTAGCCATCACAGAAGTAAGTACTCTAATCAAAGGAATAACTTTAGAAATCCCAGAGATAAGTCTAAGTTCATTTGCTATACATGTGATGAAAGAGGGCACTTTGCTAGAGATTTTCCTAAGAACAAAAGTAGCTCTCACAAGAATAAGGGAAACAAGAGAAGACATCATGCTCATGCTGCAGAGGATGATGAACCTTCCACAAAGAGAAACAAACAAGTCAGTGATGATTCTTTAAGTGACGAATAAAATGTTATGATTTTTGCTCTCACAGGAACTATCACACATGGCAGTAATGATTGGCTTATAGACAGTGGTGCTTCAAAGCACATGACAGGATTCAAGGAATCCTTTGTGAAATTATATGAACATGAATCACCTCATAAGGTGAAACTTGGACATGACTACTAGTATCCAATAAAAGGTAGTGGGGAATCCTCCTATAAGCTAGAATCTGGAAAGTCTATCAATATGAAAGATGTATTATTTGTACCTGGACTAAAGAAAAACATCCTCTCCATATCTGCATTAGATGCAAAAGGAATGAGGGTTGCATTTGTAGATGGCCAAGTCCTCATGTGGCCAAAAGGAAATTCTTTCGATGATGCAGTAGTGATTGGAGAACAAGAAGGAGGACTATACAAATTGAAGGGCCAACCAAAACAAGCTTTGGTCCATGACTCGGTAGGACCAAATGAGCTTTGGAATAGAAGTCTTGCACATATGCATTACAAAGCACTACCACTTGCAAGAAAAGTTGTTGAAGGTCTCCCAGAAATGCAGACAAAACATGAAGGTGTATGCAAAGGATGTGCGAAAGGGAAGAACACAAAGAAGACATTTCCAAGTAGTGAGAGCAAGGAAAACCGAATGTTAGAAATCATTCACTCCGATGTATGTGGTCCAATGTCATCCAATTCATTAAGCGGGTATGCATACTATGTTTATTTTATTGATGATTTTTCTAGGAAGACATGGATCTACTTCATGAAGAACAAAGATGAAGTATTCAACAAGTTCAAGGAATTCAAAGCCTTGATTGAGAACCACACTGAAAAGAAGATCAATAATTTTCAATCAGATAATGGTGAAGAATTCACATCAAATGAATTCAAAGAGTTATGCAAAGACTCGGGGATCAAGAGGGAGTTATCCACTCCATATAATCCACAAGAGAATGGGATTGTAGAAAGGAAGAATAGAACTATCATGGAAGCTGCAAGAGCTATACTTCATGATCAAGATATTCCTATGCATCTTTGGGAAGAATCTTCCAGAACAACAATGTATGTATAGAACTGTACTCCACATAGAGTACTCAAGAACAAGACTCTTGAAGAAGTCTTCTCTGGAAAGAAACCAGAAGTCAGCCATCTTAGAATATTCGGCTGTCGTGTATACATACACATTCCAAAAGAAAAGAGGACGAAGCTAGATACTTAAAGAAAGAAGGGTATATTTGTGGGACACTCTGAAATCTCAAAGGATTACAGAATATACTTCCCCGGGTTCAAGAATATTGACATCAGCAGAGATGCAACATTTGACGAAGATTTAGCCTACATTAAATCCAGGAAGAAACCAGCTGAAGAACCTGAAGAAACAAGACAACCCAGAATTCATGACATAATCATGAATGAATAAATTCAAGAAGAAGATCAAGAATTTGAAGAACCTTAAGAACTTGTAGATCCACCTCTACAAATTGAAGAAAGCCCTATACAGTTTAAAACAGGCACCCAAGACATGGTACGCTAGAATTGATGGTTTCCTATCCAGTTTGGGCTTTACCAAGAGTAAATAAGATTCCAACCTTTAATACAAGGTTGAAGATGGCAATCTAGTGATACTCCTACTATATGTAGATTATATATTTGTAACAGGTATGGATGGGTTGATTGCTAATACGAAGAGGAAACTTGCTATCGAGTTTGAAATGAAAGACTTGGGTATGATGTATTATTTCTTAGGCATGGAGGTGTAGCAGAATGTGGATGGAATATTCCTTGGACAAGAGAAGTATGCAGTAGATATTCTGAAGAGATTCAGGATGATGGACTGCAAGGCCATAACCACACCTATGGCATCGAACCTGAAGCTATTGAGTGATAATTCATCAGAAGCGCTTGATGCTACAATGTATTATTAGATGATTGGGTCCTTGATGTACCTGATGAAAATGATACTAGATATTTGCTTTGTTGTGAGCACCTTGAGCCAGTTCTTGACAGATTCGAGGCATGTTCACTTGGTTGTTGCAAAGCATATTCTGAGGTACCTAAAGGGTACAGTTGATTATGGGCTCAAGTATAAGGCTAATTAGAAGATTAACTTGGAGGGTTATGTTGATTCAGATTGGGCAGGAAGTGGCATCGATAGGAAGAGAACTTCAGGATTTTGCTTTAGTATGGGATCATGTGTGATCTCTTGGTTTAGTAGGAAGCAATGTTGTGTGGCACTGAGTATTGTTGAAGCAGAGTATGTTGCAGCTTGTTAAGCTTGTTGTGAGGCAGTATGGCTAAGGAAGCTACTATCTGATTTATTTGATCTCCAGATTGATGCTACTTGTATATTTTGCGATAACCAGAGTTGTGTGAAGTTGTCAAAGAACCTAGTGTTCCATGAAAATTCAAAGCATATAGAGATCAAGTATCACTATATCAGGGATATGGTGCAGAGAGGAGCAATGAAGCTCAAGTATGTTGTGACGGATGAACAGATAGCTGATGTTTTGACAAAGCCATTAGCTGGAGTGAAGTTTGAGTACTTTAGGGAGAAGCTTGGTGTTCTCTAGATCGAGGTTCCCTCCAAGGGGAAATGATGAGACCTAGAGCCATTTTTACATGGGAGAGGATTAGGTTCCTTCCATTGTAAGATGTAAGGGCTGAGCCATTCTATTATGGTGAGAGGACTATGTTCCTTCCATGTCAAATGTGAGTGCTGAGCCATTTTGATGTGACTGTAGGATTGGTTCTTACATGATCAGATGTAAGGGATGAATACCATTCTTGGAATGGAGGCACCTGGTTAGTTACCAGGGATACTCAGTCTAGGACTGAGGGCCATTCTGATATGACTGTAGGATGTATTATTACATGATCAGATGTGAGTGCATGGCCATTATGATGTGATTGAGGGACGTGTCCCACTTGATTAGATATAAGGGTTGATGCCATTCTATGGGAGAATGGAGGCACCTGGTCAGTTACCAGGAATCCTCAGTCTGGGACTGAGAGCCCTTTTGATGCGATGTGTTTACACATGGTCGAATGTAAGTGCAGATCCTTTCTGACAGGATGAGGTCGGATATAATTATTGAGCCATTCTAGCATGATGTGTTTACGCATGGTCAGATGTGAGTGCTGTGCCTTTCTGACAAGATGGGGTCAGATGTAGGTGCAGAGCCTTTCCAACAAGATGAGGTTGGATGTAAGCATTAAGCCATTCTAACACAATGTGTTTACACATGGCCAGATGTGAGTGTTGGGCCTTTCTAACAAGATGAGGTCAAATGTGAGTGTTGGGTGTGCCTTTTTGACAAGATGAGGTCAGATGTAATATCATGGTAGTCCTTTTTGACTTAGGGTTAGATATAAGTGCTGAAGACCTACATGAAGGGTAGGCCTACAACCAACATGAAAAAGGGCTAGCTCTGTAGAACTTCCTATGACAAGAAGAATTGAAATAGCATGTGATGATGATCCAGACTTGATGATGATCCAGATCAAGTGATGATCCAAATGTGATGATGATCCATACTTGATGATGATCCAGATCAAGTAATGATCCAGATGTGATGATGATCCAGTAGTCATGATGATCCAGATCCCATGATGAAGAAGACTTGAAGAAGAGGATGACTTAGAAGATGACTTGATGATGAAGAAGAATCGAAAACAAAGAAGACTTGAAGACATGAAGATGAAGATGATGAGATGATCCATTTGATACATAGAAGAAGACCAGTGTTGAAAATTGTGTCGAAAGAATACCTTCCTACTTAAGAGGGAGTGTTGATGTATTTGTAAATTTGGAATGCATTCACCTATGTATCTTATGTCATGTACCCCGATGTTTATTCCAAGATGTGTCTGTAATGTAATTGAGTCATGTCATGCCCCGATGTTCTGATCGGGAGGATCTATAATGTAAACAAGTGATTTCAAGTCATTGTGGGTAACCATCCTATTGATCAAGGGTTAAAGTCCCCGCAGCTACGAGGCACTAGGGTTATTAGAATCACCTAATGAAGTCAGCCCTAGTTGCATTTAGTCAAGTCAAGAATTAGTATAAATAGAGAGCTAGCCTCTCTATTTATCACACACTCAGTCACACTCAGTTGTAGCGCATATATGAGGAAGAAGAAGATACTGGGGCTAGGAAGAAAGAAGTTACTGCTGTTGGGAGATCGTCTTACTATTTTGGGATTTTCTATTTGGTGCTAATTCTATCTCTAAGGAAGTTGCGGGGTTTTCTACATTTATGGTTTCCCCGAGGAAAAACACTGTGTTCATTGTCTCTTGTGTTTGATTGCTATGCTTGTTATTCTCTCAGTTAAATATCCTAATATAATGCTAGCTTAATGTTAAAAATATAACATGCTGGTGAATGATGCGAAGAACAAAGGATTTTCATCCTTCGCACCCACATTTTTATCAGCATCATACAACTTTCCAAAAAAGGAAATTAGCATGACAATAGAATTGGTGAAGAGATTAAAAATTGATTACGATGCCACAACTAAGATGATGATGGATGGGGTAAATACTTTTAGGCACAAGAAATCAAGAGAGTACGAGACATCTCATCTAAGAACCCCATATGGATTAATAGTGTTGCTGTTGAATAAGATTTATGGCAGAGCTGATGGGAAGTTTTACAAGTTTGGTTGGATCGCACTAATTTATCATATAGCTATGAAAGGAATAGTTTTCAACTAGGATGACATAATAGACAAACATTTGTCCACCTCTATCAAAGCAACCTAAGAAAGTCTGCACCTCAACAAGTCTAAATTTTATATGCCTTCATTCTTAGTGGAATGCATACTTTACTACCACCAGTTTGAAGGGCTAAAGTTTAAATGGAAGGGAGGGAAATTTCCTATATATACAACTTACCAGATGTTGGGGTCCCACAAATATCATAATCATTATAAGATGATCTGTGAATAATTCTTGATGCCCTTATACAAGTTGATTTTTCTAGAAGAATGGCCATGCCTATTTGAGGGATCCTTCCAATCTATTAAAGAATATGGGGATTACTTATTCTCATAAGAGGGCACGTATTTGAGGATGTATGTGGGAATGAAAACACCCTCATTTCTACCAAAGTATGTGACATATTATATAGGTCACAAAGAAGTTGCTAGACAACTTTTCATGAATGGATTTGGAAGCCACCTATTTGATCAAAAGAAGGTTGTCTTCCCACCATTACCCTTCTATGTGGGTAGTTACAAGTTCACCAAGTTCAAGGATGCCCCTGATGTTTTTAAGGAGCTATAAATTTTCCATCTTGGTGAAAAGAGTTTTCACCGAAATTATTCTCAAGGTAAGGTTGCAAGCTATAAGGAAGCACTCAAAGTAAATTTCGAGTATGCTGACTGTTGGGTGTTATATCGTCTTGATTAATTCACCTAATATTTAATTATCGACCAGGGTTGGTAGGCTTAGAGTTGATTCAAAATATATGCCAAGCTAGAGGAATTCCTATGGTGTCGTGGAAATACTTTAATAAACAAAATATTGAAATATATTTCAAAATGAAAAACCGAGTCAAACTCCTAAGAATTCAACTAGTTAAGTAATTGAACTCGAACTGAATACTCAACCAGAGTATCAAAAATACACTACTATACTCTATAAGCAATTACTAAATAATATATACAATACTACTTCTATACAAGAAAAACTACTCTTTCTAGTAACGTTTATTGAATAGTTTCAAGAACTAATTATGCAGAGAAAGTTTATATTGGAAACATAAGTAAAACAACTAGATTGATAATTCATTTTATAACCAAATAACTTTATATTGAAAAAGGATACTATCAACAACTAACTTTTCAAGTGAAATATTAGGATGCAAGGAAGACCTAGCTTATAAGTGAGTAGAAAACTTGATAAAATAAACAAGTAGAAAACTTAATAAGAGAAACACATAGAAAACTTAATAAGAGAAAAAAGTAGAAAACTTAATAGGAATAACTTTGAATTCTATTCTACAATTCTCTTTCAGTAACCATATAGTGAAAAAGGAACAGTTCCTACTGTTATGGACTATCTGTAAGATACTAGTATACTTTCCTAAGGATAAAGCTTCTAATACTAAGTTTTACATGAAAATAGATAAATCAATATAAAGGCATGATTACAAAACAGTAAAATAGTATTATTCAAAGGAATCAGAAACAAACAAAAGAAAAAAAACATAACATAACTCAAAACATACTTAAGGAAGAAAGAGGTAGGGATAAGGATAAAAATTTAATAAATAATCTAAAACAATCTAACTTTAGCCTTAATGTTAAATAGAACTATCATCTAACCATTACAGTCAAAGCATACTTCAAAAACTAAAGAAACAAAAATTTAAATGGGTTCGAAACACATTAAAAACACTAAAAATGAAATGACGGACTCGATGATAGACTGGACTGTAGGTCTGAAAGGGGTATCTAAATGACAGTTTAAAAAGGTTGTCTAAAGGATAGTCTACACAACTAAAATAACAGAAAACAACCTAAATGATCTAATCAGCTGAATTTGTGCACATTAAAATACAATGCATAGAGGTAGTAAATAAACCTACTTATTGATCAAATTTGACAGCAAAATAATTTTAAACTAATTCATAAAAAGAAATCATTACATATTAGACTAAGAAAAAAACTGAAATTTAACTTGAATGAGATTATAACAGAAAGGAAATGAACATAATTGAATATATTATAACTTAATAAAATCAATCTATTTTATCTACTTGTAAATAAAACTGAACAGTAAAATTGGAAATGAAATGACTGAAAGAAAATTGAAAGAAAACTATGCGCGCAACTAGCTATTTAACTTTGGAAATAATGCATTACATGAAGCAATGTTTACAATAATTTAATGAAAACAAACTAGAAATCAAGCTATACTAACTACAAAGTAAAGATAACAAAATTACACAAGAAAAGAAACCTTTAGTTGATGAGGGGCCCTCTCAGTAATCAGGGGTGATGCATGTCTAACGCTTACACGAACGCAATCATGAATAGCAAAACATACAGCTTCTATTAAAAATAAGGAACAAAGTTACAAAGTTATTCTCTTAAAAAACTGGATGTCTCACTAATGAATTGATCAACTCTTTAGCTCTTCATGTGGAGGCGTTTATATACACAATGTTTACAGAGGTGAGCAAGTCGACCCTTTAGTGGTCGTCTGCTCTCTAAATTTATTTAACCATTACTGCTATAAACCTATCAAACGCCAACACACATCATTATTCCTTTTCCATCGCGCGTTAGTCCTTCATGGTGCGTGATGTGGTGTGAGGGTTCTTATTAGTGTGGACTAGTGGCATGGTGTCGAGTAAAGGAGGCTTCTGGAGAGTCTTCTATAATGAGAACCATGCTATCACCCATATGCGTGGACAATAAACAATTTCCATGCTTTAACACTCGGGAATCTCTTGTCAACAACGTGTGGTTGGTTCGACTAACTAAATGGTGAGCTAAACAGTGAGCTGGATATGCTCTATGCATATCTACGATGAATGCATTTTCTGTTTGTTGGCGCGTTAAAGAATATGGTCTACAATAACAATCTCATGCTAACGTTTTAATGCTTAGAAACCTGCCAACGAATGTCGCACATTCTAATTAGCGAGCTGGATGGTAAGTTGGATATGCTATGCGCATATCTAGTAGAATGTGTGTTTGTTTTTAGCTTGTCCAAAGACTATAGCCAGCAAACAAATGCATACATAATTTAATATATCAAAATGCGCTCCAAATGATGTCAATTTTAATCTATAAAATCATGAAATGATAATATAATAAAAAAAATTTACATAAATCTTAAATTCATTCATATTAAATTGAGCACATAGATCTGTGGACAAACACACAACTCACATGATAGTTCACACAATTTACTCAGTTATTGAAGAATGAAACAGTGCAAAAATGGCTTGCAGCTGTGAATGCTTTTCATTAATCAAGAGTAATTAGATAGATAATTACAATGAAGTAAAATGGCTTTAATAGCCACAAGAAATTCGAATCCACATGAGGAAGTTCGAATTGATTAGACTCTACTTGACTGTAGGTAACCAAGACCTTGTCTAAATCACTATGAGAGGACTCAATAGTTAACTAACCTTGTCTAAACCATAACCGGAGTTCATCGGAGCTCTAAAACACAAATCAAGTGTTACATTCAGTGTTGACTAAGGTTAACTGATAGTGGTAGGTGAGAAATGTTCCCCACATGAGTGCAGTCAAGTAAACCTAGCGCTAACTAAATGTAGAGGACTATAATTGAATGTAACTGACTCCTAACTTAGCTTGACTAGTCATCAACTGAAGTGAACTGAACTTGGTTGGTTTCGTCACTCCCAGTGGCTTCCTAAATTGTAGGGATTGGTCTAGGAGGATCCTAAACTAATGCAATCAAGTGTAATCTGTGGCAGTGAGCCTTAATTAGTGTTCCCCACACTTTAGTAATTGAAATATGTGCCCCAATTAGGTCAAGTGGACCCAATGGTGTTAATGACTATAAATAGACTGGATGGACTCCTGATTTAGACATGACTCCCGATTTAGACATATGAACAAATTTGGACAAGGGAGGATTAATAATACTAAACCCCCCCCCTGAATGATAACTTCGACAATATATGGGCCCTAGTAACTAAGACCATAGGTCACCCATTACATCAAGTAAAGTAAAGTAACTGCTCAAAAACAAGGTGCTGGGGAAAAACCACATGGGAAAAAATACCCCCCTCTAATTAAGCAGGTAGAATTAGGATCAATCTGGTTCTTCTGTGCATAGGTATCCTGGGGCCTCGCATGTGAACCTCTCCATCATTATGTCTAGAGGAATCTTCCTCTTTGGAAGAAGAATGATATGCTCAACTAAATCAGAAATATAGATAGCTGCCGGATGAAGACTGGACGCATGTAGAGCAACTGAAGTCAACTAAAAAGTGAGAAAAGGTTCTTGAGAATTCAGAGAATGTGAGAAAAACTCAAGAAACTGATATGTTGCATCCATTAACAGCAAACCATGAGTGGTAATAATATCCCCAAGTGTTAGGATCAGGTGTCCAGGCGGATGCAGAAAATCTTCCTCTTTACTAGTTCTGTGAGGAGATGAGCATGTGATCAATGGTAAAGAAGCACTGGGACTGTTGAGAGAAAATTATTGAGCTCCATAGTCTAATATATCTTCTGAAATATATAATGAATCACATAATAAAATATAAGCAACCTCATATGAGGAAAATAACACCAAATCCCCATCAGCAATTTTGAAGAAAACGTGCGGTACTTGATTTTTCACACCGGAATTGGTGAGAGCAGCGACAAGCATGACTGAAGGATTTTGGATTTTAAAATATGAAAAAAATAATATCAGATAAGTAAATAAATCAGATCTAAATAGGTTCAAAACAGATCCAAAATTGTGAAATGGAATCAAATCCCCAGCAGCAGTTTTGTAGGAGACTTGCGGTACTTGTTTCTTCACACCGTTGATTAGAACAGCTACAAGTGGTACTGAAAGATTATGAATTTGATATATTAAACAAAGAAATATCATATCATATATAAATAAGATCATATCAGATCCAATAAGGTTAATATCAGATTCAAATAAATGGTTAACCGAGATGGTGGATGCACAACTTTCTTCTTCTTCAAAATTCTGAATTTTGGTGCATGCAATCCTGCAAGAATTTGCTGGAAAATATAGATCATGAGGAGCAAATGGATCACTCTGGTAATCTGATATTTCTTCCAAAATATCCAAGGTATCACATATTTTCACACCAGCAGCAACATTAGAGGGAGAAGAATCAAATTTCTCTTCACTTTCGGAAGCAATTACTAGTAAATTTTGCACAGAATTTAAAGGAAATCACTGGTGAATGTTTGCATGGAAGTGCAGCAGAATTTTTCTTCAATATCATAGATTCAAATGTATTCTTATATTTCAGCAATATTAGAATATGAGATATCAGAGATCTCATGAAATTCCAGAGCATCAGATGAAGGAGTCATCGCATGGAGACTGTCTTCAATTCGAATTGACTATGTAGAAGCTTCTGCTTCTTCTTTATCTTGAACAACTTCATCAGAGAGAGTGGAGGCCGATATTTTTGGATCAAGGATACTTATGGTTCTGGATGTGCTCTCCAAAGTGCTATTATGATCCTCATAAATCATTCCAAAGGTTCTGTCCAATCTTGTCCAGAGTTCCTTTGGGTCTTCAATAGATCTAATGAGGTAGCTCAAGCTAGGAGAAAGACCTGTTGCTGTTGTTCCAAAAGATCCGTCACTTTTATTCAGCCAGTTAATATTACTAAAACACTCTTTACCAAGTCCAATAGACACCCGACAGAGACCTTGTCTCATCAGAGATGAAATCATTTCGAAGTTGTACCTGCAAAACAAAAAAAATGATCCAGTAGGAGATCTGAGGAGGAGAAGTGCCTTGTCCACGGAGGCTTTGATACCATATTAAATTGAGCACATAGATCTGTGGACAAACACACAACTCACATGATATATCACACAATTTACTCAGTTATTGAAGAATGAAATAGTTCAAAAATGGCTTGCAGCTATGAATGCTTTTCATTAATCAAAGAGTAATTAGATAGATAATTACAATGAAGTACAATGGCTTTAATAGCCACAAGCAATTCGAATCCACATGAGGAATTTTGAATTGATTAGAATCTACTTGACTATAGGTAACCAAGACCTTGTCTAAATCACTATCAGAGGACTCAATAGTTAACTGACCTTGTCTAAACCATAACCGAAGTTCATTGGAGCTCTAAAACACAAGTCAAGTGTTACATTCAGTGTTGACTAAGGTTAATTGATAGTGGTAGGTGAGAAATGTGCCCCACATGAGTGTATTCAAGTAAACCTAGCATGAACTAAATGTAGAGGACTAGAACTGAATGTATCCGACTCCTAACTTAGCTTGACTAGTCATCAACTGAAGTGAACTCACCTTGGTTGGTTTCAGCACTCCCAGTGGCTTTTTAAATTGTAGGGATTGGTATAGGAGGTTCCTAAACTGATGCAATCAAGTGCAATTAGTGGCAGTGAACCTTAATTAGTGTTCCCCACACTTTAGTAACTGAAACATGTGCCCCAATTAGGTCAAGTGGACCCAATGGTGTTAATGACTATAAATAGACTGGATGGACTCCCGATTTAGACATGACTCCGAATTTAGACATATGACCAAATTTGGACAATGGAGGATTAATAATCCTAACAATTCATACCTGGGGCTGAATAGTGAGCTGCATGACATAAAATATGCAAAAATATGACAAAAAATATGTTTAAATAAGTAATTTAACTACCAAAAATGATGCCAAAACTGGGATCAACACTGACTACATGGAAAAATATGAAGAAATGTATATGAACATTTACAGCTTGACTACCTTGAACAAGAAACTGAGACTGAAGACCATAGTAGCTGGGGATAAAGGCAGTGGAAGTAGCACTCTAGAACCAAAGAGATAGGAGGAGGAAGCTTCCAAAAAGGTAAAAGAAGAAAATACAAGAAGACTAGCAGAAGGTACAAGAAAGCTCTTAGCTAAAGAAAAGCAACGAGAAGAAGAAGAAGAAGTTTCCAGGAAAGAGAAATAAGAAGAAGCTGCAAGGAAATAAAAAGAGGAAGAAAAGAGAAAGAAAGAGAAGGCTATCCAAGAAAATATTGCTGAGCTAGAAAATTCCATAACTCAAGAGGCTTTGAATCTGGAACAAGAAATATAAGATCAAGAAGGGTTCCCATAAGAAAAAACAAAGGAAAGTCAGGATGGTGTAGGCGGTGAAGATCAAGGACAAAGTCCTGTTTGGGATAGCCTAGAGAACCCTCCATCCACATCAAGCAGCATACTCACTGGAGGGAATCTCCCTTTAGATGAGTTGGATTTGGTGCCATTAACCCAATCGAAATAGTATGAGGTTGCATGCCTAGAATATGTACAGTTTGATCCCAAAAAGAAGTTAATCGTGTGGAGAATAGAGAATAATTCGACGATGAGAGACCTACCCCCAGTCACCATAGTGACAAAAAGAACAGTAGTGAAAAATGTAGAATATAATCCGAAGCAATTGGCCTCCCTGGGAATTGCAAATGCATATGCATTTGCTCATAATATTGATAATCTCACAGAGTCCCTTGAGTAGTTTAAGGGTAAAATGACCGAGATGAAAGAGGTCTTGAAGAAGGAAGAAAGAGTCTGAATAGAATCTAAGAGAAAGTATGAAACTACTCTTTCGGACTATGAAAAAATTCAACAAGAGTATCAAATTGTAGAAGAAGAGCGAGACACTCTGAAGTTGTCAAACATGAACCTTAGCAGGGAGAAAGGGGAATTTGAAAACAAAATTGTAGAGATGGAAGTATAGAATTCTACGGCCGATCAAAGAGAAGAACAATATGAATCCCAAGTGGCGGGATTATAAGCTTAGAAGATTTATTTGGAGGTGTTGTTAAAGGAAGCAACTGAACAAAGGACATATATAACACCTCTGACAAAGCATGCTAGTTTCCTCAGAAATAAGATCCATCAGATGCAGGTTCAGATAGAGGGAAAAGTCTTCAAATTCAAACAAGTAGAAGATCATATGCAAGAAATTTCAGCCATAGCTACAGAGTTAAAAGACAAAACTCAAGATGTTGTAGAAGTCATTCAAGGATGATTGACATGGATGGAAACGACCAAGGAGCATCCATAAAATACCCAGTCAAAGATCTACAAAGATTGCAACTTGATTATGAATTGATAGGTTTCAACAATAGAGCTGCTGAGAAATTTATAGAGGAAGTCTAGAATACAATAGATAAATACAGGGAGTTTTCTAATAAATTTCTCATCACCCATAACAGATGTTCGACATCATCCAAGAAGAGGATGCATGAGATTCCACTTCATGAAGAGCACTTGCAGAAATTACATGCTAGATTTCAAAAGGATGAGCTTGGCATACAGTTGATAAAAAAATTAGATGAAAGGGTGATTAAAAATGTGATTGCTCAAGCTGCAGTGAGTAACTTCCTTCTAGAGGATCAGTTTCATCTACTCCCAGTAAGGATGGATGACATAAGGGATCAGGTTGCTAAACATGAAGTCATAGTCAGATTCTTGGAGCCAACCAATTTTGAGATAATTGCTTGACATGCTAAGACATGAAAGCAATTCATTGCTGAGTTGACTGGGCCCACCTAGGTGTTTTGTCTTTCAAAACGTGGAAATATATTGTAATAATTTTGTATTTATCTCTTAATTAGTGAATCCACTAAGAGACAAAGTTTTTGTAACTGAATGTAAAGGAACCCCAAGGGGTAGGAAAACCAAGAGTCTTTTTTAGATGTATAAATGTAGTTGAAGTCGAATAGGAAAAGGAATTTTCTATATTTCTCATGTGAAATACTTATTATAAGAGGAACTATTTCTGATTATAATAAAGAGGATCAAATTTTTTGATGGAGGGAGATACTGAGTTTCAAATGCATGCTGTGTGGGTGGCTAGATAGAATTATTTATGTGTTGGTTGACTATGATAATTTGTGAGATCGTTCTAACTCTGAACTATTTCTTAGTCGTGAATGATTTCATTTCCTTGTTTTGAATCTTGTGCAGCAAATGAGTAATGAATGCTTTAATAAACCATGAGCTATCTCTATGTTAGTCTTTCTAATGTGTTCCATGTATTCTAAATTATATCAGCTATCTGTAAAATTTGGTGTGCATAAAATACAGTACATTACTCTACAAATAATTATCTTGCACCCTAGGGATAGTTTAGTTAGAATTAGATTAGTTTATCTTAGCTGTTATTTTCTTTCTATTATTTTGGAACAAAGGAGATAAGATGGGAGGTAAGAACCGATGCATCACATTGTGAACCCTTTGTTTCCTAATCAGTTGCATTTAGTTTAGTCACTTGCATATAATTTATAAAACATAAAAACACTTATATAAATAGTGGACCGGTGATCCAGATGGAGATCAATGGTCACCCACCTATTCCACTGGCTCAAAACAATTGTCCATTGTGGTTGTTTCCTAGTTATTTTTCCATGGTTTTTCGGGTCCTAAACTTCTAGAGCTGTTTTGAGGCCCTAAATGACATTTTTTGGAGATTTGGGGGCCAAATGGTTTTCATTGGCATGCATTTGGCTAACCAAAAATTGTAAAACGTAGATAGACCTTTCCAACAAGCTATTGAACTCCCAAATCAGAGATCGTATCCAAAATTTATGACCCAGGGAAGTTAACTGTTCAACTTACCACCTTGGGGCCGCAAACTTTATGACGGTTCATCTTCTAGGGTTACATTTTGGACTTTTGGGGTTCTCACCCTCATTATTATTATAAATAGGCCCATTTTGCCTCATTTTGTATTCAGCTTCGCATGGATGAGTGTAGCAGCCACATCTCTTCTCAAAGATAGCTACCACCATTCTAGCAATTGTCTTATAGTCTGTTCTATTTCCACCATTTAATAGAATATGTGTTTACTGTATCTCTGTTATCTTTGCAAAATATCTGTGATTATGATTATGTGTATGTTATTTAATTTCGTTCATGCATAAATCCGGATCAATCGGGCCACAACTGGTAAAATAGATTTAAACTGTTACTTAACTCTACGGTCGTCGTACCGTTAGCAGGATAGATTCCCCATACCAAACAATAAACGAGATAATTGGGAGCGGTTATTGGGGATAATCCCCACTGTCAGTGCCTGGGATTTTCTAGGAATCAACAAGTGGTATGCTATTACCTCAGGATCCACCTTCAACAACCTTGGGTGCAATTCTGAGTGCCAACAAACTAGCGGCGTTGTCAGAGAAGAAAAGTGCAAACCATCCCTAGAAGAAATGACAAATATTTTAAGAAGAAAGAGTTTATGTGGGAAAACATTGACTCCTTCAATTGAATAAGGTTTTACATTTTCCCTCGCGACTCCAGATTGGTTCTTAGAAAATTATAGAAGGCATCCTAGGTTCCAAGCGACGACATACAAGAGGTAATCCTGACACTAAGATATTGCAAAGTGGAGATAACCCTAATAAATTGTTTATAAATAAAGGAAAGGACTAACTAGGTATTCCTCAGTTTGGAAATTCATCTACCCAAGATTTCCGTAGCATTCAATATTCCATGGGGAAACTAACTTTGAAATATCCCTATTGAAGTCTAAATCAAATATTGAATTGAAGAACAAAAAATTAAATCCCAATAGGTTGGAGTCATATCTACTTGATTCTATTTGGAAGAACCTTCAAAGGTATAATAACACTGGTGCAAGAAACCCTACTTTTCAAAACTTTCAGCCTTGTACCCCTCTAGTGGCCCAAAACCATCCAACCTTCAAATCTTGTCATGTAGTTCCAAATGCACCTAGGTCAATGGCTACCATATTTTCCCCATTGGCCTTACCTCTTGTGTTGCATAACCTTCCTCAAGGTTATGCCCATAAAATTCCATTCTATGATGGAGAGGGAAATTTCATAGCCAGACAACATGTCGATAGATTCGAATATTTTATGGAACTAGAGCTAATAGATGATGATGTTAAGATGAGTTTGTTGTGTTGAGCCTGTCTGGGGAGGAAAAGAAATCGTTCAAATATCCTCTTGTTGGATCCATTCATACGTTCACCGCTTTCCAAACTACATTTCTAGAAAGATGGGACAATAAGAGAATCCCCCTACAAGGGTTGTCCCAGTATAATGGTCTGAAAAAGGGAGGATTTGAGTCTTTTTATGAATATTCCAGTAGATTTATGAGGGTGTACAACTCTATCCCTTCTGACATCAAGCCACTAGTAGGTGCTGCAAAACTCCACTATGTTGATTCTTTTGACAATGACTTCATTTTTTTGTTGAGAGAGAGAAAGCTATTAAATATTCCTGCCATGTTTCGAGATTCCTTAGAAGTAGAAGCTAACATGATGGTGAGTGGGAAAATCAAGCAGAAGGTGGAAATGAGGAAAATTAGAGAATATGGGCCTTCTGCTTCTACTTCTTATTCTAACTATGTGAAGTTTGAAATTATGATGAAGACAATAGAAAATTTAATGGATAAATATACCATAGGTAATGGACCGCTCAATAGGGAACAAAAGGAGCCCCAAATCAGGAATCCAAATTTTAGAATACCTAACTGTCCTTAAGCCCCACAGATCAAATAGAGGGACATAGGGAATCATAGGAACCTAAATGACCAGCAAATACAACCACCTTTCCCTGGAAACTATGTTGATAGTGAAGGTGAGGAAGAACCTGTTGAAGAAAAAATCCATCATTTTGGTGATCTAGACTCTTTTATATACCTCACAGAGACAAAGCATAAATGGTATGCTCAGGAGGAGGATCAGAAGGATTTTGAGGTAGAATCATAATAGTACCAAAGGGGATACTTGCATGCTATAGATGATGTTCAAAGGAAGATTCAATTGAGGAGTAGAGATGTCACTATCAATAAAGGAAGGATTAATCCGAATCAGCCTTCTAGAAGTCAATAAAACACTGATAAGAATAAAGAAAAAGAAAGAACAAATTGTATATAAAGAGCCTGTAAATAAAGTGTAAAAGACAAAATAATTTGGACTTCCAACACTTATAGATGTGGAAAATACCATTTCCACTTTCAACCTGCAGACAAAGCTCTCAAAGGTAAAAATACCCATCCCCTTTAATGAGTTTCTATGGAATAGAGAATATAGAGACAAGATAACAGGAATGGTTAGGAATCAAGGGGAGTTTCATCTTGATATCTTAGAAGTGAATGATGATGCTCCTACTATTAGATTTGGGTACAAAATTGAAAATGGATATGATGAAGAGGTTTCACCTTTTTACCTAAGCCTAAATGTGCATGATATGGTTGTGCAAAATGCTATGTTGGATTCAGGTGCATCCCATAATCTGATTCCCAAGGGGATGGTAGAAAGTCTTGGGCTAGAGGTTACTCGACCATACAAATATTTGTATTCTTTTGATTCCACAAAAGTAAAATGTCTTTGGTTGATTAAAGATATGGTAGTGGCTTTGGCAAAAATTCCCTCTAAAACTGTAGAAATGGATGTTTTCGTAGCAGATATTCCTCTGAAGTTTGGTGTGTTACTATCAAGATCTTGGACGTCTAAATTAAAAGGAAGTCAGCAAATGGACATGTCCTATGCTATTATTCCTATGTCTGAAGGGAGTAAAATATTTTACACTAAGAAAATGTCCTCATATGTAGTTAGCATCCAAGACAAACCAGATGACCATGCTATATATATATGTTGTTGATACTAACTTGGGATCTTCTATTTTCTTTAATGATGTTTCTCACTGCGACCTGGAAATTTTGGCACTTGTTGAAGTGGATGAAGGAAATTATTTGAGAAAGAAAGAAGCTTTAGATATGAATCAGAAGGAATAAGGTCTATGGACCATGTACTTCCGTGGATCAGTGTCTTAGGTTAGTGTTGGTGCAGGTGTGTATATTATTTCTCCCATCAGGGATTTTCAAAGTATGTCTTATAAGTTAAACTTTGATTGTAGTAATAATGTGGACGAGTACGGATATTTATTGTTAGGGATGCATGCTTTGAAAAATATGGGAGCCAAAAGGATACAAGTAATAGGGGACTCAAAACTGGTAATAAATCAGGTAAATGACAGTTATCAAACCAGGCATCCCAGAATGAGATCCTATATAAATGAAGTGTGGCATATGTTTGGTAATTATTTTGCTGAGTATACAATCAGAGTAGTCCCTAGATATGAAAACACAGTAATTGATTCCTTAGTTGTTGCTGCTGGAAAATTCAAAAATCCCACTGTCATACAAAAAAAGTATAAGGTTGACATTAGAAACCAAACCTCCATACCTGATAACTCCAAATACAGGTAGCTATTCAAGGATGGCATTAAGATCAATATATTTTTTTATTTATCTGATGAGATTGCAAATAGCCAAGTAGATAATGAAAATGAAAATCTTGAGAACTTTCAAGATGTTGAATATAGGGAAGAAAGGATTACTGAAAATGGGAAATAAAAAAATTCCCTGGGAGGGAAGGACATAGTGTAGTTGAAAGGTAATCATATTACCAGAGGCATGATCCCTCTAGAGAAGTGTTTTTACCAAAATGATGTTGCTAAGAATCCAAAAATGAATCTTGTGGATGATGTCCTCGAAGATAAAAGTATAGGGACCAAAGATCACCCAAATATCATAAAATTGTCAAAGAGTTTGTTTGCCAAAGAAAAGAAAGATTACATCAATTTGATGAAAAGGAACATAGATGTATTTACATGGAGCTATGAATATATTAAAGAGTATGACACCTCCATCATACAACATACCATCCCTATAAATCCCGGTGAAAATTATTTTAAACAAAAATTGAGAAGAGTTAATCCAAAGTTGTTTCCCGTCATTGAGAAAGAGATCAGAAAATTGTTCAATGCCAAGATCATTGTAACTATAAGGTTTTCCAAGTGGGTTGTGTATGTGGTACATGTTAGAAAGAAGAACGGGTAAATCTGGATTTGTATATACTTTAGGAATATCAACAGGGTCTCCCTGAAAGATAACTATCCTTTACCCAAGATGGAACACATTTTGCAGACAATGGTAGGGTCTGAGAGGATTTCCACCATGGATGGTTTTTCTGGATACAATCAGATAAAGGTGTTTCCTGAATATCAAGAGAATATTTTCTTCACTAAACCATAGGGTACTTTTATGTATGCTAAGATTCCATTTGTTCTAATGAATGCAGGGGTCACTTTTCCCCGCACCATGGATATAGCCTTTGCAGAAGAAAAAGATAAATTTGTAGCAGTCTATATGGATGATATTACTGTGTACTCTTGATCTGATAGAGAACATATCAAGCATTTGGAGAAGGTTTTCCTGACTCATGTAAAAAATATGGAATATCATTGAACCCTAGAAAATAAAACTTTCGGTTAGAAGAAGGAAAATTGTCAGGACACATCATTTTCAAGGATGGTATAAAGAATGATCTAGAGAGAATCAAGGCCATCTAGAAGGTTGAAGAGACAAGGAGAAAAAAGGAAGTGCAATATTTCATTGGGAAGACAATTTTTCTCAGAAGGTTCATCCCTAATTTTGTCTAAATACTAATGAATATCACCAACATGTTGAAAAAGGACAAGAAACCAATACTGACAACTATTATGTTACAGAAAAATGATCACACTCTCTATTTATACTTAATTTCCACTTGACTTCTTCTCTACATGGCTGACTTCTCTAGGAGAGTCTAATAACCCCATTAAAACTTAACTCTGGGATCTAATGCTCCGACATACAATGGAGGGTTAACCTCAATGACTGTACATGACTTAGTTACATTAATGACTATCCCAATTGGAGGAAAAAACAGCTTCGTCAGGGTACAATGAAATAGAATATGAAAAATACAAGTGAATACATTCTGAATTTACAAATACATCAACATTATTGTCTGCAACACCATCCTCAAATAGGATACTATCATCCGTAATTGAATGTCGGACCTCATGAAAATATTTGAGCACATTGGCCTTTTCTGCACTGGCTCATGAATTCCATATCATCTTCAATAATAATTTCATCATCACTCCCTATTTCGAGGAAGTCCCTTTTGGACTACACCAAGATTGTCCCAAAAGTATTCAAACATTACAGGAGAGAGAGGCTTAGTCAACACATTAGCAACGTGTTCCTCTGTAGGAATATATTGGATATTTACTTCTTCTCTCTGCACCATATCCCGGTTGTAATGATACTTTATATCTATATTCTTTGAATTATCATGAAACAGCGGGTTCTTTATTAACTTGATGAAACTTTGGTTATCACTATATATCTTAGTTTCATCCATATTGGTATTGAACAATCATGGAAATAGTTTGCGAATCCATACTAATTTGCTACGGGATGGACATGTTGCAATGTAATTAGCCTCAATTGTACTGAGGGAAACACTTGTTTTCTTTTTGTTAAGCAATGAGATCGCACCTGATCTCGAACTGAAACAATCCTAAAGTGCTCTTTCTATCTTCAACACTTCCAACCCAATGTGAATCACACAATCTCAAATCATGGTTTGATGTATATCTAAGGCCATAGTCCAACGTACCTTTCAGGTACCTCATCACATGTTTTGTTGCAAACAGATGAACACGTCTAGGCTCCACCATATACTGAATCACAATAAAACATATATTGGGTCTTTTATTTTTCAAATACATCAGTGAACCAATAATATGTCTATATAATGTGACACCTACTATTTCTGAATAATATCAATCAGTAGCTTCGCATTTTTCACCATCGAAATGTTCATTTATTTGCAATCTAACATCCCAAATCTCTTCAAAATATCTACTGTGTATTTTCCTTCGTTTAGGAAAATATCATCAAGAAACATCCATACTTCAAGACCTAGGAAATAACCCATTATGCCAAGGTCTTTAGTCTCAAATTATGTTGTAAGTTTCTTCTTTCATTCATTGATGAGCTTCTCCTTCCTTGTCAAAAATAGGTTATTTACATATAATACTAATATCATGATCCCATCATTTTCAACATTATAGTAAAGGTTGGAATCAACTTTACTTTTGGTAAATCCCAATTCATTAGGAATCCATCAATTCTTCCATACCATGCTATAGGTGCTTGTTTTATCTTTTGAAATATTGTAACTTAGAAGAATATTCTATATGTATCTTTTGTGGTCCTCGATGGTCCTACCGGGAGAACCACTTGTATTATCTTGTACCCCAATGCTTCTAATCGGAATAACTATTAAGAGTCATGAGGTTGTCCCCTCTATTTGTAAAGGTGGGTCATTAGCACCCCAGTGTGGTTACTTGAGCCTACATGTGTAACTCGAGCCTACATGTCGGATGAGTTAATTGAAGTGAATGAATTAATATAAATAGTGGTGTGGTGCTCCTCATTTGAGACACACACACTCTCACTTGTGTAGCGCATTAGTGGAGAAGAGAAGTAGCTGGAGAAGGAGGAGAATCGGGCTTTGATCTTTTTGTTGGTTTTATCTTTTATCTTTTGGGGCATCTATATTGAGGAATATTTTGCTGGGTTTTTACCTTTAGGGTTTTCCAAGGATAAATATTTGTGTTTTCCTTTTGTACGGTTGTGCTTGTCTATCTTTCAGTGATCCTGTTTATATGCTTTTGTTATGTAATCGAAATGAAATACTAATGATCTAGCTTAGCATATGAAAATTTAACATGGTATCAGAACCACCCTAAAAGAAGACATTATGCAGCTAAAGAATCTAGGGATTATTAATTTTTGGGTCTCTATCCATGATCGATCAGCAAAACAAGGCTAGACTGACTCTCCATTGAAGGGCGCATCTTTCTGTCGAAGCGGAATTTGATTCCGAGCATTTTCAGTTTTGGTGCGGAAAATTAGGGATTTCTACAGAAGAAGAATTTTTGAGCCAGCCCAGCATAGGATTTTTGTCCTCATAAAAATTGAATTTAAGAGACCTGGATCAAGAAATTTGGTTGGGTGAAACTCCGGGAAATTCAAACCCTAGTTTGACCCCGATCTGGAAAAACCCTAAATACTAAAACTATTACGTTTTGGTACATTCACTATATCCTGAGATTGGCGAAGGCTCAGGAGTTGGAAATTGAAAGGCTAAATATAAAATTCTGATTTACACTGTGTCCAAAATTCATCCTTCGATTCGCTATATTCTGGGAGATATGATCCCTCCAAGTTAGGGTTCCAGCCTCTTCCCGAATTCATCCCTAAACAGGACACCTGGGGAGAATTGTTGTAGCGTGGGCTACAGAGGTCCAAATGGAATTCCTGAAGATGTTCCATAAATACCACTGACTTTAATTTCTATGGTCCTAATTTCCGAACCTGAAGGTGAACCAGTGACATGTGGCATGCCATACAACTTCACTGTTCTCAACAGTCCTGTAACAGGTCATCTTGGGAAAATGATCATAAATCCCAATTGGTGAAACCCATTATTATTAAACCTATGGTTTTAGATTAGGGACATGTGAGGTTACCTCAGTGAAAAATTTCAGACATAGAGGAGCCTTAATTTAAGATATATCACAGAAATAGTAATAGGCATTTCTGCAGAAGAAATTGGAAAACTAGGGCTTCTTGTTCCGGGAGCTTCCCTCCACTGTTTTCAGAAAAGGAGTACATTGTACAGATCCATTTGAAGATATCTATATTTCTATCCAATAAAATATGAAAGATTCTAAGTTTTTAAAATTAGGTTTTCTCTCACAAACCCTAGATCAACCAGCTCCGAAAGTAGGATGGACACCTCAAATCGGTAAGATCTAATGTTTTGCTATTTGCATTTGAGGTTCTCATTTCAAAGTGATCTATCACATCAGCTTGATGATAAGCTTGGTGAAGTTGAAAACTTCCAAGCATGGAATTATTTGATCTCTTTGAATAAAATGAATTGGACACCTACATGAGTAGAAAGGTTCCAGTTCTAGAGGGAGATGAGCCTCAAAGCCTTACACAAGAAGAACTTGATCAAGGCCAAGAAGATCATTGTTGATTTAATCATGGATCAACTTGTACCACAAGTGTCTTCCCTAAAGACACCGAATATGTTTGATTCCTTGATCAAGCTATTTGAAGATAAGAACATAATTTAGAATATGGATTTGAGAAAATAGTTGAAGAATGTGAAGATCTAGAATGCATAACATATTGAAGCGGTAGAAGAAGAAGCAAAGAATGGCCTTCCATGATCATGGCATTCATTCATGTGAGGAATGTGTGCCAAAAGGAAGTGATTACTTTCAGTTGAATCTGGGAAGAAGAAGAAGCTTGTCTCATAAGAAGAGAAGAAGAAAGATGGGAGCAAATTGAAGATCAAGCTCTCACCATTCAAAGAAGATCCCTCAAGCGATGAGGAATATGAAGAAATCAATTCTTGACGAACCTCTTATCCATCTTATCATTTGGATAAGAAATGATGATTTCATGGACGAAGAAGATGATGAAGCAGAATGATCAAGAAGGAGTCTACCCACGAAACAAACAAAAGATAAGTATTCAATTGTCATTTAATGATATTGTTTTGTTATTTATTTGATTATATTCAGTTGATGTGTTGTTTGCATGCATGTGATGGGTAAGTAGCTCATGGTTCTATATAAATATCCATTGTTACTTATCTAGAATGAAACCTATTTGTTGACATATTGGATTAGTGCACAATCTCAATGATGCCATGGTAGAGATGGAAGGCATATAGAAAGTTTCTGTGAGATATGGATGAATGTTGTATTGGCTAAATAGTTGCATGATGCATAAGAATTTGTTGTTATGCATATGTAGTTCTAACCATGCAACTGGTGCATTTGAATTGTAGGAAAGGTCCTGTACAACCTCCTAAAAGAAAAGAAAAATGAGACTTGTTCTGAAGAACAAGTGATGACAATTCAATAAACATGAATCTGAAGCTCCCAGGGTCAGAGACACCATGACGAAAGAAAGAGCTTCAAAGAGCGGTAGATCCACCTCGAAGGATGAAGACCACCATGGGTATGAGAGATAACTCAAGATGAAGAAAAAATGCTATGAAAGAAGCTATGATGAAAGAATAATGGTTGATTATGGGGAATGATGTATATGATATGATTTCAAGACATAAAGGGAAGTATGTAGTATCTTCCATATGGATCTGCAAGAACAAGTGTACAAAGCAAGAATCGTGATTTTCCTCAGAAACAATAGACTATGCAATGACATACTCTATTGACCAGTATATATCAAGCATAGAATCACCTATACAGAATGAAGAAGGAAGATAATACTCCACTTCAAGGGGAGTGACTACAAAAGATATCTGAGTTCGACACGATACGACATGATGGACAACTTCCTGATGGATCGAGACTTTACCAAGACTAAACTGGGTTCCAACCTTCAAAGTTGAATGCAGAAGACTAGGATATGTTGATGATCTGACAAGATGAACTCATAGAATATTTTATGATGATGTTTGGGATATATTTCTCAACCAAGGAAAGTATGCAGTAGAGATATTGAAGAGATTAAATATGTTGGAATGCAAAGCCACGGCCACACCCATGGACTCCAACCTGAAGCTGTTAGATGATGACTCATCAGAGTAAGTATATGTGACTCATTACAGACAGATCATTGGGTCATTGATGTACTTAACAAATACCATACCAGACATTTGTTTTTCTGTGAACACCTTAAGTCAATATCATGTTCAACCAAGATGGGTTCACCTAGTAGCTGCAAAACATGTGATGAGATATCTGAAAGGGACTATAGACCTTGGTCTATACTATGATGGTAGCCATGACTACAGATTGTATGGCTATACATATGCATATTGGGTTGGAAGTATCTTAGATAGGAAAATCACATCAGGTAGATGCTTTTGTTTGGGGTCTGCTATGAGTTCATGGTTTAGCAGGAAACAGTCCAGTGTTTCTCTTAGAACAACAAAAGCAAATTACATAGCAGATTTCTCTGCTAATTTGTGAAGCCATATGGATTCGGAAGCTGATATCAGGTCTCCTTGACCTAAATATGGATACTACATTGATTCTATGTGATAACGAGAGTTGTGATAATAGAGAACCCAGTGTTCCGTCGAAATCTGATATTTCTACATACAAGATAAAGATGCAGATGATGATGTTTCATTATTCCCATACTGAAGATATAGATGATGCTTTCAGTATTCACATACTGGAGATATAGATGGTGATAGTTCAGTATTCACATACTAAAGATGTAGATGATGATGGTTTAGATGGTGATGTGTTGACGAAGCCTCTGTCTCGAGTAAAGTTTGAACACTTTCGAGACAAGCTTTGTGTGGTTTGGAAAGACCTTCCTTGAAAGGGGGAGTAGTGATGTTGCAATGGGATTGTGTCATCTTGGGACATATGTCTAGAAATGATATGGAGACCTCAGTCTTTGAGAATGAAGAAGGATTGTATCATCCTGGGACATATGTCTAGAAGTGATCCAGTGACCTCGGTCATTGAGAATGTAGCAGTATTCTATCATCCTTGAACTTTGGTTCAGAACGGATTTGGTGAAATTCGGTCATTGAGAAGGTGGCAGGATTGTATCATCCTTGGACTTCGGTTCAGAACGGATCCTGTGAACTTTGGTCATCGAGAAGGTGGCAGGATTGTATCATCCTTGGACTCCAGTTTAGAACAGATCCAGTGAACTTCAGTCATTGAGAAGGTGGTAGGATTGTATCATCCTTGAATTTTGGTTCAGAATGGATCCAGTGAACTTCGGTCATCAAGAAGGTAGTAGGATTGTATCATCCTTGAACCTCGGTTCAGAATAGATCCGATGACTTCGGTACTTGAGAACATGTGTTGATCCCATAATTCCAATAGGAAGGATTGTCCAAGTTCCACAACTGTGTTGATCACGTAATTCCAAAAGTAAGGATCGTTAGTAACTCCGTAAAGACCTAAATCCCATAATTCTGAAAGTAAGGATCATTGAATTGATCCCGCAATTCCAATAGGAAGGATTGTCTGAGTTCCACAGATGTGTTGATCTCGTAATTCCGAAAGGAAGGATCATTAGTAACTCTGTAAAGACCTAAATCCCGTCATTCCGAAAGAAAGGATTGTTGGTAGCTCCGTAAAGACCTAAATCCCGTAATTCCAAAAGGAAGGATCATTGAATTGATCCCGTAATTCGAATAGGAAGGATTGTCTGAGTTCCACAGATGTGTTAATCCCATAATTCCGAAAGGAAGGATCGTTAGTAATTCTGTAAAGACCTAAATCCTGTAATTCTGAAAGGAAGGATCATTGGTAGCTTCGTAAATACTTGATCCCGTAGTTCCAACAGGAAGGATTGTCTGAGTTCCACAGATGTGTTGATCCCATAATTCCAATACGAAGGACTGTCTGAGTTCCACAAATGTGTTGATCCCATAATTCTGAAAGGAAGGATCGTTAGCAACTCCATAAAGACCTAAATCCCATAATTCCGAAAGGAAGGATCGTTAGTAGCTCCGTAAATACTTGATCCTGTAATTCCGAAAGGAAGGATCGTCTGAGCTCCACAAATGTGTTGAACCCGTAATTCTGAAAGGAAGGATCATTAGTAACTCCGTAAAGACCTAAATCCCATAATTCCAACAGGAAGGATCGTCTAAGTACCACAAACATGTTGATCCCGTAATTCTGAAAGGAAGGATCATGTTGATGTTTTGATGATGATGATGTTGATGTTTTGATGATAATGATTTTATGATGATGATGATGTACTGATCGAAAGATCAGAGTGTGATGATGATGATATTTTGATGTTGTTGAATGTTTTGATCATAATGATGTTTTGATGATGTTTTTGTTTTCATGATGATGATGTACTGATCAAAATATCAAAGTATGATGATGATGTACTGATCGAACGATCAAGAGTATGATGATGATGATGTATTGATTGAAATATTAAAGTGTGATGATGATGAGGATCAATATATGATGATGATGACATACTGATCAAAAGATCAGAATATGATGATGATGATTCTGTTCGAGAGTTGAAGTATGATTATGGTGCTGATCACGATGTTACTAATCAGAATGCGATGATGTTGCTGATAGAAAGGTCAAAATGCTGAAGATGTCTTTGCAGATCGAAAGATCAAAGTGCTGAAGATATTGCTGATCAAAATGCTGAAGATATTGGTGATGATCGAAAGGTCAAAGTGTTGAAGATGTTGCTGCTGATCGAAAGGTCAAAGTGTTGAAGATGTTGCTGAAAATGTTGTTGATCGAAAGGTCAAAGTGCCGAAGATGTTGCTGATCGAAAGGTCAAAGTGCTGAAGATGTTGCTGCTGATCGAAAGGTCTAAGTGCTGAAGATGTTGCTGATTGAAAGATCAAAGTGTTGAAGATGTTGCTGATCAAAATGTCAAAAAATGCTGATGTTGATTAAAGAGTTGCTGTCATCAAATATTGAAGACAAAGATTATATTATGTTGAAAAGCTTCCAATGATTTATAGATGTGTTACCCTGACGATGTTGATGATGTCCTTTCCTACTATTGTTGTTGTTGATGTTGTTGTAGAAAACCCTTCTCGTTAAGGTGGAGTGTTTAAATATTGTTACTTCGAAGAATATTCTATATGTATCTTTTGTGGTCCTCGATGGTCCTACTGGGAGAACCACTTGTATTATCTTGTACCCCGATGCTTCTAATCGAAAGAACTAATAAGAGTCATAAGGTTGTCCCATCTATTTGTAAAGGTGGGTCATTAGCACCCCAGTGTGGTTACTTGAGCCTACATGATTAACTCGAGCCTACATGTCGGATGAGTTAATTCAAGTGAACGGATGAATATAAATAGAGGTGTGGTGCTCCTCATTTGAGACACACACACTCTCACTTGTGTAGAGCATTAGTGGAGAAGAGAAGTAGATAGAGAAGGAGGAGGATCAGGCTTTGATCTCCTTGTTGGTTTTATCTTTTATATTTTGGGGCATCTATATTGAGGAAGCTTTTGTTGGTTTTTTCCCTTTAGGGTTTTCCCAGGATAAATCTTTGTGTTCTCCTTTTGTATGGTTGTGTTTGTTTATCTTTCAGTGATCCTATTTATATGCTTTTGTTATGTAATCGAAATGAAATACTAATGATCCAGCTTAGAATATGAAAATTTAACATTATCCCATATAGATATTTCTTTAATCTCCATACATGTGTTTCCTTTCATGGGTTTTGAAATCCCATTGGATGTTCAATATATACTTCTTCTTCTATCACTCCATTTAGGAAATTTTATTTTACATAGATTTCATTTAGCTTCCATTTCATCTTAGCTTCCAAGGCAAGGAAAGTTCTAATAAAATTATATCTCTCTAATGGTGCAAAATTTTCTTCATAATCAATTCCTCCCTTTTGTGAAAATCCTTGTGTGACAATTTTTTCTTTAAACTTTTTAACACTTTCATTTGCTGAATTCTTTGTCTTTTTCTTCCTTATAGGGCACCAAATATTTCTTCTTCTTGGATTACATCACGAGCCCAACCTAGTATTCTTATTGTTGAGATCATATTATTTGTTTTTTCCATAATTCCTTGAGGTTATGTTAGGTCATGATCTTCTTGTATAGGGTCTTCTTAAATATCTCTAACCAATGGTCTCGTACCTTCTATGTTTCTAGGAGCCTCCTGCTCTTCTTCATGATATTCATCTGCAAATATCTTTCTACATTTGGTGAAGGATGCGACTTCATCAAATGTAAAATATCTACTGATATCGATCTCGTAGAATCCTGGAATATAAATTCTATAAGCTTTTGAGTGTTCAATGTATCCAACAAATATTCCCTTATTTCTTTAAGGGGTCCAAGTTTGATATTTTCTCCTTTGGAACATGTAGGTATACATGACAACCAAATATATTCAGATGGCTTACTTCTGGATTTTCACCATTGAACATTTCTTCTGGGGTTTTGTTTCCAAGAGCAATGCTAGATATTATATCCTAGACATACACTACGGTTCTTGCTTTTTATGCCCATAATCACATAGGAATATATTAATCAATGATCATTTCTATGACTTCTTCCATGATGGATATATTATTTCTTTCTGCTACTCCATTTTGTTATGGATTATAGGATGTGGTAAGCTCCCTCTTAATACCAAATTTCTTACAGAAGTGCTTGAATTCATTTCAGGTGAATTATCCTCCATTATCTTATCTTAAGATCTTGATATTCTTTTCAGATAGATTCTCCACAAGACCCTTAAATTCCTTGAATTTTACAAATATCTCATCTTTTTATTTTAAGAAATATATCCAAGTCTTAGGAGAGTAATCATCAATAAAGAAACATAATATACATACCTTCTTAACTAAGTGGATGACATCGATCCGCACACATCTGAGTCTACAAAATCTAAGATCTCATTTCATTTGTTGTTACTATTTGAGAATGGATTCTTGGTGTTCTTTCCTTGAGAACATCCTTTACATACTCCTTCATGGTCGATCTGGATCTCTAGTAGACATGTGACAACCTTTCTCACAATTGGAAATTCTTTGTAGTTTACTTGAGAAAGCCTTCTATGCCATATCTCACATGGATTGATGGTGCTAGATGTAATATTTGAATGTGTTTCCTCTCAATTTGTATAGTCCTCCTTCTTTGACACCAATTACAATAGAATCATCTATTGTTTTCCCTTTCGGCCACATAAAGACTTCACCATCTACAAAGGAAAATATAAAATCTTTCTTATCTAGATTTGAGATGGACAGAATATTCTTCTTTAAAACTAGAACATATAAGACTTATTTCATCTTCATGAAATTTCTAGTTCTTAATTTCTAAGAGGTTTCTCCCATTCCTCTGTTGGGGTACTGATAATCATCTCGAAGTTGTACCTTCTGTGAATATTATTTTTTGGTAAGGCAAGAGTGAATCCTTATTTCATGACATATGTTTCGAATCACCATAGTCTATGATCCAAGTGTCACATTCATGAGTGATTGAACGTATGAGAGATGAAATTAGCACATACTCTTCACTAGAGTCTTCATTTTCTAGGGTCCTTTCCTTGTATGATTCATTTTCTTCAATTACATGGGCATGGTACTTTTTGTTCTTCTTCTTGAACTGATCTTTGTTAAGAGGATATTGTCTAGCAATGTGTCCCATATTATGACCTGAGCAACATTCAAAAGTTGAATAACCCCTTCTATTTTTCTTGTTCTTGATGAAGTTATGTAATCTTCTTAAATATGAACCTTGAATCTTCCTTTAGATTATTCCATTCATGGTGTTTGTATATAGAGATTCATCTTCATTATCATTTATATTCTCTTCTTTATGTATTATCCTTCCTTATTCTTGTACACATTATTCCCATAGCTTGTTGAACTTGGTAAACTTTCTTCTAGCACACATTCCTCTAATGAAGGAATCCCATTATCTACGGAGACCATTCAGGGTGGTCATCACCACTTATTCTTCTTCAACCATATCACCAATTGCTTCTAATTGTTCTTTGATCTGAGATACTCTTGGGAATTAAGATTGTATGGTCTCTATATTTTGTATATTCACACCCATGATTTAGTTTCTTAATGCCATTCTTCTGTTGATGTTATTACCTTTAAACATATTAGTTAGTGCATCAATCATTTCTTTAGGAGTATTCTTTGAATATACATGGGATATCAACTGATCCTTGATATATTTAGCTATGATTATTTCTACTTTGATAATATCCTTATGGTGTTTGTCCTTTCCATATTCTCCCTCTGGTTCCTTGACCTCTTCCTTGATAGAGAAATCTAGGTCATGTTCTTCAAGGATGAGCATGATTATGTACTTCCAATATTTGAAGTTCTCTGATCTCTCAATATTTTCATCAAGCTTGGTATTTTTTTTCATCTTTAATGAATGAGAACCTAAAATGAAAAGATAGGGGATTTTACTTACCAGTTTGAGGACCTTTTCTGGAACCAACTTCAGGATGAGATAGGGTTTGACTAGGAAACCCTAATTTTCCAACTGTGGTCATATGTATGTCAGAGGGGAGGAAAATACGTGAGTCCTGAAGGTGATCTAGACTGTATCTTGATTTTTGAAAATATGAGGATAGAACCTTGAAAATTTTAAATCCCTAGTTTCTCCCAGTAACAGTGGTAGGTCAAAAAGTGAAAATCCTGAGAATGAAAAACTACTTCGATAGAAAGATGTTCCCTCCTAGGGAAATTTGAATGAACCTTCTTTTCTAGTTGATCTGTGGAGGGAGGTATCCGGAATAGTAAACCCTATCTTATCATATTCTTAGATGAGCTTCTGCACAATGTCTTCCTTCAAGTTAGCTATGATACCATGTTAAGATATTAAAAGTGTTATACCAAAACAAAAGGATCTATAAAATAATAAAAAGAACAATACAATAAAAGAGAACACAAATATTTAACCTAGAAAACCATCGTGGGGAAGAATAACAAACAAAACGTCCTCTATATAGACTTCAACCAAGTACAATCTAAGACCTAAGACCCAAGAACAACACTAGACTTCTTCCTCTCCTCCATATGGACTGTCTCTTATCTATATAGCACAACTTATTAAGTGTTCTAATTGTACAAATGAGGGAATCACATTTCCTATTTATACTAATTAGTTGAGAGGCCTAATAACCCAACTGTGTTGACTTCTCCTTGCTTCCTGGGATGACATGCCTTGGAAGACTCAAAAATACATTTTAATAATACTTGCGTGGGTACTACTGACCCGACTTACACCATAGGTTTTACCTAAACACTTTACATGACCAAATTTATCAATGAAATCCCTAATCGGAGGAACAACATCTCTAGAAGGGGTAATAACAATAATAATACAAAATTTAATATCTTTCGTAGTTACCTTTCATTAACATAGGATTACCAGGGATAACATTATTTATTGTAGTTTCTTACAACTGATGCATAAGCTAAGGAGTATAGGAATTTTTATTGATAAAGATACTAATAACATCATCCTTTGTTTTAGTTTTGAAAGAGAAAGCTTTCTCAATTGTGAAAATGGGTTGGAAATTTTCATCTTCAAGCTCAAAATAAACCCATAAAGGATTTTTGCACACCATGTTGGGTTTTTCTAGTTGATACAGGACCAAATGTTTCATGGAGTCCCCATGGAAAATTTTCATATTCCCCATCCTAAATTCGATATAAGCATCATTCGTGGCTAACCATGACCTTACCAAAAGCATAGGATGGACTTCAAGATGATATTTTGTCTGTAGGACTAGGAATTCCACTAGATATGCCTAGGAGTCCATAGAGATAATTACTTCCTCTAGGATCCTTTTGGTCGAATGGTGGACCGATAATCCAATTAAATTATTGTAGGCAATGGTATAAAGTTAGCAAGGCCAAAAATTTCTCATTTTTCCTTAGTCATGAATTTAATAGCTATCCCAAATTCAATAATGTGTTGGAAATTTTTTCCCTTGGATCTAAATAGTGACTGTCGGATTACCAGGGTCGTCATATTTGATGGGTGTATCTTTTCCAAAAATTATCTTATATAATATACCCAAGAGATGAATAGTGAGTGGATCCCTTGGTTTCCTCCATGGTTTTCTAAGACATAGCTTGTGAACACTCTTGGAAGAAATTGGTACATCACTTATTGCTTGTAACAGTGGAATTTTGACACACAGGTTTGGATCTCTCCCAATATGTCAAAATATATTTGTGGGGGTATCTTATCTATTACCAGCCTTTCTAGGTATGGAGGAGTAACACATTGATTGTGGGTTGTCCTAGTAACATCCTCGTGTTGCATTGTTGTTGTTACTCCATGAGTTGGAACATGAGGGGGAATTTTATTTTCTTCATGATGTTTCTATATTTTAGGAGGTAGCGGTCCATACTCCATCTATTAAGTTATTAATGGTGATTTTAGTAAATGAATTTCCCTCATAAACCTAAGGTGTGCATTACTACATACAAGGGTACTAATTCTATAGGTTGGGAATGTTGATGTTTCATCTTGTTGAATCCTCTTACGAGAAAAACAATTGGAGTATTAATTGGAGAATTCATAGGAATTGTAACTTTGGTTTCATAGGTAATTGTGGGGGTGGTGGTAGAGGAAATTATATCAGGGGAACATGAAATTGTTTTACAAGGAAGCAAGGATTTCACCAGTTTTGTCCAAGAGGGATTCTGGATTGATTGAGCTAGCCACTCTACCTATGGTGTAGGATACTGAATTGTATATGGGTTTTTATGGTGTGGAGTGGAAAATTTTGGCTATTAAGGATTGCAATGAATATTCGATGTGCTAAAAATGTATAAGAGTCTTGATTTATACCCAGAGATCATGCTTGCCATGAATTCTTTGGAGACAAAAAGTAGGTTGGTTCAACCTCTTAACATGTTCCTTGGTAAATTGCTTTCAACACCAATAAGGATGGGAAATATTTTTTTAAACTTTATTGACTTCAAATACCACATATTTCAACATCTTTCACTAGGAATTCTCTGGAGTGTTTTTATTTCCATTTCAAGAAAAAGTTGGAAGGTTCCTTCTCAACCTCAAATTTCCTCTTTTTTAGCTTGAAACACATCCAGATGCGAGGATAATATTCCAAGAATTTTGGTATTAAAGTATTCCAACAAATTTCTAATATCCACATGGATTACTACCCTATTAGCTTATTTTATGCCCCTGGTGGCAAGGTATCTGACCCTTTATCTACTTCTGAAGGATCCCCTTCTACATATTCTACACCAATAATAGATTGTGTCATAACTTTCCTTCAATATCTATGATTTTCCAATAATTTTTATCATGTCCATCCATTCTTCCCACATCCCTCAAATAAAAATCATATTTAACATGTCACCACCTAGAGTCTTATGTGGAAACCTCTAGAAATTGTACTAAAAGTGTGTAGATAATCTTCCAAATTATCCTATTTTTCTCTCTCATCTTGAAAATATCTTCCCTAAGATTCTAGGCTCTGCAATAATCCTTATATTTCTTATAGAAAGGTTGTTTCATCTCATCCCAAATGGTTATAGTACCACCAGAAATACCCATAAACCATCTCAAGGATTCCCCTTTTAATGTGGCAAGAAATAGTTTTAGTTTGTACAAATCTATGGTATAATTGTAGCTCTCAAACATCACATGAGATTCGAACATGAAAGCATCTAGTTCCTTGATAGTAAACCCATGAAACAATGGGAGAGATTATGATGAAATAATATTCATAGATGTTAATCCATCGATGTCAACAATGGGGAAATCAATTTTAGATGTTAGAGTAGCCATTTTGCCTCAATGTTGCTAATATTCCTCAAGGATTCCAATGTCAAGAGGCATTTTATGAAATCAAACAAGTTCCCTTGTCCCTGTTATAGAAGGTTTGGAAACACTTTCTTGATTTAGAATAGGTTTCTCAGGGTCTACTACTCACCTAGGAGGGAGAATTTTATGGTCAGGTGTAGGTTCCCATTCCCCCCATGTCCCTCTACTAGGATTTGAAATCCAGGTCCTACTTATATAGAAGGTTGGTTGATATATTGTTGAGGCTCTCATTCTTTTATTTCTCCTCTTCCTTACAAAGGAATTTACATCTCAACTTCAACTGTTGTAGTAGATTTACCTTCTTAGATAGGTTGGAAAATTGTTTGTCTTTGATATTCCACCCTAAAAGCATTGTGAGACACTTCCTCTGATTCATCCTTTTAAATAATATCCTATCTATATGTTTTTCTTCAATGATCCTTTTATCCTAGACCTCATCTACTTTCAAACTTATTAGTTTTTCGGGGTCTTACTATACCTCTATTCATGCATCATATCTATATTTTTACCCATTCAATCTATATGCTTCGGTGTAGTTGAGATGAGATTATACCACAAATAATCCATACTTGAGGTATTGCTGATATATGTGTAGATTATTACCTTCCATATTCACTTTGATTTCCTTAGTATCACCATATATGATGTAACTAAACTGAAACTAGTGTAACTTTTTCATCCTCATAACCTCGACGGAAAAGGCACCAAAATGTTGGGGCTTTCTAACTATATGTCTACGTCAACTAAATATAAATCACATTAATTATGAATCCAATGTATGTCTTTTATTTCAATGTTACATGTAAAATCTATGTAGGTCACAATTTCCTCAATAACGATAGTGATAGGAAATGATCATGTAGCAAATGAATGAAAATATTAACCAAACCAATTGTTTGTAAAAAGAAACACAATTCTAATTACCTTGCACATAGTCATGTAAAAAGATATTAATAAACACAACCTCTACTAAGAAAGGGATCATAGTCACTCAACATAATACTATTGAAAACGAAATCACACTCGATCCACACATTCTATTATAAAAGAAATTACACTCAATCCACATAGTATAAAAAGGAAATCACACTTGTGAGATTAAGTCTATACAACAAGTAAATGTGTTATATCAGTTTATATCAATAATTATTAAAGGGAATGAACTTTTTATAATATTAAAGATAAATATTATCCTTTAAAAAAATTGAATCAAAATGTAGAAACTATGATGAAACTCCATTCTAGAGAAGTAACAGTAGTGATAATTGTTGTAGAGAAAAGTGTTCCTATGGCTAGGGTTTAAGAGGCCAGAAACGTACTGGGGTTGAAAGAGAGATGCATATAGTTCTACAAGAAAATATAAACAAGATTCAAAGATTAGAATGGTTAATACCTTAACAAACGAAGTTTGATCCAATCATCCCTTCAATCCTCTTCTTGCTCCTCTTTCTCCAAGAGACCTGCAAAACAAATTATACCTTCATCAAACCAATATGACCACATGTAAAGAAATGATAATCAAAGCAAGATGAAATCTCATTAACATAAACATATTATCATAAATAGAGATTCAAGCACACATTGAGCAATGATTTGGGAAGAAGAACGACATCACATATTTATTAATCATGAAAATAATTAAAAATATACCTTCTTTTCAAGTTGCGCACCTCACAAAACCTTGATATAGTTATGCTTCTTCTCTTGTCCAAGGAACTCAACCTCCAAGCTCTGAAACACAAGGAGAAATATTCTAGGGAAAAGGTGGGGGGAAAGCGAGTCCCAATTCCTCCAGCATAACAATGCAAAGATTCCAAGTGTCCTATCATGGACCTCTCCACATATATTTATATGTTTCTAAAGAGACAGGGTCAAAGAAAAAGTAGTTACAACTGAAGGAGTCAATTTCATAACCACCCAGACTACCCAAAAATCAAGAAACATCCATTTTTGACATCTACAGGAAAAATCCATGAGTTGCAGAGACAATAGTCGCGTTTACAGGTTATATACGAGAGTTGTAGTGACAATAATCATGTATGATCAATGGCTTGTAATGGAAATAGTCACGTATACAAAGGTATATGTAGCTACGATGTAGAATAACTCATGTATACAAAGTGGAAAATGCAGGCACCATGTATGACAAGTCGCGTATAGGTAAAAAATGCTCATTTTAAGAATACTTTTGGGCATTTTCAGACTTTGGTGTCTTTTACAATGTTTTATCTGACTCAAATAAATTTTGAATGAAGTATATAAGAATTCAAATCTAGTTATATAACTCCAAATATGGGTCATCCAATATAGGTGTTTTTTTAGTGACTTTCATGAAATATCGTCATGGAAGTGTCGACATGCGATGAAATTATGGGAAAGTGGTCATAGGCAGAGATGTGTCATTTTGGGCTATAAAATATGCCCCCTAATGTATGAGGTTATAGGGGAAGATGATAGCCAAAATAAATTATAAAGGAAACAATTGAGTATGGAAAGAGCAAAGAATCCAATATCGAAAGGCTCGAACAGAGGTACCTCAAAAGAGAGATAAATGTCAGACAAAATTGATCTTTGGGCATACAATTCCATATACAAATGATCTCCATAAATATATAGGTGGATCCAACATATGTATAACTGATGAAACTATCATGATCGCTCAATATGAAAAAAGGCACCATATCAAATCTAAAGGATTCATGGAAACAAACGAACAAGGTGGATCCATGCTCAACAATCGATCATAGCCACAATAATACAAGGTTGATCTACGTCTTAGAAAAATTTCATATGAAGTGTGACAAGGTCTTGCACAACTTAGGAAATAGAAAAAGATGACAGTGCTACTTTCGGCTCAAGGTATTCAATCCAAACATCCCAAAATGTATGAATCCTAACCATGTGAATAAAGGATTTGAAGTCAAACATGGAGGAAACAGTTTGATTACCGTTTAGTAATGAGAACTATTAACAAACACGACAGAAACCACCATTAATGAAAATGGTCCCCAAGGTACCTAGTACATTCTAACAAGTGTGACTACAAGGACTTGAATTTGAATGCTTAAATAATCAATCGAGTAGGATACATTAAGTTATTCCCACTACCTAATAGCTAGGGAAATTTCCATTGATGAATGCAAACCCCAAGGTATTTAAATAAAATCTAAATATTATTCCCAAAGGAAGATGTGTTGTGGTGGATAGGAAGAGATCTATTGGAAGGAAGGCATTAATTCATCCTCCATCATCCAACACGGGGTAATTAAAATACTAATTGGATCTAGAGTTGGTACTAGATTTCACGACAAGAATCACCAAAGGAATGATGTAATGAACTAATACGAGGGAATGGACGACACAAAAGGTCAAGGAAACTACAAAATTTCTGACAAAGGTTTAATACTTGAATAGTGAGCACAACACAAAAGTGACTTAGGAAAATTTTGACACAAAGAGACCAACAACACAAATATTTAATGTAGGAGACATTGACAGATTCCCTGTATAATTGGAAAAGAGAGCAACTGGAGAAGTAAAAAATTTCAATCGGGTTAAAGTAAAAAACTGAGACCCAACTGTTGATAGACTCAAAAATAGTGCTTTGTTCAAGGAGACAAGCCTTGCTACCATGATGTAAGAAAACATGTGAATGAAATCCCCTTCACTCTTTCTTGTAAAGTTTTAACGAGTCCAAGAAAGCAAACTCAATATCTTCTTCATTTTTGGAAATATTGAAGAAGAGACAAAATAATGCTTGATAAAGAACTGATTCGTGGAGTTTACGAGCCTGAATTAGTGGATGCTTGATGGTGTTTTCATAGTTTTGAGAGTTTGAAAAATCCAAGGAAGACTCTAGGGGGGTTATTTTTTTGTAAAGTTAGTCTCCTAAGTCTGAAAAGGTGTAAAAAGATACATAGGAGAACTCTCTTATCCCAGATGAACTAAGGTATGCATTTTTCGTAGTTAGTCGGAAAGGTTCAAAAAAGGGGTAAACTATCACTAGACCGACACACCTTCAAAAGTGGCATGTAGATTTATTTTAATGAGTGTGAAGGAAGGAAATATCACTTGGAATGATCCATTTGATTATGAGAAATAGGGCTTACAACAGTAAACTCGATGCTTTGTTCTTTAGGTTTTAGCAAGCATGAAAAAGACATAAAGTACGCTTGGAATCTTTTTCATGTTTAGGTCCAGAGCACGAAAAAGATAAAAATAAGATTGAAAAGGTTCCTTTTCTGTAAATTTAGTCCTCCAAGTCTGTAAAAGAGATAAAACTATGCTGGAAGATACTCTTCTAGATTCCGAAGAAAATAGAGTATTCATTTTTCCTAAGTAATCTACAAGGCCGGAAAAAAGGGGTAAACTTATACCTATGTGGATGATTGTTCAATTTACCTTAATGAGTCTGAACAAACAAGTTTGCTCAGCAATCTAGTCAATTTGAAGGAGTCAGACCAGGGATTGAAGATAACTAAATATATTTCCCATTAATTTTTAACAAGTTCGGAAAAGTCAACTTGTGGCCTCCTTATTTTTTTTAACAAGCTCTAAAGAGAATAGAAAGAATGCTCTAAATGTGAGGAGACGAGTGTCATAGAAAGGATAAACTAGTTCAAAATGCAAGGAACAAACCTATGCATAATGCAAGGAAAGAGAGCAAGATAAAGACACTCAGGGAACGTCTCCTCAAGGAAAAAGGTGTCAAGTTGCAAAGGAAGAAAGATACAAGGCTGAGTGATGATGAGAGAATAGATGGGGGATTATACAATGAGCTAAAATCATGGAAGTTGTCATCAGGCTCATAAGAATGAGAAGGGTACATGAAAATGAAGCTACATCTTAACCAATAAGGTGAGGCTAGTAAATAGTTGTGAATTCGACTAAAAATCTTGTCTCCAAGAAACAACAACATCATAATCACATTCAAAAGAAAATATCCGATGCAGGCCACTTTGGCGGAAACACATGCAACTTTTCTATGTTCTTCAAAATGTGTAGTCAAGGAAGAATCAATGAGGGAGGAATCTATAGTTCCAATATCTGAGGGCTTATGATCAATAATATCAAACTTAGAAGAAAATAAAAAATCAACAAAGGAGATAGAGTCTGCAAGAACAAACTAAGTATCACGGCAGTTGAAAAATTCATAAGAAAAATCAAACTCATCAGGATCACTGACTTGCTGTTTGAAGGAAGAGTCAAAGGAATCAACAAGACCAACGTAAGGAGATTGATAAATGGAAAGATTAGGATTATGAATAAAATCAGGTTTAGAATTAGTCACAACTAAATCAACATCCAAAAGAAGGTCAAAGTGTATCAAAGACTCTAGGAAGACTTAATCCGAGGGAAGGAGATCATCTGAGATAGGATACATGTCTAAACATTCAAATGGATCGATAGATTGGAGAGCAGGATCCATAGTATGTATAGGATAAATAACTTGGTCAATTGTTGGGACTCAGTCCCAAGAAGGTAAGAATGAACACAAAAGATTCTCCTTAGTGTAAATTGAATGCAAAGGACATGAGTCCACATAGCTCACCCGTGGCGGGGTAAAATCTATACAAACACCGGAAATTAATAAAGAAAAGACCTGGTCTCTAGTTGGGTCAGGATATGGAACAAGAAAATTGAACTGATCAATAGTGACAATTTATTCACCATCACTAAAGTACATCACACAAAATAATGTTGACACCACAACTTGCATGGAATAGACATAATCATGTACGAGGAGCATATTGAAGTCCAATGGGTATTCTATCACCATGAAGTCAACTAAGACGATCTTCCCACCCAAAGTAACATGTCTTTGAGCAATAATTCCCAATACTATACTAGTTCTTCTATCAAATGCCAATAAATGACTAGTTGTAAAAAAAACACTGGGAGATCCCATGCCTCTCCAAGCATAAGCAGACAAGATACTAACTGAGGCTCCTTCATCAACAATACAATGAGAAATCTTGTATTGTTCGAATTTGACCTTTATCTAGAAAGGTGCATCAGAAGGAAGGCATGAATCAACTAGTATATCCCAATTAAAGGAAGCAATTTGATATCTTGGTGGTGTGGAAATTTAACCTAGGTGATAGATCAATTGTGCTCACAAAATTACTAATCAAACATGCAAATTTACACACAAAGGAGACTGAAATTGGAGCATAACACTAATCTGTATTGAATAAGTGTACAATATCCAACNNGATACAGTAAATAATTACATGAGATATTTGAATGCATAAGGATGCCATTCGAAATAGTCAAAAGCAGGCTTACTAAATGTAGTCAAATCCCCCATAGGTGCATAAAGCAATTTCCAAATCTGCCTAGGAGCTCACAAATTGGCAAAGTCAAGTAGGAAAGCTAATAGGTGATGGAAATAAAAATCATACATGATTTTATTAGGAGAAAATAATGGAGGATGATGAGGGAAAAAAACAAGTCAACTGCACCTAGTCTTACTTTCCGTTTTGCCATAAAACTCAGTAAAGAAGGCAATAAAGCAAAAAAGTAGACATGTGCTAGGGAGGATCTAGAATAAATAAGATATGCTAAATATGGATTCTAGGAGGTTTCCCAAGTGCTCCATGACTCATTTTTAGCAAGTTTCACTTCTAGGACATGTGGAAGACAACTTGCATAGAGTGGAATATTGGAAAATAGGCAAATAAGAAAAAAATGGATTAATTAATGTATAAGGGAGATAACTATGGGTTGATTATTCTAACACCCCCATTAAGCCTAAATTATGAGTAAATATCAAAAAACTATAGGGCCTAGAAACAAGGATTATTCACCCTTTACATACTGCATGTCCATTTAACCAAGGAAAGAGGCAAAAAACCCAGTGGGAAAATCCTCCCTTAAACATGGACAGCAAAACAAAATTTGAAAATCTTGTCATGAATAATGCTTCAAATCATGATCAACAATCCCTAGCAGTGATTTGAGATTGCTTAATTTATTCTCACAAAATACTTTGGTGAAGATGCCAGCTACTTGTTCTGAAGATGCACAGAAGAGTAGGTGAATGGTGCCATCATCCACAAGCTGTCTGATGTAGTGCATATGGATTTCAATGTGTTTGGTTCTCTATCTATCAATTGGATCATTGTAGATTTGAATGGTGCTCTGATTATCAAGATAGATAATAGTTGAGAACTCTGATTCCAAGCCACACTCACCAAGTAACCCCTGCAACCATAAACATTGAGTTGTTGCATTTATAACTCCTTTGTACTCTGCTTCAGTAGATGAGAGTGGAATGAAACTCTATTTCTTGCTTGACCAGCTGATTGGTCCTTCATCAAGCATGAACACATATCTTGATGTTGAATTTTGATCTATGTTGTCACCTGCCCAATCACTGTCAATAAACCCAATCAAATCAAGATCGGATTTAGCTTTGTAGAAGATCCCACGAGTTCTTGTTCCCTGAACAAAGTTAAGGATCCTTTTGGCTTCTCTCCAATGGATATCATGAGGCTGATCCATGTATCTTGAATCCACACTTACTACATAATAAATATCAGTTTGAGTGTGTGTAAGGTACAAAAAACACCCAATCGGTTGTCTATACAGTGTACTATCTACCATAGGAGAAGAACCTGCTTCTTCAAGCTTAACTCCTGAAAGGAAGGGGGTCTTGCTTGGATTGTAATATTTCATGTTGAAATTCTTCATAAAATACAAATAATACTTGGAATGAATCACTTTTATTCCATGTTGGGATTGAGCAATTTCATTACCCAAAAATTGGCTCAACAACCCCAAATCAGTCATAGAAAATGCAAGGTTCATTGCATCCTTCAAGGAGGCAATTTCTTTCTTTGAGATTCCTGTAATCAGAAGGTCATCCACATACAAGAAAATAATGATCAAATAACCATGAATCATCTTCAAATAAACATTTGGATCAGAATTTCATCGAACAAAACTCAATGACAACAGAAAGCCATCAATCTTGGCATACCAATCCCTGGGGGCTTGCTTAAGCCCATACAATGATTTATTTAGCCTGGACACAAAATATGGATTAGTAACAAACCCTTGAGGATGCTGCATGTAAATCTCTTTAGTAAGATATCCATTCAGAAAAGCACACTTCACATCCATGTGATGTACCTCCCACTGCTTCGAAGCTGCAATGGCTAAGGCTAGCTTGATGGAGTCCATATTTGCCACTGGTGCAAAGGTCTCATTGTAGTCAATACCATGTACCTATGAGTATCCATTGGCTTCCAATCTTTCCTTTTATTTCAAAGTTGAACCATCAGCAGCAAACTTAGTTTTGAAAACCCACTTACATTGAACTAGCTTCCTCCCTAGGGGAAGATCAACCATCTCCCAAGTGTTGTTCTTCTGGAATGAGTTGAATTCTTCTTTCATGGATTCTTGCCATATTGGATCATGTGATGCATATTCATATCTTTGTGATTATGATTCAACCATCAGATATAATTTCTCTGCAAACAAAGGGTCTTTCATGCTCAGGGCACTCTCAAACTGAGATCTAGTCCTCCTAGGATCACTAGGATTTCCAGCTAGTTCCCCAGCTACATGAATAGTATTTGCTTCCCATTTTGGTTTTGTAGGAATGTTAGGATCTGAAATTAAATCATCATTATCAGACATATCAGAATCAGCAAACTCATTTTTCTCTTCACTTACATTCAATGGTGCTGGTGGTGAAGAAGACTCTCCAACATCAACTACTGCTAAAGGCTCTTCTTGGAACTAAACACTCCTTTCAATGAAGGATTTGTTTGTGCTCAAATTTATTAGAGTGTACCCTTTTGAATCTTTAGAGTACCCAACAAATAGACACTCTTGGCTTTTGGGCTGCAAAGCCTTCCTCTTTTATGTTGGAATTCTAGCCCAAGCCCTTCAGCCAAAAATCCTAAAATGGGTCACATCTGGCTTGTGCCCACTCCATGCTTCAAAAGGAGTCATAACATCAAGCTATTCATGAGGCACCCTATTCTGGATATAAGATGCATAGTTTATAGCCTCGGCCCAAAAATTTGATGGCAAAGTCTTAACCACCAACATACAGGTTGCCATCTCTTTCAGTGATCTGTTCTTTCTCTCAGCAACACCATTTTGTTGTGGTGTGTAAGGGATTGAATGCTGCATCTGAATACTTGCATCTTCACAATATTGAATGAACTTAGACTTGACATACACACCACCATTGTCATATCTAAGCATCTTGAGTTTCCTCCCATACTGGTGTCACGTCCCCATCCCTCCCACCAGCGAAGAGGACGCGATGCCATGGCGTTAACCATCCGGGCTAAGAGCCCCATGAACATGTGAAAACCATAAAATACTAAAACAGAATGCTAAAGCAAATGTATTGAACTAGAGCATCCACACATGAACATTTATCATGCACAGATGCAATTGTACATCCTACACGGCTAAAATTATCTATCAGGCACAGCAGAAAAATCATACATTTATACAAGCATTCATTCAACATGTCCATCATAATCATTAACAGTAAATATAGTTGTAGAAGTAGAAATGGATCAGAGCACTTATCTCATGAATAACTCGATCCGCAACTAGCTACGTCACTGCAATGTTCCACCCAACCATAGGCCAGTGTGCTCCTTAATCTCTCAGCAGCGCTGCCACCCCCGAGCTGGGCATGATTATCCAAGGAATAAGGGAACAAACAGGCTTACACATAGCCAAGGATATACAAACATATCCAATCCAACACAGTTGGGTTTATTAGGCCATCCAAGAGTTGGGAAAGGCTAAATGCTAAGCTGGTGAGCTCATTGCAGAGCTAGGAACACCTACACTAGAACTAGCCTGACTTCTAGGACACCCACACACACCCAACACAAGGAATTAGTCCCTTCTCTGCTACACAGTCCCTCAGGCCCTGCATTCCCTTCTAGTGCTATTCAGTGGTTGTGGAGAAGAAAGCCAGCCCTCTAGCCATGTCTGTGTGGTTTCCAGCCACCAGGTTTATCAAGAAAACCAAGCCCCCATCCCTGCTCCCTACACAGTACGAAGACCAACCATTGCACGTAGGCAATCAATCATCAGATACAGCTGAACAACTTAACAAGGGAAATGACTCCCAAGTGAATTTCAATAAGCCACTTGACATGTCAGTGCACACAATTTACAACATGGGGAAAATCAACAGTCCCAAAATGTATCAGCATACACTGTGCATGAAATGAACAGACTCTCATCCTTGAAACATAACGGAAACCACAACAATCACAATGTAAAGGAGAGCACAAAAACACAACAAATATTCAAGGAGAATGGTGGCAACCATAACTCACAAGAAGAGCGACGGTCCAACTCTCAACATCAAATGACAGAAAATTAAACAACCATACCAGTCTGTGAGGAAAGTATATGGCCACACCACTCACAAATCCACAGAGGAAACACTGTGTGGGTAAAACCAGGAAAACTCCTATGCATGAGAAAATCGATAGGCACTCCCAAGTGCGTGAGGAAATTAACAGGTAGTGGTCCCTACGTGAGGACCAACAGCAAATCATGAGTCCTTCGTAGTGGATGAAGAACTTCATGGAAAACAACCAGACTCCCGTGAGGCATGAGGAAACAATGGAGGTTGTGCGAGTAGGGAGTGCAATCATGAGTTTTTTGGAGTGATGGTAGTGGTTTTCCTTGCCATTCTGAAGTCAACCATGGGTGGAGTGTGCATGTAGGCATGGAATGATAGTCCTGCCACCCCACTCCCAAAATCAATAACTGCCTCAACCACCAGCAACCATTCTCAATGGAGGTGGTTGGGGTAAGACAAGGGGAGATGACACATGGGTTTTTCCTTCATTAGCCAAGGTTTAACAATTTCCCCACCCTTATCCTTGTGAAAATCATGCCCCTTCTCAATTTAGTTGCTGTGAGCGTAGCTGTTCGGGTTCATTTAATTAAATATGCATATGTACATGATGGAAAAACTTAATATCTATGCCACATGCCTCGATACACAATCGGTGACAATTTAAATCTGAAACATAGCATAACCAATCAATGGTAGGGCCTTGGCCTTGAGCTCCACACCATGATCATTTACAATATATACATCATATACATCTAATGCAACAGGGTCAAAACAGGGGTGTTACATTCCCATCCCCCTTCAATAGCACTATCCTTAGTGCTTACAAAATTTTGAACAAAATGCTACACTGGTATCACCTTAGTGTTCCACAGAATTGAACAAAATTGGATGTTCCAATTGCATGGCATCCTCCAGCTCCCATGTAGCCTCTTCAGGTCCGTAGTGCTCCCATTGCACCTTTACCTGACCTATGGCTCGGTTCCGGAGCATTGTGACCTTCCTGTCGAGGATGTGCGTTGGCTCGATTCGGAACTCTCCCTCGGGTTCCACCTGAATCACATCCCAATTTATCACATGGTTAGGATCATGTACATATCTCTTAAGCAAAGAAACATGAAAAAAATTATGAGCTCTATTGCTAGCAGGAAATGCAAGTCTATATGCAATTGGCCCTATTCTTTCAAGCACTTCAAATAGCCCACAATATCTAGGTGACAACTTGGCACAACTTCCAAGCTTCAAGGAACTCTTCCTTTCCCTCACTCTGAGGTAAAAATGATCCCCAACACTGAATTCCTTGTTCACCCTATGCTTATTTTCATAGCTCTTCTATCTGTCCTATGCTGCTTTCAGATTCTGCCTAATCCTTATAACTTCTTGCTCCATTTCCTTGATCAATTCTGGCCCAAGCACAATCCTGTTCACTAGATTGTCCCAAGTCACCGGTGTCCTACACCTTATTCCATACAAAGCTTCATACGGACTCATCCCCAAGGATGCCTGATGTCCATTGTTATAAGCAAACTCTACCAAGTGCAAGTAATCTTCCCACTTGGTTGGTTTGTTCATTACGTACATGTGAAGCATATCTTCAAGCACTTGATTAACCCTCTCTGTCTGACCATCTGTCTGAGGATGGTATGCAGTGCTGAAGTTTAGCTTTGTACCCAAATCTACAAACAACCCCTTCCAAAAGTTGGAAGTGAACTTGACATCTCTGTCAGAGACTATTTCCTTCGGCAATCCATGTAATTTGAATATCTCCTTCATGAATATCTTTGCAATGTCATCAGTCTTATGAGTATACTTGACCAGTATAAAATGTGCTACCTTTTTCAACTTTTCCACCACAACCATGATGGAATCATGTTGTCTCCAAGTCATCGGAAATCCTGTAATAAAATCCATGGAAATAACTTCCCATTTCCATTCTGGAACTGGAAAAGGCTGCAACAAACCTGCTGGATGTTGATGCTCAACCTTCACCTGTTGACATTTCATACACCTTGAAATGTACTCAGCCATGTCCTTTTTCATACCTAGCCAAAAATACTGCTTCCTAGCTCTAGCAATTGTCTTCTGATATCCTGGGTGACCAGAATATGGAGCTTGATGGATCTCATCCATATTAACTCTCCTCAAATCCACTACATTTGGAATATAAATTCTACCTTTATAAGTGAGAAGTCCATCTTCTTCCAATTTATATCCCTCATACCTCTTCTTGAGACTTTACTGCTGCAATTTGTCTTTTACCTGCTCATACAATTCATCTTCAGCAGCATGACTGACAATCTACTGCCTCAAATCTGATTGGCAAATACTAAGAGATGCCACATGCATTTCCTGCACCTTCCTACTGAGTGCATCAACTACCTTATTTTCCTTTCCCTTTATGTGCTTGATTTCAAAATCAAACTCACATAAAAAATCCAACCATCTGGCTTTCCTAGCATTCAGAGTAGGTTGATCAAACAAATACCTCAGACCACAATGGTTTGTTCTAAGCTCAAATATTCTACCCATCAAGTAATGCCTCCACATCTTGAGAGCATGTACTATGGCTGCGAGCTCTAGATCATGAGTGGCATAGTTTTTCTCATGCTCCTTTAGCTTTCTTGACTCATAACATATCACATGGTTGTCCTGCATAAGGACTCCTCCAAGCCCTTGTCCGCATGCATCAGTACACACCACAAAATATTTCTCTAGATCGGCAACCTTCAATACTGGTGCACTGGTGAGAAGACTCTTCAACTGCTGGAAGATTTCTTCACACCTCAATGTCCATTCAAATTTCATCCCCTTCTTTTGCAAAGAAGTGATGGCATGTGCAACTTTGGAGAATCCTTCAATGAATCTCCTGTAATATCCTGCAAGTCCCATAAAAGATCTACATCTGTCACATTTCTTGGAGTAGGACAATTCATAATGGCTTCAATCTTTTCAAGGTCCACAGATATACCCTCCTCTGAAATAATGTGACCCAAATACTGAATTCTATCTCTATAGAAGTCACACTTTCTTACTTTTGCATACAACTGATGCTCCCTAATAAATTTCAATGTCAATCTCAAATGCTCCTCATGCTCTTCCTCATTCTTAGAATAAACAAGAATGTCATCAAGGAAAACAAGAACAAACTTGTCCAAATACCTGCTGAAGATGCTATTCATAAGGCACATAAATGGAGCTGGTGCATTTGTGAGACCAAATGGTACCATTACAAACTCATAATGCCCATACCTTGTCCTGAAGGCTGTCTTATGAATGTCTTCATCCTTGATTCTCACTTGATGGTAACTAGACCTCAAGTAAATCTTGGAAAATACCTTTGCTCCTCTCATTTGGTCAAAGAGGTCATCAATCCTAGGAAAAGGATATTTATTCTTCATAGTAACCTTGTTCAACTGTCTATAATCAATACATAACCTGAGTGTACCATCTTTCTTCTTTACAAATAGAACCGGTGCTCCCTAAGGGGACACACTCAGCTGGATGTATTTCTTTTACAGCAACTCTTGTAGTTGCATTTTCAACTCTAGCATCTCCGGTGTACTTATCCTGTAGGGTTCCTTGGACACTGGCGCTGCTCCTGGCACCAGTTCAATAGTGAAATCAATGTCCCTCTTTGGAGGAAGCCCTAGAATCTCATTAGGAAATACATCCCTGAATTCCTGTAACACTTGATAGGAGTTTCATCTCCCAATTCCTCCAAAATATGAGCTGCATACAACTGGAAACCCTTCCTACAAAACTTCTTTAACTGCATTTCTGAAACCTGCCTTATTGAAATCACCTTTGGAATGCCTTTCGTAACTACCAGGTTCCCTTCTTCATTCATGCATTCATAAGTCTTATTGTAACAATCAAACTTCACCCTGTGAGCTTCTAACCAATCCATTCCAATGAGAATATCATAGGAACCAAGAAGCAGAACATTCATATCTACACACGTGACCAATCCATTCATGACCAATGGACATTTATCTACCACTTCACTGACCTTTCTCTTAGTTCCAGTGGCTAGCTGAACTAACCAAGACTTCCTATGCTTTACTTTCTTAAAAGCACAAATCTCCACTACTCTAGGGGTATTGCAACTGTGCGTAGAACCAGGGTCAATCAAAATATAAACAAATTGCTCAACAATCTTACCTACTACTTCAACCACAGCTAATTGGTGATCTTCCTGGCGGTCCTCTAGTGCTGCATAAATCCTAGGAATTGCCCTTGCTACTTGACCCACTGTTTCTGCTTCTTGAACGTTATAAGCTAGCCTTGCACTCTCATTCTCGAGTGGACAATTCTTGCGCATGTGGGGTCCTCCACATTTCCAACATTGAAGTGGCCCTCTATTTTGTTGTGGATCTTTAAGCTTTTCCCCTACCACTCCAACTGGCTTCTTCCTTTGGTCAAACTTTTTGTTCTTCTTGTCCTTCCATGCCTTGTGGTAATTCGGCTTACCTTTGCTTTGCTCATAGCAATACTTAGCCTTCCTTATTGCTTCTTCAAGAGTTCTAGGTTCATAAAACTCAATTCTATCTTTGTAGGACTGAGGTAATCCACTCAGAAAACGCCGGACCTTCACTTTTTCATCTCTGATGTACCAGACATACCTCAACAGCTCCAAAAACTTATTCGCATACTCTTCCATTGTTTGTTGTCCCAATATCAGCTCATGGAACTCCTTAATCTTGTCATCATAATACCTGTCAGAAAGGTATTTCTACTTGAAATACTTCTTGAACTGTTTCCACTTGAGTCTCCTTTCACCGATCCTCTTTACTTGCTTGAAGTGTTCCCACGAAATGGATGCTCTTCCATTCAGATTGAATATGGAAACTCTTGCCTTCATGTTTCCTGAATAATCATGCACTTGAAAGTACTTCTTTATCCCAAGAAGCCAAGATTCAGCCTCTTGTCTAGTTTTTACCTCACCATCAAATGTAGGAGGTTTAGCTTTCTTAAATTCATCCCGAGAGTGATCCCTATGGTGTCTCTTTCTTTTCCTTTTATGAGAAGAAGAACTTGAATCCCCGCTGGATTCTTTAGAATCAGATGATCCACTAGAAGTCCTTCTCCTTCTCCTAGTATTGCTCTTACTGCCTTCTGGTCTTGCTATACCTCATCCAGAGTCTATCTTTCTATGTAAGTCTATCAAACTCTGCAACATAGCAGCATTCAACTGATGCTGCTCTTCTTGGGCCTTGATCAAGCTTCTCATCATGGTTGCAACATTTGATGGTGTCTCTTGGAATCTCCTTCCATTAGACTCCATGCCATCATTTCTGTTACGAACATTTTCTCCCATGACATCTTCTGCTTGCTCGTAAGAATCTCGAGCATCATACCCATCATGGGTTCTGATAACTGAAACACCAATTACTTGTCAAGCTGCACTACCTGGAATACTGCCTTGGAAGGTGACTATGACTCTGCAAGCGTGTTAGTAACACAGCTATTAGTTACATAACATTAATATAAACCAGCATTACTTACCTTCTCTTGGAAAAATCATAAAATAGCAAGTTTTCCCAAAGCATAGAATTTTCCCAAATTTCCTTTGTAAATCACTGCCCCTTTTCTCCTTTTTAGCCCTGAAAATTCACTAAAAAACGGCTGAAAATCCCACTAAAAAACAGCCAAAATTTGCTATAAAAAAAATCCCATGGAAAATTCAAAATTTCCTTGTGCAGAATCAGGTCTCATTCCAACTAATCGTTCCAATGTTTCGGTGGCCCAAACCCCTAAATTCTTCTGACGTACATCGGCTGTCGGATCCGCTAAGCACTATCGTCGAAAATCGGATCTTCTAACCCTTTGGAAGGTTAGTTCTTTAGGCAGCCGCAATAGCAGTCATTCAATCCATGGTGGGTTCTGCTGACCATACTCATCGGCTGTCGGGAGCTCTAACTTTATCCGATGTCCTTAAGCAAATTTTCAAATTTCCTTTTCCATCAGCAATTGGATCCACTATCCTTCAAAAGGATAGTCCATAAGACATCCACAATGATGGATGTTCAATCTGCTAATTTCACCCGACGTAGGTCATCAGCTGTCGGAAGCTCTATCCACTAACCATCGCCGATGGCCGATGATTCCCGGACTTAGAAAATTTTTCAAAACTTTCTCTTTTGTCTTCCTTTTCATCGCTTGACTGGCTCTATTTCCTTCTTCGCGTCGGTGAATTAATTTCCTCAGCAGCCGCAACGGCGGCCCAACATCCTCGATCTTCTCCTGTTCGGAGGCCAAATCTACTGTGGCACACTCTAATCGACGTTGGCAGTCGCTTCTCATCGGAAGACTTAGTGCTTTCGGCTTCCAAAACAGCGGCATGCAAAACACCATCTTCTTCCGGCGGCAGTCTTTCCTCATCGGTAGGCTAGTGCTTTTGGCTTCTGAAATGGCGACGCACAAGCCACTTTCTTCTTCCGATTGGTGAAATAATTTTGACTGGCATCGGCAGTTGGAACTTTTCCCTGTCGGAAGGCTTAGTGCTCTAGAATTCTGCAACGGCGGGCACACGAGCACTATATTCTTCCGATGACCGATATTTTTGTTACTTAGAGAAATTTTAAGATTTCCTTCATGGTGTTGGCATCCTTTTCACATCAGAAGTCTAGTGCTCTAGACTTCCTCAACGGCAGCTACACGATCATCTATTTTCTTTCGATAGCCATTGTTTTCTATACTTACAATTTTTTTTTAACTTTCTAGCGGCGTCGGCTGTCGAAGGCCTTACCTATCGGACGCATAGTCATTTAGCCTTCCACAATGACGGATTCTCAATCGACTATTTTCTTCCCACGGACGTCAAATCACTTAGAAAAAATTTCCGCAATTTTCTTTTCAACGGTCCTCCGTCGGGTATGCTTTCGCCTAACTCTTCCGCTACATCGGAAGTCTTTACCACTAACTCTTCTGATGATCCGACAGTTCAACTCTTTCGCTACATTAGAATTCGTTACCACTATCTCTTCCGATGATCCAACAGTTCCAACATCGAGCATGTTTCCGCCTAGCTCTTCCACTGCGTCGGAAGTCTTTCCCGCTAACTCTTCCACTACAGCGGAAGTTTTTACCACTAAGTGTTCTGACTGTCAACACTCAGACAATTTTTTTTTTGAATTTTCCAGTCATCAAATTTTGATCTCTGCTGAGCAGAAAGAAGTTATGCTTCTTTCACTACCTCTACGTGGTCCATTCACACCCATGCTGCAATCGTGAGCTCTGATACCATGCTATCACGTCCCCATCCCTCCGACCGGCGAAGAGGACGCGACGCCATGGCATTAACCATCCGAGCTAAGAGTCCCATGAACATGTGAAAACCATAAAATACTAAAACAGAATGCTGAAGCAAATGTATTGAACTAGAGCATGCACACATGAACATTTATCATGCACAGATGCAATTGTACATCCTACACAGCTACAATTATCTATCAGGCATAGCGGAAACATCATACATTTATACAAGCATTCATTCAACATGTCCATCATAATCATTAACAGTAAATATAGTTGCGGAAGTAGAAACGGACAAGAGCACTTATCTCATGAATAACTCGATCCGCAACCAGCTACATCACTGCAATGTTCCACCCAACCATAGGCCAACGTTCTCCTTAATCTCTCAGTAGAGCTGCCACCCCCGAGCTGGGCATGATTCTCCAAGGAATAAGGGAACAAACAGGTTTACACATAGCCAAGGATATACAAACACAGCCAAGCCAACATAGTTGGGTTTATCAGGCCATCCAAGAGTTGGGAAAGGCTAAATTCTAAGCTGGTGAGCTCATTGCAGAGCTAGGAACACCTACACCAGAACTAGCCTGACTTCTAAGACACCCACACACACCCAACACAAGGAATTAGTCCCTTCTCTGCTACACAGTCCCTCAGGCCCTGCATTCCCTTCCAGTGCTATTCAGGGGTTGTGGAGAAGAAATCCAACCCTCTATCCCTGTCTGTGTGGTTTCCAACCACCAGGTTTATCAAGCAAACCAAGCCCCATCCCTACTCCCTACACAGTCTGAAGACCAACCATTGCACGCAGGCAATCAATCAGCGGTTACAGTTGAATAGCTTAACATGGGAAATGACTCCAAAGTGAATTTCAATAAGCCACTGGACATGTCAGTGCACACAATTTACAACATGGGGAAAATCAACAGTCCCAAAATGTATCAACATACATTGTGCGTGAAATGAATAGATGCTCGGCCCTGAAACATAAAGGAAACCACAACAATCACGATGTAAAGGAGACCACAACAACACAACAAATCTTCAAGGAGAATGGTGGCAACCATAACTCACAGGAAGACCGACGGTCCAACTCTCAACATTAAATGACAGAAAATTAAACAACCATACCAGTCTGTGAGGAAAGCATACGTCCACACCACTCGCAAATCCGCAAAGGAAACACTGTGTGGGTAAAACCAGGAAAACTCTTGCATGTGAGAAAATCGACAAGTAGTCCCATATGCATGAGGAAATCAATAGGCAACGGTCCCTACGTGAGGACAAATAGAAAATTGTGAGGCATGCGTAGTGGATGAAGAACTGCATGGAAAACAACTAGACTCCCATGAGGCATGAGCAAACAATGGAGCTCACGCGAGTAGGGAGTGCAGTCGTGAGTTTTCTGGAGTGATGGGAGTGGTTTTCCTTGCCATTCTGAAGTCAACCATGGGTGGAGTGTGCATGTAGGAATGGACTAACAGTCCTACCACCCCACTCCCAAAATCAATAACTGCCTCAACCACCAGCAGCCATTCTCAATGGAGGTGGTTGGGGTAAGACAAGGGGAGATGACACATGGGTTTTTCCTTCATTGGCCAAGGTTTAACAATTTCCCCACCCTTATCCTCGTGAAAATCATGCCCCTTCTCAATTTATTTTCTGCAATCGTAGCTGGTCGGGTTCATTTAATTAAATATGCATATGTACATGATGGCAAAACTTAATATCTATGCCGCATTCCCCGATACACCATCGGTGACAATTTAAATATGAAACATAGCATAACCAAACAATGGTGGGGCCTTGGCCTTGAGCTTCACACCATGATCATTTACAATATATACATCATATACATCTAATGCAACGGGGTCAAAACCGGGGTGTTACAACTGGTTTTCAACCAAATCCTTAAAGACTTTGAAGAGGCTAAAAACTTTAGACTTATGCTTCAGGAAGTAAACCCAACAGTACCTGGAAAATTCATCTATGAAATTTAATGCATATTTGGCCTGACTCATTGAAATATGAGGGAATGGACCAGAAACATCACTATGGATCAACTCAAGAGGTGCAGAGGTTCTCTCATGACTAGCTCTCTCAAATTTATGCTCTGGGTGTTTTCCTAGGACACAACCTTGACAGACTCCCTTGGAAAACTTGATATTTGGTAACCCTATGAACATTTCTTTTTCACTTAGATCAAAAAGATACTTATAGTTAATATGGCCAAATATTTCATTACAAATATTGCTTTCCTCATTAGCATGAATCAAAAGAGCAGAGGGGTTTGAGTAGCGTAGAAAATGTGAAAACCAGTATACCTTTGAAGTGTGATCTACAACTCCTTTTTCAATGACTTTACCACTCGAGATCTCCATGATCTTAACATCATCAGGGGATAATATGACCTTCTTTGGAGACCCTGTGTGGGTCATTTGATACACTGACAAGAGGTTAGAGGCAAGACCTGGAACATACAATACATTGCTGAACTTACCATGGTCAAGATCAATCCTTCCTTTTCCCAAACTGTCAGTGAGAGAGTCATCTCCCAGCACTATTGGTGGACTTTTCAACATGTCAAGAGAGGAGAATTCCTCCTTGGTTGAAACCATATGTCTTGAAGCTCCAGAGTCTATGATGAAGATAGGTGAGCTTGATGTGCCATCAACCAATGCATGAACTCTCTCTCTGTCTTCTGAATTTTATCCTCCTTCCCTCTTCTTTGAGCTACCAGGAAGGGAGATGTTATTATTCTCTAGGATTTGGGTCAGCATGTCAATTTGCTTCTTCATGCAAGAGGTTTCAAGATGAAAACCCTTATTGCAGTATGCGCACTTGCTCATTTATCCTTTGTTCTTATTCTTTTGGAAGTTCTTCTTGGAGCCTTGGGGCTCCTCCTAAGACTTGTTCTTGTCTCTCTTCTACTCATGTGGCTTCTTAGCTTTCTTATTGCCTTTTGAATCCACCCTTGAATCTCCAACAACCAGTGCTTGGTCTTTGGAAGGTTTGATGGTGCCCATCATCACCCGTTTATCTTGTTCTTGTGTGAGGGATTCCATGAACTATGCAAGCTTAGGCATCTTCCAAGCTCAAGATGTCCACTTGGTGGCATAGAAGGTTGAAACAAACACTAAATAGTTAGGGTAAAGCTTCGAGAGTATGGCCAAAACTAGTTTCTCCTCCTTTTCAATTCCACATTGTTTTAGCTACAAAACAAGGGCTTTAAACTTGGAGAAGTAGAGTTGCAGGGATTTGAAGCTGCTAGGACTCAAGGAGATCAATTCATTCTCAATTTGATGTCCTATCATATCATCTATCTCACCAAAAATATCTACAAGCTTCTCCCATACTTTATTTGGTGATTTCAATCCATCAAGATGGAAGAGGAGTTCTCTGGATATGCTGAGACACAAGAGACCATAAGCCTCATCCCTCCTGTTGTGCCATTTAATTTTATCTATAGCTGCATTGGGATATACTTAAGTTGCCATAGTCACCCTATAGAGACATTTCACTCTCAATAGTATCACCATATCTGATTTCCATTCAAAGAAATTAAATGGAGTCAAGATGATCTTCTCATATTGATCCATAGCTCGGAAATTGTCCTTTCAATCAGCAGAATAGCTCCCATTCAAGATGTAAAACCTACAATAGAAATATGGAAGGATAAAAATTGATATACAAAGGCTCTGATACCATGTGGAAATTGAAACCAGGTGATAGATCAATTGCACTCACAAAATTACTAATCAAACATGCAAATTTACACACAAAGGAGACTGAAATTGGAGCATAACACTAATCTGTATTGAATAATTGTACAATAGCCAACCTTGTGAAGTCATATTCTTCTGCAATAAATAATTACATGAGATATTTGGATGCATAAGGATGCCATTTGAAATAGTCAAAAGCAGGCTTACTAAATCTAGTCAAATCCCCCATAGGTGCATAAAGCAGTTTCCAAATCTACCTAGGAGCTCATGAATTGGAAAATTCAAGTAGGAAAGCTAATAGGTGATGGAAAGAAAACTCATACATGCTTTTATTAGGAGAAAATAATGGAGGATGATGAGGGAAAAAAACAAGTCAACTGCACCTAGTCTTACTTTTCCTTTTGCCATAAAACTCACTAAAGAAAGAAATAAAGCAGAAAAAGAAAGCATGCGCTAGGGAGGATTTGGAATAAAGAAGATATGCTAAATATGGATTCCAAGAGGTTTCCCAAGCACTCCATGACTCAATTTTAGAAATTTTGAATTCTAGGACATGTGGAAGACAACTTGCATAGAGTGGAATACTGGAAACTAGGCAATTAAGACAAAAATCAATTAATTAATGTCTAAGGTAGATAACTATGGGTTGATTATTATAACAGGTGGGGGTTGAACTGAATCAATTTCAATGCCCCCTTGTTTAGTAAGTTTTGATATGGAAGTGAAGAAAATGTGACAAGAAGACACTTCACTCTCTAAAAGAAGAGTGGGATTGATTGACAATGGAATCGATTCAACTGCTTCGTGAAAGTCACTCTCCAAAGGGAGAGTGGGATTGAAAACATATGGCATTGGTTCAATCACATAAGGATCACTCTCCAAAATAAGAGTGGGGTGAACCAAAGTCTGGGAAGATTCGACCATTAGATCTACCAATGGTTGAGTAGGTTGTTGAGAAACTACAGGTTTTTCAAGAGAAGGAAATCCTTGAGTCTCGGACCACACTCTTCACACCTCTGCGATAGCAAGGAACTGGTGAGTAATATTATCTCCCTCGCATAACTTACAAGGGAACTTAATTTTTCACTTTGAACTACCATTTTTCTCAATGGTGTCAACATGACTAACATTAGCTGATTTTTTTCTCTTAGCATGACCTACAGAGGCTGAGAGCTTTCCCCTAGCATGACCTACATAGGTTGGCAGACTGGGTCCAACCTGACTAAGAGAGGTTGGTTGTTGAGAGACTTCATTATGTTAAAAAATGGGATGACCATGAAACCAAACTCTTCGTACCTCCACGATGGCAGGGCATATATAATTAAGGTGGTCTCCCTCACAAAGATTACAAGGAAACTTGGGCTTGTGTTTTGAATGATTAGCATTTTCAAAAAACTCAACATGACTCACAGTGGCTGACTATTTTCCCTTAGCATGAGCCACATAGGCTGAGATAATTTCCCCAGCATGACCTGCAAAGGCTGAGAGACTGGGTCCAACATGGCATGCATAGGTTGGACCGGAAGGATCAACATGCTTTACAACAGTTGAGTGTGTGCCCCCAACATGACCTTCAGAGGCTTGATGTATGGATCCAACATGACCTGTAGAGGTTGGATGGGGAGGTTCAACCTAACCTGCATAGGTTTAATAGGTGCCCTCAACATGAACTATACAGGCTGAGTGACTGGATCTAATGAGACCTTGAAACGTTAGAAGCATCCCACTAGCATGATCAACAAAGGATGTGTGGTGAATATCAACTTGAGAGGTTGAGTGCTTAGATCCAACATGAGCTGCAAAGGTTTGATAGGTTCCCCAAGCATGAAATACATAGGTTGGGTGGTGAGGTTCAACTTGAGCTATAGAGGTTGAACAGGTTCCCCCTTACTTATGTGTCTTCTTCATATTCTTCCTTCTTTTACTCCTTTTTAGATTGTTAGTTACTAGTATCCATACTTTCACTGCATGAGGTAGAAGGAGGAGTAGAAGCAGCTACAGGTGAAGAAGAAGTAATTTTTTGATGCCCTTCATATAAGGAGCTTACTTTAGAAGCATCAAGAGCATTGTGGACATTTGGAGTGGAAAACAACCACACCGGTAGCCCTAGGGTGAATCCAGGTAGATTCAAGGTGGCCATCAAAGGAACACCAACATTCCCTATGAGAGGAATAGTACAAGGAGTTCCTAACATGGGGATCTCTTGGCTAGTGTTCAAAGGGGTGTTCACCATAGTTTATGAATCAACCAAAAAATGATGTCCACTAGTAACCAACAATACAAATAGCACACCACTAGAAAAAGTCCTAAGTATCAAACCAGGAAGACAAAGATGCCTTCCAAAGGAAAATATGGGATGCTGAGGGACCAAAACTAACCAGTGAAGGAAGGAGAGTCATTACTTGGAAAGAAGGACCTGAAAAATTTCAAAATACTGGAAGAAAAAAAGAGAAACCCCGAACAGACAAGGCTTTCTCGAATGGATTCATCCGTTTTGTTTTAAAGGAAAGTGTTCCTATGGCTAGGGTTTAAGAAGCCATCAACATACTGTGGTTTAAAGAGAGATGCGTATAGTTATGCAAGAAAATATAAACAAGATTCAGAGATTAGAATGGTTCATACCTTAACAAACAAAGTTTGATCCAAGCATCCCTTCAATCCTCTTCTTGATCGTCTTGCTCCAAGAGACTTGCAAAACGAATTATACCTTCATCAAACTAATATGATCACATGTAAAGCAATGATAATCAAATAAACATGAAATACTAATATGATTAACATAAAAATCTGATCATAAATATATATTCAACCACACATTGAACAATTATTTGGGAAGAATAAGGATATCACATCTTTATTAAGCATGAAAAGAAGTACAAATATACCTTCTATTCAACTTGGGCACCTCACAAAACCTTGATGTTGTTTTGGCACTTCTGTTCTCCAAGTAACTCATCCTCCAAGCTCTGCAACACAAGGAGAAAGATTCTAGGGCAAAGGTGGGGGGAAAGAGAGTTCCACTTCCTCTAGTATAACAATGAAAAGATTACAAGTCTGCTCTCATGGAACTCTCTACCTTTATTTATATGTTTTTGAAGATATAGGGTCAAATAAAAATTAGTTACAACTGAAGGAGTCACTTGAATAACCACCCAAACTACCCAAAAATCAAGAAACACCCATTTTTTACACGTATAAGAAAAATCCGCGGGTTGTAGAGACAACAATTGTGTATATAAGTGATATATGTGGGTTGTAGTGATAATACTTGCATATGATCTGTGGGTTTCAATGACAATAGTTGCATATACAAAGGTATACGTAGGTACGATGTAGAACACATCGTGTATAGAAAGTGGAATACGTGGGTACCATGTATGACAAGTCATGTATAGGTAAACAATTCTCATTATAAGGGTACTTCGGGGAATTTTCAAACTCTGGTGTCTTTTAGAAATTTTTATTTTACTTAAATACCTTTCCAACGGTGTAGAGAAGAGGTCAAATGGAGTTACATAACTTTCTATGTGGGTCCTCCAATATGAGTGGTTTTTCAGTTACTTTCATGAAGCATCGTCGTGGAAGTGTTGACATGCGACGAAATCATGGGAAAGTGGTCACAAGAAGAGATGTGTCATTTTGGGCTATAAAAATAATTCGGATTAAATGTTCTTTCAAATAATCAATTTGAATTCTATGAGTAACAATGTATACAATTAAAAACCATTAGTAATGAATGGCACTCCATAAGTAACAACAATCACTCAAATGCTAAATATTATCAAATAATCTATGGTAAACCTATCTAATAAAAAAAATAAAGAGGTAGCCCCTTATCAATGAAGGGGACCCTTCCTTCTTGACTCAGTGTTATTGAAACAACTCACAATTGAATGCTTATATCATATGAAACAACACACTTGTATTATGGAATGAAAAGGTACAATAAGATTTGACAACCCTTTGTTCTATTGTTTATCCTTCTCTCTCCTACCCTCGACTACAAGAGGGTTAACCTCTTTTTAGATTTTCAATAGAAATCCCTTTCAAACAAAATTTATAAATTTCTTGATAATTGAAGATTCTCAAGGTTATTCTCAACAATACATAGCAAAATATTTGTTGCACATTCATTTTGTTACAGCTAATTTATAGAATAATACATTTTGTTGCATAATCACAGCTACAGGATGTTGCAATTGATGACACTTTGATATTTTATTGGTAATTTGGTATTTCCACATTGTTTCTCTTATACTCCTATACCTTAGAATTGATCAAATACCAAATGTTTAAGCACTAAGGAAATCATGGAAGTTTTGGAAATGGCATAATTTTGGAAGTAGAAACATCTAGAAGTAACAACACATGAAAAAAAGGCGTGATGCAAGCTCGTGTAGGAGTAACAACATACAAATCCTTGAGGAAACAAAAAAAAATCTTGACCTTCAAGTACATTCCTTCAACAGATCTCACTAGTAATTGAAAATAAAGCATGTCACTACTTAATAACCTATATTATCACTTAAAATAATGCAATACAGAAAGAGGCTCTACCTTGGGTTAAAGCATGAAGTTACATGAAAGGTATTGTAAACAATGGTCAAGGATGACTCACGGTGTATTTTAAATAGGATAAATGGGTGTAAAAAAGAGTACAAGAAATGGTCCAAACAATAATTTTGAATTTTACCCTTACATTTTATTTTTACCATAAATAGTACCTTCTTTTACCCTATGGTGTCATCCTCTGTGAAGAACCTCCTGCTATAAACAATGAGAATACATGATATAACAGAAATAATGGAGCACATAAGAGATTTTATTGATAGTAGGCCTCTTCGAGGGGGCACCCTGCTTTGAGAAATATCAATACAAAATAACTCTTAGATTCCTTCATTAGCCTCAACATGTACTTATATACTAAGTTTAATATAAACAACTATTACTCTCCATGAAAGTGGGATAATGAAATATATTAACTAGACGAATTAACAACTATTACTTACTCTACATGAATGTGGGATAATGAAACATACAAATGCGATTACTTACTAAGAATATGCGTCTGAAAAAATATACTAACAAAATAAAGAGGAGGGTTGACAAGGGTTCTTAACATCCCCTCCCTCTTAGAAAATATTTGTCCTCAAAGCTTTAGATGTGGAAACTGATGTTGAATCTGAAGGAGTGGTTCCCATGTAACGTCCTATGGTTTCATGTTATGACACTGAATTAAGACCTCTGTGATGGACCATGAGAGAAGCTAATGATTTCTCTTATTGAGGATTGCCTCCAGTTCCAAAATAATGGATCCTTCCTTATCTAGTTCTATTAAAAACGTTTGTTCTCTAATGTTGGTGCCAATCACTTTTTTGAGACAAGATACATGAAATACTAGGTGAGAGGGAGAAGGAGGAAGTTCCAATTTATAAGCAATAGACCCAATATTTCGAAGAAACTTATATGGCCCATAGAACTTTTGAGCAAGCTTCTGATTCCCTTTGAGTTTCAGGGAGGACTGCTTCTAAGCATGCAAACAAAGAAACCGAAATCATCGACTTGAAATTTGTGCTTAGAGTGGTGCTGATCGGCCTGTTGTGTCATGTAATTTCTTTCCATGTGAATATTTTCCTATAGAATGTGAAGAATCTAATCTTGGTTTTGAAGAACCATATCAACTGCCTAAACTGGTGAATTGTTAGGGGTGTATGGAAGGAGAACTGGAGGTTTCTAACCATAAACTGCTTCATATGGAGTCATTTTAGATGCACTATAGCAAGAAGTATTGTACCACCATTTAGCAAGAGGGAGCCACTTTTCCCATAGATTTTTTTGTTCATAGGTGAAGCAACGAATATAAGTTTCCAAAAGAAAATTGATGAATTCAGTCTGATGATCTGTTTCTGGGTGATATCCTGAACTGATATTCAGTTTTGTGTCAGTGAGGAGAAAGAGTTCGGTTCAAAAATGACTTGTGAAATTTGTGCCGTGCTATGAGACAATGGAAGAAGGGATTCCATGAAGATGGAATATCTGGTCCATGAAAATTTGTGTGATTGAGAGGTAGTATATAGATGGTTGAGAGCACAAAAATGACTATATTTGGAGAGTCGATCAACCACAACCAAAATTACAGTCTTCCCTCCATATTTAGGGAACCCTTCAATGAAATCCATTGAAATATATGTCCAAATCCTTGTAGGGATGGGAAAGGGTTTGAGCAATATGGGGAGGAGTGTGGTTTCATCATTGTGGAACTGACATGTATCACATTCAGAAACCATATGTTGAATTTCTAGTTTCATTCCCTTCCAAAAGAAGTTACGTTGTGCCCACTCATATGTTTTGAGGAGCTCAGAGTGCCTTGCCGATGGAGAATCTTGGTGAAGATCTATGCTCTGGGGAAGCACAAGATGAACCTTGTATCTTAGAGAAGAACCATCCCAAGAGTAATGCGGTATAGCAGAAGGATTACTAGCCAACTATTGGATGATTTCAGAAAAAAGGAAGAGTGATTGACATAGCCTTGTTGAACAGATTGTAACCAATTTGTAATAGGAATAGAAATAGCTAAAAGATAAGCATAGTCATCAAATGTGCTCAGTATTGATGTAGAAATTATTCCCTAAGAGGTATGAACACCACTTATGTACTACATTTAAAATAGCCATCATTTCCTTATCATATGTAGAGTTGGCTAAATTACTACTGGAAAGGGATTTACTTGTGAACGCAATGGGATGTTCATCTTGAAGGAGTGCATCACCAAGTCCATTGCCGCAAGCATCACTCTTAATAGTGAAGGTCTTGGAAAAATTAGGCATAGATAGAACATGTGTAGCACACATATCTTTTTTCAGTTTGTCAAATGCACACTCATCAACAAGTGTCCATGTAAAAGAATCCTTTTTCAGTAGATCTTTTAATGGAGCTGCAATATTTCCATAATCCTTGACAAACTTGATGTACTAGTTAGTCAATCGTAAAAACCCATGAAGGATATTCAGGGTCTGAGGATGCGTCCAATTTTTCATGGCATCTATTTTGGAAGGATCGACGTGAACCCCTTATGCTAAAAAAATATGCCCTAGATACTCTACTTCCTTCTTCCCAAAAACACATTTAGACTGTTTGGCACAGAGATGATTATCATAGAAAATTTGTAGTACAAGATGCATATGTTGGAGATGCTCATCCCATGTTTTACTATAGATGAGGATATCATCAAAAAAGACCAGAATGAATTTTTGCAAGTAGGGACAAAATATTTTATTCATCAATGCTTGGAATGTGGCAGGGTCATTTGTGAGTCCAAATGGAATGACAAAAAATTTATAGTGGCCATCATGTGTGTGGAAAGTTGTTTTAGGGATATCATCCTCATTAACCCGAATTTGGTGATACTTAGAACGAAGATTCAACTTGGAGAAAAAATGAGCACCATGGAGCTCATCCAAAAACTAATCAACAATAGGAATTGGAAACTTATTTTTTATTGTAATGTGATTAAGTGCTCGAAACTCGATGTAGACGTGCCATGACCCATATTTTTTTTAACAAGAAGAATTGGTGAAGAGAAGGAGTTGGTACTAGAAAGCCTTAAGACATTGCTTCAATAAGTCTCGGACGAGCACCTCAATATCTTTCTTGTAGTGAAATGGGTAGTGATAGGGACTGATGTGGGGAGGGATGCTTCCAGGAAGGAGTGAAATACGATGGTCCTCTGGTCTTAAAGGTGGAAATCCCACTGGATCAGCAAACACACATGCATATCGATCCAAAATTTATTGTAGATCCAAGGGATTAGTTGAGACCATTGAAGGTTTCATATGAATGAAATGGAGATGAGATATGATACCATGTCAAATATTCTTAAGGATATTTTCCATGCAATGCAAAATGATGATGCTGAGAGACCCTAGTTGTAAGCCCCTCAATGTGTGTTTTTTCCCATTGACTAAAAAATCCATCCAAATTTCAGCAAAATACCATAAAATGGGTCCAAGTGTGCGTAACCATTGAGCACCCAAAACCACATCACATCCTCCTAAGGGAAAGAAAAACATGTCAGAGCGCAAGTTATAAAACCCAATATAGATTCACACATTACGACACTTCCCTTTGCAAGGTAAGGTGCCCCCATTAGCAATCATGACTTCAAAGTTGGAGCAAGGATGAACAAAAAAATCATCCTGTTTAGAGATCCTCAAGTCAATGAACTTATGAGTGCTACCAGAATCAATGAGTATATTAAGAGGTATTTTTTTCAAGAAACCTCCAACCCGCATGGATTGTGGGGTGGTGACTCCAGCTAATTCATGGAGAGATATATCTGGCTGGTCATCCTAAGAAGGAAGGTCAATAGGAAGTTGTTGAATGTCACTCTCAACATCTATTAGATTCTGAGCACCATAAAAAGTTTAGGTGCAGGAAGAGAATCCACATCCGAGATATAGATATTTTTCTCAGCACATCGATGTCCCCAAGTGAATCTCTCATCACAATTATAACAAATCCCATTTTACCTATGTTCTTGCATCCCAGCTTCAGACAAATGCTTGATAGGAGCAGTTCTAGGAGTTGGTGAAATTGGAGTTATTTGGGGAACCATATTTATGAATGAAACAAAAGTGGATTTGGAGCATTGCTAAGCCATGATATTGTCCTCCTCCAACTTAGACAACCTTAGGGAATCCATCATTGTGTTGGGATTTACCATGTTAACCTCAAATCAGATTGCATCATTCAGACCACTAATAAAATAAATCATGTAGAATGCATCAGGAAATCCTTCTGTGTGATTGGCCAATTTCTCAAATTTTGTCTAATACTCCCTCACCGTGCCAGTTTGGTGAAGTTTGGTGAATTCTCCTATGAAGTCATCAAAACCACTAGGTCCAAATCATTGTAAAAGGAGTTGGAAAAAAATTGTCCATTTTGGCTATGTGTGAGCCTTGATGTACAAACGAAACCATTGAATGGCTTCATGTTCCAAATGAAAGGATGCAAGTGGGATTTATTGACATCAAAAGTGTTATGCAGACTAAAATATTGTTATTCCTTATAAATCCATCTAGTCATATCATCACCATTGAATCTAAGAAAATCAATATTTGTCCCACGAAAGTTTCCAGAAGAAGATAACCCAGTGTCTGCAGAAGACTCAGGTTTTCGTCGGTTGCTCATGGTTGAATGTTGAAGATGGATAACAAGAATTTTTTTATCCAGATCTTCGGATTTGGTCTTGAGGGAGACACATTCTTCTTCCATTTTCCTATTTTCTCCTATGCGGGGTGACAACCATACACATAATTTTTTTTGTCTAGAAATGGGTAGAAAAACAAAAACATAGAGGGTTTAGAAAACGAATTTTTTGAGTTGGGAAAAACTCGGGTGGGTAATTCAGGTTTGATTAGGTTTTGGACACATTCTGAGGGACAAGGAAATAGAAAATGTGAATTTTAGAAGCAAGGTGAAAGAATGGGAAATTTTTTTAGAGAGGGGCAATGAAGAAGAATTGGGAATGAAACATCGTGGAAAAATTTGAAGGCGATTGGCTGAGAATCGAATAATTTATGGAAAACCCTAAAAATAGACAAATATGAAATTTCATGCTTTGGGAAGTGGAATTTGGGATAGGGTACTCAAGGAATGAAATATGTAGAATGTAATGACAGGGGTTATGGTGAATTTTCAAGGTAAATGGATCTAACACAAAGAAGATATGGCCAAAAATCATTTTTTTCTCTACTTGGTGGAGATGATTTGTGGAGGCTCTGGAAAATTGCGCTTTATCGACTGGAAATAGATATGGACCCCAGGTATGTTCAACTTCCTAAAGGTTCAGTGGATTCACTTGGCCACCAATGCTATCTAATAGTTTGTGTATTTGTCGGGAAGTACCCATCACTCCACAGCACAGGTGAAACTAATAACTACTTTTCCACAAATGATAACTCTTGGTTTAACTCACGGGTTGAAACTAGTCAATCAGGTAGGGATCGTTGTTCCTTGTAAATCCATCCAGTAGGATCATCACCATTGAAGCAAGGAAAATCAAGCTTCGGCCCATGAAAGTTGCTAGAAGAGGACAACCCAGTTTCTATAGAAGAATCAAACTGCCATTGGTTGATGGTTGAATTTTGAAGATGGAGACCACGAAATTTTTAATCCAGATCTTTGAATTTTGTCTTAAGGGAGGCAAGTTCTTGTTCCATTGGTCTAGTTTCTCCTGCATGGGTAACAACCATAAGCTGGATTTTTTTTTTCTTCTAAAAATGGGTAGAAAAACAAAAACTAAGAGGGTTTTAGAAAAGGAAAATTTTGAGTTGGGAAAAACTTGGGTGGGTAATTGAGGTTTGACTAGGTTTTGGACACATTCTAAGGGACGAGGAAACATAAAATGTGAATTTCATAAGAGGGGTGAAAGAATGGGAAAAATTGTCAGAGAGGGACAATAAAGTAGAATTGGGAATCAAACATTGTGGAAAAATTTGAATTTTATTGGGTGAGAATCAAATAATTTATGGAAAACCCTAACAATAGACATATGTGGAATTTCGAGCTTCAGGAAGTGGAATTCGGGATAGGTTCATCATGGAATGAAATATGCAGAATGGAATTATAGGGGTTACAATGAATTTTCAATGGAAATGGAGCTAAAACAAAGAAGACATGACCAAAAATCATATTTTGTTTTCTCTGCAAGGTGGAAATGATCTGTGGCAGCTCTGGAAAATGCGCTTTATCAACTAGAAAAACATATGGACCCCGGGTATGTTCGGCTTCCTAAAGGTTCAGTGGATTCAATTGACCACCATTTTTTTCTAATGTCTTGCATATTTGGTAAGTACCCCTCATTCCATGGCTCAGGTAAAACTGATAACCACTTTTCCACAAACGACAACTCTTGGTTTACCTCATGGGCGGAAACTAGTCAATCAAGTAGGGGTTGTTTCCATTTTTTCTTGTCAGGTCCTTTGAGTTTCCATCTACTTCAGGGTTCATGTGGTACTCCTCACAATGAGCTTTAGGTAAATTCCCAAGTATTTCCCAGAGTTAAGAGGATATGGTTTAGTCCTTGATCTGAATGAGTAATACTGATGCAAAGAAGAAGCACTACTGTAATAATCACAACTCCAAGAAGCACGACAAAAGAAAAATGAAATGGGAATAAATTCCACCTAGCAAGCCAAATAAAGTGCTTTGATACCAGATGTGAAGAACCTCCTGTAATAAACAACAAGAATACATGGTCTAACAGAAATAATGGAGAACATAGGAGACTTTATTGATCGCAGGCCACTTCAAGGGGGAAATATCCTTTGAGCAAGCTCAATACAAAATAAATTTTGGATCCCTTTATTGTCCTCAACACATACTTATATACTAAGTCTAATATAAACAATTGTTACTTCCCATGAATGTGGGATAATGCAACATATTAACTGGATGACTTAACAACTATTACTTGCTCCCCATGAATCTGAGATAATACAACATACTAATGGGACGATTTACAAAGCATACGTGTCTAGCAATATATACTAACAAAATAAAGAGGAGAGTTGACACAGGTTCTTAACATCCGCAAAGTTTAAACCCCCCAGATACAAAATATCCTATGGTAAGCTCCTATATGACCATGAGGAGGTTATTTTTGAAACTACCATGTCATCTCTCAACCTCTATCTTATCCTCGTCGTAGAAAAATCTAATTACTTGGAAAACCAAGATCCCTACCACCTGTGGAAAACTAACCTAGCCCATGTGGTTTGTATGAAAACTTTTCCTTTCCTCTAGTTTTTCATATATTGTGTCGCCCATTATTCAACTGACAAAATAATCATACTCTACTTTAACCAGTCCACCCTATTGTGCATAATATGAAAGGATTCTCTGGATAAATGGTGTTTGTCCTAAACTTCCCATCCCTACCAGTATTATATGATGAAGATATACTAGAAACATATCAAACCATGAAAATTATTGAGAAAATACAATTCCTATATCAACACCTAAAGGAAGGAATTGTAGTCCCAATTGCGCCTCCATCATCTTCTTTCTTTTCATTCTCAAGAAGTTCAAAGAAGGTGATTTCTGTAATATGCATTCTATTAGGATATTCCCATGACATAGCAATAGATGATACTATCCTTGGTGTTATATCCTTGATAACCATATAAAAAAGTGTTTTTCCACCTAAAATCAACCTATGTTAATACCTAATAGATAAAATTGATGCCTAACTTGCAGACTTCCAATCTTTAGAATAGTTTAGGTATCCATCATACCTCTTTCTCATATTCTTGTACCAAAATATTTAACACTTTAAGGATTTGGGATTAAATTCTAGATATCAAACAATAAATCATTTTCCTACTTACAAGTGGACATTCTTAATCCTTAGACAACTAGACATTGAAAACTTTCATGCTTTTACAGAGAGAGTGATGACCATAGCATAATCGCTTATGAGTGGTGTGTCACAACCAAGAATTCCCATTTGTACTATCATATTTTGCAATTGATTCTAGACACAAGGGTTGTTCACTATTTCATGTATGAAAAACATACTATCCTATGTTTAGTGTATGGGTTTTATGAAGAACCCTACAAGTTTCTAGTACCATAGTGTTTTCTTCAAACTATGTTAGGTAGAGATTCATTTCATATCAGGTGCACTTTTTCAAGTCAAAGCACCCTATTACATTCAAACTTACCAAATAGGTAGTCCCATTCCTAGTGAAAGGAAGAGATTCCCTATCTGATGTAGAATATGTTAAATTTACAACATCATTAGTCATTCTCCAATACAATGTTGTGTGTTAAGATTGGACCTATGTGTTGAGGTAGTGCCTTGTGGAGCCTAAGTTGCACTCACAAAACTTGGAGTAGGTTCTTGGGTTGGACTCAAGAATGAATAAGCATCCTTATGTGTAAAGGTTAAGCCTCACGTGTTGAGGAATGTACTTTGATATGTCAAAGTGATGATGTTGTACAGTCTTGTTGGACAAGACTAAAGACTTGTATGTCAATTCAGATCCTCATCTATTGATGTGGTACCACATGTGTAGAGCTAATACTTTGCATGTCAAAGCATGAAAAATATGTGATGTATTACTAACTATGGTCACTTGAGATGGATGAGATATTATGTCTCTTCTAAAGACTGAACACCTCTAGAGTGAATTACTTTAGAATATGAGAACATGGAATGATAGTAATATAATATTGGAAAATATCCTCAGTATAGTTGATATGATAAATACATTAAAGTTGGCACAGGCGGACCATGCAGATAATATAAGAAATAAGAATAAGTTGCAATGAGAATAGAGAGAATTTGATTGCTCATGTTAAAGACTTTAGTGAATTAAGGAGAACTTGAATTGATCATTTTAGTGATACAATCAAGAAGAGATTTAGTTAAGAAAATTAACTAAGTGTTAATAAAGAAGATATTGTTAACAAAAGTGTTTTGCATGACCACACTTTAGTTAACTAAAAGAAGACACTTAAGTTGTGACACTTATGATAAAATAAAATAAAATACTTGAGTTATGTAGCCCTTAGTAGTATTAGCAGTTCATGGATCTACTCACATAGTTCAGCCTTTACTTTAAACCTACCTCAAAGGTCATCCCTGTGGACATGCCTGAATTAATCTATATTTTGTCTATGGAACCTCGCATTTCATTTGCAAAGAGCACTGAAAACTCCCCGCATCCCATCATGTGGAAAGATGCACTACTATCCACATACCATACCTTGGTAGACACACTTGCATGATGACACTTGTGTTAGAATCCTAAATAAGTTGTATATCATCTATTTAGAAGACGAGTTCACCCCTAAGTCACAAGAGAAAATTTATATGCCAATAATGAAAAGGTATTGTGCAGCTTTTGTGTAATATTGATGAGATGGAGATGCAGAGAAAATTCCCCATGCAAGTATTCACTATATTTTGGATGAGACCACTTTATATTATCCATCCATTCACTACTTATTCCAAGAGAAAAAAAATGCAAGTTAAATTGTGTGTAGAGCATACAATTGTATCATCCGGTCATTCTCTGTTCTCTCTTGCTAAATGATAGCACCTAAGGTGTTTGAAATATCTCTTATCTTGTACCAAGGGTTCCAAATGTAGTTTGAAATTTGTAAAATAGATTCTTTGATATCTATGATTGTGCTAAGGATATTTTATATGGTTTTCTCCCTTGAATTTTTCAAGTTTTACCTAGGGTATATACTATGTTATGCATGAATTCTTATGAATATGATTTCTCAATTGATTTCAAGTAGTTAGTTATTTTGAACTAAAAGATTAAACGGATCAAAGATCAATAATATTGAACATGGTATTATAGCTCAGGGCATAAATGAGCTAATTTTTGCAACCATGCTTGATCCTATGTTGATCATGAGTGGTAGAAGATGAGCACATTACTTGAAGTACAATGGCCTTGATATCAGTAAGGATGGAAGAACGAATTGAAGGAACTTTGAACATCAATACATGGAAGGATATGATTCTAAACATTTTGTAAAAACATGATCTAGAAGGATACGTATCCAATTGTATTAAATAACCTACTACTCATGCTGGAGTAGCTTCTTTCAAGAAGAATCAATTCAAAGCTAAGAGAATCATTTATGATTCAATGAAAGAAAATTCCATGTTGGTGATTACTCCATTGAAAAGTGTAAATGAATGCTTTGAAAATTTGACCAATATTAATGAGAAGAAGGATCTGTTGGCTTCAATCACCTTCCTGTCTCGACCTGTGGTTCAACATCACCACAATACCAACAATAAACCATAAGACATCGGCCTGACAGAGTGACTCCATTGGAAACCCTTGCGAGGCAGGCATGGTCTCACCCGAGATATCTAATGGGTAACTACTAGAACCATGTTTCCATAGTTGGAGATGGATTATAGTCCCTTGGCACATTGCCAAGGTGCTCGACAAGGGAAACTTAGATGGATGGAGAGTTCCTGCACAACTGAGCACAAATGTATGTCAACGCACATGACATGACCTGGTCTTTAACATTAACAACTGGCATAACTTATGCGATAGAACTATTCCTTTAAACTAACATGCCACTTGCAACTTATATTTCAACTTAAGGAATTAACTACAACTTTCTAGGGAATTCCAATAATTCTTTAATAGTTATTCAATATTCACTAGTTAACAATATGGTACGAGGCATTCACCAATATCTCATCATCATACAGTAAGCAAATAAAAACCATTCACATCAATGTGTACAACATCAATCAACCATTTAAACACAAAGAATAATGTGGAAACCCATTTGGGAAAAACCACCAAGGTGCTCTTCATCTGGCATGAGAAATGGATATAGCACCTTGCACTCTGTGACTTGCATACTGATCTTATGATATGTATTTATGACTCAAACTTCTTGCTCTCATGTTCTCTGGTTTATTTTTCTATCTACTCCTACCAATATGCACACCACATGGATCGACTCTTCTATCTGCCTTCTGCGCACGCAGCTGTAGATTCCTTCTACACCTATTGTTCCACGCACACAACTGCAATATATGTGGCTCAACAACCTTCTATTGCTACTAGACTCTTCTTTGAGTCTTCTTCCCTTCCACCCTACTTCGTTAACATAACTCGGAAACTTGGAAAATGATCAACCAAAAAATCAATAGTAGAAACTACCAATGAAAAAATTGACAACCATTATACAGAACAAGTTCTTCTTATTTATAACTTCTATCAGACCACATAGGGTCGAGTACATACTGCTTATCAGTTATAGGTCATGATCAGTCACCATAATAAGATATCATGGACTAACACAAGGCACTATCATCTTGGCTTACAAATATTCTTCCATACGTGCATGGAAATAGATTTACACCGTATTTAATGACCACGATCTTCACCTATCATTTTCCGGTCGTTATCACCTTTACGCCTTTACGCGTGCCTTTCCTCCATCGCACGCCTCATTATTCCACCTGTGCTGGTCCCTTTGCTTCCTTCGCGACCTTCCTTCGTATCGCATGTGCCACATACATTTGCTTGTGCGTGAACTTATTTCTTCTGATCCTTTCCTATCCCAACAGGACCCCAACACTAACATCTGGCTCTTCCTGAGCCACTAAGAAAAAATGGACTTGTCCTCAAAATTTTCAGTCGCAAAACATATATATATATATNACTTCAGTTGACACCTATTCTACTCGCGCAGCCAATTGCTCTACTCGGTCAGTACTGATATGTTCTGACGGGCCTGCATATGCTTACTGTGTGATAGTCTCAAGTTTTTCCTTCAGTGGTTGAATAACATTGGTGATGCATGCTACTTCTAACTGATGGACTTCTTCAACTTCTTCTTCCCTATACCGCTCTCTATCTTGAAGAGCCTAGAGCACCTACTATAGCCCCTTGATTTTAGTCATCTTGGCCACCTTCTCTTGGAAGGCCAGCTTCTTCATGTATGCTTTCTCCATGGTGATTTTCTATTCAGCTGCATGCCTATTTTCCCTTATGTTTTCAATAGTTGTATCCTCCATAAGCTCTTCCCATACCGTGGAAATGTATTCTAGTGCCTTAGTTGACGCTATTTCTCCTTGTTTTATTTTTACAATAGCCTCAAATGTTGCTTTTCTTCACTCTCCGATCTCCTCAAGAGGTGTGATCAACACCTCTCTGGCTTGCAGTTATTTCACCTACTCTCGAAGATCTTGTGTGATATTTTCTATCCTGATTACCTTAGCCACATATTCCTCATCCTCTTGGCCTGCTTCAGGTGGGAATATTGCAATGGCACTCTTGATGGTCTCTGCTAGTGTGAGGCGGTTCTGCTCGTGCACCAGTATTTCTTGTTCCCTCTCGGTAAGAAGGTCAATGCTCCCCTAAAGTTATTATTATTTTTCCTTCAGTAGGGCCTTGCACACCTTTTCCTTATTTTTCTCTTTTTTTTCCTAATAGGAAACATCATTCTCTCTTAGCCGCATTTTCGTTGTGGCTTCCTACTGTACTTTGTAGAATTTTGTCAGGGGTAGCTTTGAGAAGTCTAAATAGAGTGTGGAAAACTCATTCACAACATTTTCAAAGGTGATCAGGGCTATTTAGATTTCTAGTGCACTTGTTTGGATTGTTACTTTGATGGGTGGCACTAACTATGGTGGGACTACTTGGACATTGGGGTCGACACCATACGCCTCATCCTCAATAGTGGCTTTGACCTCGTTGATTTCTTCAATCAACTTATTCAGATTTCCCCCCAATTTCTTAGCTATGCTGACTTGCTACATCCTTAGGTTAGAAAGTATGTCTTCATGACTTTAGAAATGGCTATTGCGAGCTCCTCCACATCGTATTTTGTCAATGTGTTCACATTCAATGGTTTTTGAGCATTTTTCTTCTTGCAATGTGGGTGGCCTTTTGGTTTCCTTTTTTGTGTCTGGGTCTGCACATGCTCCAGACTTATTATGTGCTCCAAATTACTTTGATCCAAGCTATGCCTATCATCATCATCTTGTTCTTATTCATCTTCTGACTGATTAGCCTATGCGTCGCCTCTCTCATTGCCTTCACCATTAACTTGTTGGACTAGTGGGTCTTCTTCATCCTGCCCTTCAAGAAGTGGCTCTGCCAGTGGGTTGCTCCATTCTTCTAGCCATAGGTGGATGATTGCATCCACATCCTCATCCATCACCATGAATCCTGCATGGTGCACTTCTTTGGCTGAGTCTTCCAAGGCTCCAAAATGATGTTGTGCACTCCGACCTAAAATTTGATAAATGTTGCGTACCTGTGTACCATTGTGGTGCGGATTTGGTGGGATCATCGGACAACGTCATGCAATTCCTCTACATGCAAAAAGAACTCAATGTTGTTATTATTTTTTCACGTTGTGTCTTTCTTATCCTCCCACAGGTTCTAATACCTCACATCATGGAAAAGGAACGAGACATCCATTTGCACATAGTCGGGCAGTGTTGCCCACAAAGTGAATGAAATCAAAATAATCATCCATGAGTAATGGAATTTGTAAGTAAGATCGTGTTGGGCCTGCATGGCATCATCGATCATCTCATTAAGAAAGTATTGCAACCAATTGACTTCTCCACCCGGCGCACATAGTTCTGCAAGTTTGACCATCACCGCCAAACACTGATTGGGCTGCATCTTGTGTAACAACTTACATGATAAGATCTATCCAGAAAATCTCACACTTATGTCCTCGATCAGATAAGTTAGGTATCCCCTCTTTGCATGTCGCAAGTTGTATTTATTACTGATTCGGGTGGTGTGTTTCCATTCCAAGTAAGGCGTAGGATCGTCTCCTTGGTTTTGGAGGCATGTGATCGACGAGATTAGCTCGGCATCAAGTGAGTATGGTCGATAAAGCCACATAAATCCTATATGAAAGCAGAACGATAGCTCCTTCATGTACGTGCTATCCTGTAAACTTTGGCTGAAATTGGGCCTAAAGAGCAGGTTAATCAAACCTGTGCGGCCAACTCCCTCGGACCACTGCATCGGCCTGAGCACTTGTGCTTGAGTTGGGTCGAGCTAGTTCGAGATTAGGAAGTTCACTCCCTTTAGTCCTTCCTACATTCAAGTATAGAAATCTTCAAATTTTATCTTGTCCAACTCGGACATGATGTCAATCAATAGGGGGTCATTATCAGGGAGCCATGGTGCTACCAGAGTTGTAACCACCTCCTTTGGGAGTGTCACCTTCTACATGTTGGCTCGCCTTGGTTGAACATAGTGTAGGAAATTCTGATCACCTTCCTCCACCTCCAGGCCTCTATGTAGTGGTGAGTCTTCTTCCATGTAGTCATCCTCCTGTTCGTCCTCTTGGTTCTCTTCTAAGGGTCTTTTATCATGAGCATCAACAGGAGCAGCAGTCTTCTTGAATTTCCTTGTCTGTGAGAGTTTGGATGGTCCTCCAACTACTTTCTTGCCGGGCTATCTCAACTCCATAACAAGTGGTCTCTGAGCTGGGGTAGGTGCAGCACGCAATATTGGCATCAGAATTGTAGTATGACCGGCCACATTGGCAGGTTGCTTCTTTGTTCTCACCATTGGATCAGTCTTTGGTTCTTGATTTGGTTGCTATATCTCAGGTGACAGAATCTCTTCTTCAATTAGGCCCAACGGAGATAATAGTTGCATCTAATGGCTCACTGTCTCTAGGGATCTAAATTACCATTGGTGTCATCTTACTTCAACAAGGATGATAGGTTTCGACTCTACAATCACATGTATATGTTTCTCTCTATCATGCTCTTTTGTTGTAAAAAGAATGCTTTCCAGAGAAGCCTTGCACTTATACCCACCACCACGTCATGTAGTCGTCATGAAACGGTCAGTTAATGTCTAATCCATCACATGGGTTTCTCAGCTACCACATCAATTCATTAAGTCATTGACTGGAGTGCTACATTGTTTCTGTCAGAAAAGTTATGGCGGATCCATCGGATGTGACCTTACAACACGCTGTCATTATCCTCATATCTCATTGAATTAATGACACTTAGTTGTCATAGTCGCCTAAATATTCATCGGATATCTACACTTTAATGTCGGCCAGCCTGTGATTTCTGCTTTTTGCAGAACTTTCCCCCTTTTTATTTTTCCATGCACCATGTCGTCCTTATTCTGCACGTTGCACTTGTTCTGTTGCTAACTTGCGACAGAGAAATGTTTATGTCTTTCAGACCTTCTTCCCCAATTTTTTTTCTCGTCACGTAGTGCAATTCTAACTTGGGATGTTATGACCATCATAGTAGGGTTTCAGGAGACTATCATTCACCATACTCGTGACATAGGTAGAGTCTAGCTTCTGAAGTTTAACTGTGTCGCCTTCAGTGATATGCATGACCACATATGGCCCTAGCCAATGTGCCTTTAACTTTCCTAGGTGTTTAAAATATTTGTTATCATACAATACACAAGTCCTCCCACTTTGAAAGGCTTAACTTGAATGTGGTGATCATGCCATGCTTTCTGGCGTTACTCCTCAACTGTCTGATGGAATCCTGCAATGAAGCGTTATTCTTCCATTTGCACTAGCTATGTCAACTTCTTCTTAATAGCATCTCCATCAGTGCAGCGATTCTCATTGGTCAAACTTGGTACAATGTACTCCATTTCCACAACAACTTCTTGTCCATATACTAGTCTGAATGGAGTGTGCCCTGTTAGTTGCTTACAGGTTGTGTGATATTACCGTAGCACAGCTAATATTTTCTGATCCCATTCATCTCGACGCACGTTGCATACCTTGGTCAATGCGTTCTCCAAAATCTTGTTGAAATATTCAACCATTCCATTCACCTGAGGGTGATAGGGAGTCGTCTTCTTATGCTGGATCTGAAATTGTACAGTTAACTCAACAATTAATTTGCTAACAAAATGCATACCTTGGTCACTTAGTAGTATATTTGGACAACCAAATTGGGTGACGACGTTTTTGAACAAAAATTTGGTCGTGGTCATAGCGGTACAATATTTAATAGGTGCAGCTTCAACCCATCTGGTCAAGGAGTCTGTCGCAGTGATAATGTAGTGTGCAGCAGTTCTCTTCCCTAGTGGGATGATTGGTCAAAAAAAATCAACTACCCACTTGTCAAATGCTTGAAGGGTTATTTGTGGCGCAAGTGGCATCTCATCGCGGTGTGATGGTTTTCCTGTATTTAGGAAAATATCACAGCATTTGTAGAAGCTTTTAGTATCCATGTGTATGGTTGGCCACCATAATCTTGCCTGCAATATCTTGCACACTATCTCTTTCCCTACATAGTGTCTTGCTACAACACCAGCATGTTCTTCACTCATAACCCAAGGTCATTCATGGTTAAAGACACAATGACGTAGTACCTCATCTGCACCCAACTTATATATATGTCCCGTGATCAATGTATAATCAGCAGCTCTGATGGCCAAGTGTTTCTTCTGGTTAGTTGTCATTCCTTTAGCTACATATCATGTCCTTACAAAGTGTATGATGGGATTAAACTCATGGTTATGGTTGTCCATGTGGATCGCAAATAGTGGCGCATCAGGAAAATTATCTTCCAAGCTGGTTGTCTCTTCACCACTCACTATCCTTGATAGGTGGTGTGGTCCAACATTCAATTGGCTTGGTTTAACAATGACTTAAAAATTGAACTCTTGAAACACATGAAGCCATCTACAGATCTCCCCCCCCAACATTGGATTTTTGATTAGGTATTTCAGTGTTGAATGGTCAGTGTACATATGAAAATGTCCACCAAACAAATAGTGTTGAAATTTCTGAAACGCGTAGACCATATCAAGGCCTTCTCATTTTTCCTTCATGTAGTTCTTTTATGTTGTTGATAGTTTCCTACTTGCGAAATCAATAAGATGGTCGAGAGCACCCTGTCTTGGTTGTGTTAGAACTATGCCAAGCGTGATAGACGACGCGTCAACATGCACATGAAATTCCTTCTTCGAGTCTAGGAATACCAGTATTGACACGATGGCCATTGCATTCTTTAATTTATCCAAGCTTTCCTAGAATTTTATTGTCCATTGGAATTTTGTGTCTTTCTTCAATAGTTTCTACATAGGCGCAGCGATGGCTGCATACCCTCTTATAAAATTCTAATAGTAGCCTATGTGTCCTAGAATTGATCTAAGTTGTGTGACTGATGTAGGTCTGTTGCATCTGCAACAATTTCCCAAAATTCTAAAAAAATTTTGGCCCCCCTTGTACTTTGAATTAATCAGTTTTCTTCTTGATTTTAGCCTATTGATTTTGGCCTATGGATTTTGAAGCGTCTTTCAGGAATTTTGG
>LPNX010052717.1:351683-498166 GCA_001517045.1 Pseudotsuga menziesii
TAGCCTCAGCTCTGCCTGAATAATAACTGGCTGGAAAACCTTAGGATGGATTTTGTAGAAACCATGAAGAAGATGCTCCTGCCAGGGAAGCTATACTGACATAGAGCAACTGAAGAATATGACACAGCCAGTCTCAGGCCTCCTTACAGATTCATAGCTTTAATGTTGAATAGGATCTTCGGGAGAGAAAATGGTAGACTATTTAAATTCGAATGCATACCCCTGATGTTCTATGTGGCCACGGAAGGCACGATCTTCAACTGGGCAAGTATAGTATCAAGCAGCCTCTCCTCTTGTGTGGCTACAGCTTTGGAAGGAGAAGCCAGGAAGAGATCTGAGTTTTATATGAGCTCAATCCTGATAGATTGCATACTTTGTCACCAGCCTTTCCCCGGCCTCCAGTGTGTATGGGATAAAGACAAAATGCCCGTATATGCGGCCTACAAATCCCTAGGGGCTCATCTATATCACAGTCACTACAGAGAAGTCTATGAACAATTCCTCATGCCATTATACAAGCTCATCTTCCGGGGAGAATGTAATTGCATGTCAGAAGACGCTATGCAGGTCATTAGTGAATATGGAGATTACTTTATGACTGAAAATGGTATGTATATCAGGATGTTTGGAGGGTCAAAGCCCCCCTTGTTGCTGGCCAAATATGGTACAGATTATATAATCCACAAGGAGTCAGTTAGACAAGTATACATTGATGGGGTTGGTCACTTCTTGTTCCAGTACAAGAAGACTACATATCCTCCTCTTCCATTCAAACTGGGAAATTATAAATTCACAAATGTAAAACAAGCGCCTGAGTTCATAGAAGAACTAGGGAGGTTTCGCTTTGGAGAAATGACTTTTCGGAGGAATGATACGCATGGCAGAGTAGCAGAACACTACAAGAAACACAAGGTGACCTACGAATACAGCCACCACTTTGATAGCGATGAATCGGTTTACAGGATGGCTCCAAATATGACAGAGCTCCGCAAGATATTCAAACCTAAACACTCCACCAAGGGTGGAAAATGATCTGAGCAAGAGAAGGCTGAACAAGCTAAGGCTGAAGAAGCAACCAGAAGAATAAGAGAAGAGGCTCAGAGGTTGGAAGAGGAGGCTGCAGAATGGATGCGAAAGGGAGAAGAAGAAAAGAGGAAAGTTGCCCAAGAAGCAGTTGAACGAGCCAATGAAGCAGCCAGAGAAATAGAAGAAGCTGCTAAGCAAGCAGCCGAAGAAGCCCAAAGAAAGCTAGAAGAAGAACTGCAAGAGCAAGAGGCCGAACAGATAAAGTTGACGCAGCAGCAAGCTCCCGAGGCATCATCAGGGCTGAGTCAGGGAGATGAAAACCCCGAGATGCAGATCCCTCAAGTACCCACTACCATCGAAGCTACTACCCCTATGATTCAGCTGGTACCTTTCGTACAGGAAAAGGGGGAAGAAGTCCCTGATTTCAGTACTGTTTATTATGATAGGGATACCAAAAGAATCATGAGGAGAACAGAGAAAAAGATAGAAGCAAAAGGAATGACTAGCAAGATGATATTAGATAAAGCTGTGATGGTAGGGACAGACATAGATCCAAGGTTTACCATAAGTGCCGGGAAGGCAGCCATACGTGCATCAGAAGATAACATAGACCGAATGATGAATGAAATAGAATCTACTAAGAAAACCTCCTCTCAGCTGAAGGACACCCTGAGAAAGGAAAGAGAAGAGAGCAATAAACTCAAAAGGAAATATGATCATGTGCTCAGAGAAATGGAGGCTACAAAGAGTGAAATCCACGCCATCCAGGAAGAAGCACAGGCCAGGGAAACAGCTCATAATGCTCTGGAAAGTGCACAGCAAGAAATCCAGGACTTGAAAAATGAAAAGGAGAAGTTGAAGGAAAAGATAAAAGACCTGGAAGCGCAGCATTATATTATCTATGAGTCTAATACTGCATATGTTAAAGAACTAAAAGAGCAACCAGAAACAGCTAAACAACAACAGGTTGATCTGCAGCCAATCAAAGAACACATCCAGGCCCAGAAAACTAAGATGCTGCACCTGCAAACTGTTCTAGAAGAAGAGAGATGCCAGATTCTCCAGGTTGATAGCCGATTAGAAGAAATCCTGGAGACTGCTTCTTACTTTGTTGATAGGTCACAAGATATCCTTGAAGTGTTGACCACCAGGATGGCAAGGGTAGAGAAAGGAGAAGAAGTCCCAGCAGGAATGCCAGACAAAGATAGACAAACCCTTCAGCGAGATTATGACTTGATGGAGTTCGCTATCACTACTACAGAGGACTTCAAGAAAATCGTCCAGAAAACAAAGGGACTGTGCACCGAATTTTTCAGTAGAGCCTTAGTCATTTACAACCGGTGTCAAGCAGAAGAGGAGCAAAGGATACACGAGTTCCCAAATAATGACTGATTAACAGAAATGTTGCAGAAAAGACAACAAGAGGAAGAGGCCAAAGTACAAGGCATCAAATCCATTGATGAACAAATCCCGAAGATTGAAATAGGCCATATAGCCGTTTGTTTGCATCTCCTAGAAGAACAGGTGAGACTAAATGCAACCAGGGTCGAGGCCATCAAGAAAAAGGCTGAAAAGTTTGAGATTAATATCCAATTCTTGGAGACCAACTCTTTTGAAGATCTCTCTAGGGAGGCTGCAGCGTGGATGAAATTTCTAGAGAGTCAAGCGGGACCCTCTTAGTGAAAAGTCGGTCATTTTAATGTTGTAAAATATTTGTAAAAGTTTTGGGAAAAGGGGAGGCATTAGGAAGACCAAGGGTTGGGATGCCCAAAGGTCCCTTTGGGCAGCCCAACCATTTCTTGCATTTTGTATAAAAGAAGGTGACATAGATAATGAAAGGGCTTTTTCCCAGTAATACTGGAGGACCTATTGTAAGAAGAACTACTTCCTTTTGCAATAAAGATTTTAGTTTGCCTGTTGGAGAAAGAGATGTGAATTTTCCAAATGCTAACAAATGGATGGCGGAAAGATGAACTACTTTATTTTTCAGCTTGTGTCCACAATTCGTGAGATCGCTCTAACTTCATGACCTATTTCTTGTTAAATGGTTTCTGATTCATTGTGTGGAAAGTTCACTCAGAGTAATGCTTGTGGCTCATATAACAGTTGGCTATCTGATTGTTAGAATATTTTATGGTTCATGTGTTGTAAACGTAAATATCAGCTATCTGTAATTTGGTTTATTGTATATAGAGATAATGCATTACTCATTAATAATCATTTTTTTTAGCTCCCCGGGGATAGGTAGTTAGGTGTTTAGATAGTTAGTTGTTTTACTTCATAGTTGCATATGTGGTTTAGATGTTCGAGAACCTAAGACGAGAGGTAAGAACCTGTGCGGCACATTGTGTCGTTCCTTACATTTTTATCACCCTGCATGTTTAAGATAGGCATGTGCATGCATACATTAAGTCAAAATACAAATTCTGGTGGACCGGGCCGCAATCGGTAAACCTTTGTAGTTACTTTGACCTACAGTAGCCGGACCGTAAACCGGACGGATTCCCTATTCCAAACAGTCAACGGGCTAGTTGGGAACGTTGATTGGGGAGAATCCCTTGTTGTTGTCGCCTGCGAATTTCCAAGCATCAACAGTTCTGGCGCTAGAAGGAGGGCCGCCAGTAAAGGCTGGCCGTGGAATTTGTTTTCCCAAGACTATCCTATCAGCAGATGTTTTAAAAGTGCAACCTAACTCAAAGTTTGAAGTTTCCAGTCCTATCCTTGACAGATTATTTTCCTAGTGTTACTCGTTCACCTTTGGTCATGGCTGGTAATCAGCCTAACCCTTTGCCAGCATGGAGGGCTAGGCCACCTATGAACTTGACTCCTCCTTTGCACAACTTGCCTCAAGCATTTGACAAGCTTTTGCCTAAGTTTGACCCAGCGAACCACATTGCTGGAGATGATCACCTTCAAAGATTTTACCTAGCGTTAGAGGGGCTAAGGGCTGGAGAGCATGAAGATGTAGTGTGCAGACTTTTTCCTCATACTCTGAAAGGAGCAGCAGCCTCCTGGTACTTTGGGCTACCTGCAAACGCTATTCCTAATTGGGATACCTTTGAGAAGGTTTTTAGGAGTAAATACACAACTCAGAAGACACATGCATCATTAATGAAAGGTCTTGGTTTGTTGAGAAAGGAAAAGAATGAAAAGGTACGTAGTTTCACGCAAAGATTTTCATTATACTTAAAAAAATTCTCTCGGGTTGACAAGCCCTCAGATAAAGTCTTAATTGATTACTATACCTCAGCCCTAGGTCCTAAGTTGGCCATGTTTTCCAAAATGAAAGTCAAGCCAATGTTGGCAGAAACCTATCAAGAGGCTGAGAGAGTAGAGGCTGAAAGTGAGAGTATAGAGGATAGTCCTGACTTGCTTGAAGAAAAGACCACTGTAAAAAAATCCTCATTGCTGTCCAAACCTAGAGAAGGCCAACCACATGATTATAATGAGATGATGAAGGTGCTTCAGAAGCTGTCCAACCGAGTTGTAGAGTTGGAAAAAGAAAGGGATATTCAAAAAACCAATAAGCCTCCCTATCCCAGAAAAGAGGATGACAACCAATGGCAGGTTTCCCCTCCTAATTGGGCATCAATCAACCTAACAGAGGTAGGAGGGGATGATTTCTGTACCTTTCACCAACTCCCCCACTCTGAGAAGAAATGTCCTCAATGGATACACTCAATGACACGGGTGATGAATAAGTTGTTGGACCCCGAGTCAACTAGAGATGGTAGCAAAGAGGTAAAAGAGGAACAGACCATAGAAAAGACAGAGTATGATAACATGTTTTCATGGAATGGAGTTTCACTGTTTAACATTGAGGAAAATGCTCCCAAACCTCAGCATGCACTTACATTCAAAAAAAATGAAAAATTGGCCATTAGGAACCATGATAGAATCTCAAAAGTTCAAGACTTGCAAAAGGAAATAAAGGTGCAGGCTGATGTGGGGGCTAAAGATGACATATCTAAGGATATCACTGGCAAACGGAAAGCTGAGCCGCTCATTGAATTGTCCAAACAGGTGGAAGATAATGAGGGAAGTAAAGCTGACATACTAAATGAATAATTTCCCACAATGAACCAACCTGTGGAGTAAAAGATTGAATTAGTTAAGACAAAGAAAACCAGCGCCCCACCTTTCCTTGTGACTCTTGAGATTTTAAGTCATAAGGTCCATAATTGTTTGATAGATTCTGGATCGTCCATGAATGTTATGCCTCTGGTAGTTTGCAAAAAACTCAATGGACAGATAAAGCCTACGCTCTGGGATGTCACACAACTTGACAAAACTAGTGTCAAGGTAGTAGGAGAGATGGAGAACGTGATGATTCAGCTACCTGCAAACAAAAGGATATGCCATTACATGGACATCATAGTAGCAGACATTCCTGATGGTTATGGGATGATTCTAAACCAAGACTGGACATCAAGGCTTAATGGGTACTTTGCTTCAGATTGGTCTCACCTGTGGTTACCTCAGAAAGGCATCCCAAACTTGATTAAGATTTTAAGAGAGCCTTTCATGAAGCATAACGTCACTAAACTAGGAGAAGGAAACGAATCTGCTGATTTTTTCCTGGGAAACTATCTTACTGAGCTTAAGCTAGAATACCAGCCATCAACGGCTAGTCCTGTGATGAACACCCAGCCTGAGCTCCTTCAGCTTCCTCAAGCTGAAAGAAATGATTGCAGAATTTTAGATATGGGTTCCATCTCAATAACTGCATAGTTGGACCATGGATAGACAACTCATGTTTAAGTCCAACCCATTCCTCAACTTTAGTGTCAGTTCTTTTAGGATGGGCCTAAATTTCTGTTTTCTTATGTACATAAATAAATTGCCTTGTTTTTCTTGATACTCGATGTTTTTAGTGTTTTAATGCTTGCTTTCTTTCATTATTTGCTTTACTGTTGTTTTCTTATAGTTTGCTAGTTTTTCATTTATTTCGAATAAGAGGCAAACTTTTGGATGTAAGGAGAACGTCAGGGTTCTGTATTAATTTAAATTCTGAGCAAAAGACTGGGCTCTAAAGTATGTCTTCTAGTTATTGTATTCCCAACTGGCAATGCTTTCATTCGAAGTCTCGCTTAATCCCTGTAAATACCTTAGCAGTGAGAAGCTCTGAAATACTATTTGGGGACTCCATCCACTACACACTTTAATATACCCCAAGGTAGTCATAGTAAAAGACACACAGAAAGGAAGCAAAGTGAAACAGTTTATCATATGCAAATGATCCCATGCCATAAATTAAGAAAGGAGCTAAAAGTTCCTAAGAGTCAATACTCCTGAAGGAAGCAAGACATATCAAAGCAAAGCTAAAAAAAAAAAAAAAAAATATTAAAACATGAAGTACCAAATGGCCACAAGATCCTCTCCGTCCGTGAATTGAAGTATGAAATATATCATTCACACAAAAGGGCACTATGGGATAGAGGATCCTGAATTGAAATTCAGTAAGAAAGGCCTGCAGGAGGAATCATATCAAATGAAATAAAGTTCTAAAGGCACAAAAGTGCAAATAGGCATGGGAATGAGGAACAAAAGGATAATACTGTTCACTATCTGTCACAATCCTGTGGTGTCCAAACTATAACCACCAAAGGGCAGATAAAATAAAACTCATCCTTTTGGTCTCCAAAGAGTTGTTCAGACCTGAAACACTGCTGGTGTTACATTTTCCCGAAAAGATAGACTTCTTCTAAGTGATTTAATGCATGAGTTGGCTGACTTAGGGATACAAACATCTAAAAGAGTTCGAGTTTATTCAGACAGTATTAAGCTGGGAAAGAAAATTAATTCAGAGATCTGGGGTTCACCAGGTAGTCGCCAATTGTTGCATCTGCAACAATTTCCCAAAATTCTAAAAAAATTTTGGCCCCCCTTGTAATTTGAATTAATCAGTTTTCTTCTTGATTTTAGCCTATTGATTTTGGCCTATGGATTTTGAAGCGTCTTTTAGGAATTTTGGTTGCTATCGATCGTAGGGTTTTTTCTCATTTAAATGATCTCAGTGATCCCATCTTGAGCTCCTTTTTCTTGATTTGTAAAATCCTTCAAAGTTTTCTTGTATTGGGAGGAATTTCAGTTGATTGTCCCGCCGTTTCGGGTGTTTCTCATATCTTGATTTTCTTTTTGCGCCGCCGTTGCAGGTGATTTTCAAATCCCTATTGTTTTGACCGCCCCGCCGTTGCGGGTGATTTTCAAGTCTGGGTTGTCGTTTTGCACCGACTGTTGCAGGGGGTTGATGTTTTTTCTATATTGCGGGCGTTGTTTTTATGCCGCATCGGAAGGGGATGAACACTGCCATCGCCGCGGTTGCGGATCAGTGGGAATTCCGAAGATTTCGTATACCGCCGACCTGTATGTATCGGGGCCCTGTAGGGTGTTCTTCTTTCCCCGTTGCGGATGACTTATATTCCTCGCATCTGCCGTTGTGGATGGGGCTGGACTCTTGGTCACCCGACCAAGGTATCCGCCGCCGCCCGACCATGGTTATCGTTCGATCGTTCTAATTTTTGCGTTGCGGGTGATGTATTATGGAGGATGGTCCGCCGTTGCGGAGAGGGCTAAGCTTTAGTCGTCCGACTTAACTTTCATGTCTGCCCCGATTGAGTTGACTCGTCGCACGTGTGGAGTTTTTATATATACGAGGGTGTATGTGTGGATTTTTTATTGTTATTTTTGCACCTAGGCCATCATAATCCGCTCCGCGCTGTCGACCTCACGATTTTGGTGGAGCTCCGTGCTTGTACCCGTGTCCAGCTGTCGATTGGAAACTCGGTTGTGGTCGCCACAGCAGCTTCGCATCCCTGCCAGGTAGGATTGTAACAGCCTTTCCTAGTGCTTTTCAAGGTTTTGACTGGATAATGTTGGTTTTAGTGGAGGGTTACTAGGTTTGGGTCCCCATTGTCTTTTCTGCCTGCGTTCGGATGGTTATTTTTTTTCTTCCCGTGGCTAGGGTTGTCGTAACCGTTTCCCCGGTGGATTGTGCTCGCGTTTATTTTCGCCGGTTGGGTAGTTGTCTACAGTCAGAAGGGGGGGAGTTTTTCCTTTGTAGAACCTTCGTTTATTTCTCACGGCCGTTTTGGTTTCGCCTTGAACAAGTGGAGGAAGCCAAGGTGCAGCTGGCCGTTATGCCGCCTGCACCTGGTTTGATGCTAGTAGTGATGGGGTCCGTCAATATTTTAATGGGGTGTTCGCCATAATAGATACCGGGCCGGTCAGTTCTCCTGCGTTTGCCCTTTTCTCGAGCCCTAACTTATGCCTGCGCTGCGCTGTTCGTTGTTTTCCACCACTCGAAACCCTAGGGCCACGCCGTTGTTGATTTTTGACGATTTGGGGGTAGAATGAGTGGTGGTACTGGTGGGAGCGCCCTGCGTGAAATGTTGTCATGGGTGCCCATAGTTTATGGCCGCATCAATGTAAATACCATGTCCGCAAAGTAGCATAAGCTTTCGCCATTTTTGGCGTTATCCTTACTAAAACCATATCTGAATTCGGAGAGCTGTAGTCGCGCCTTGCGTTTGAAAGTTATGCATTTGCATTTCATATCGTTTGATTGGAAAATGGCGAATTGTGGAATAATGTAATTTTGATGCTAGGCCATTTAATGAATATTTCCATTTTTTCATTGTACATAGACAAAGCATAGCGAGATTGTGTGTACATGTGTTGGCCTATTTCTTGTTTACATATTAATATTGAAAAATAGTTTATTGCAGAATATTGCTCGACCATTTCAAATCTTTCAGCCTGAATCCCATTATAGTTTTGATACATTTGAGAGAGAATAAAACTGCTGCAAAATGTTCGCAAACCTGAAATTGCTTAATATCATAATGTTTTACATTACAGGAACAATCTACAATGTCCAAGAGGCAGAAGAAGAAAGCCCTAGCGGTGGAGGAAGTACCAGCACCAGACATAGAAGCGAGAACTGAGTACATCTATGAAGACACTCAATGTGTCACGGGAGTTGAGCCTGAATACAAATGGGGAGAAATATACAGGTTAATATCTCATAGGGAAGTCCCAGACATGGGCCTGGAGGAAGCACCAATTTACGCAAATATAGAAAAATCGGCCATTATGAAGGTTGCCACCAAGCCTGAGCTGTTTCCATGCCCTGAGGTGATGAGATGGGTTTTACCACATACCAACCACAACTCGATGCTTATGTGTAATGTTGAGGGCCAAGGCTATGCTGCCTTTAGCCCTAGGTATGTGGCCTTAGCTTACCATCTGCCGGAGCCTCAGCTCTTCCTGACTAATAACTGGCTGGACAACCTTAGGATGGATTTTGTAGAAACCATGAAGAAGATGCTCTTGCCAGGGAAGCTATACCGACATAGAGAAACTGAAGAATATGACACAGCCAGTCTCAGGCCTCCTTACAGATTCATAGATTTAATGTTGAATAGGATCTTCGGGAGAGCAAATGGCAGACTATTTAAATTCGAATGGATACCCCTGATGTTCTATGTGGCCACGGAAGGCACCATCTTCAACTGGGCAAGTATAGTATCAAGCATCCTCTCCTCTTGTGTGGCTGATGCTTTGGAAGGAGAAGCCAGGAAGAGATCTGAGTTTTATATGAGCTCAATCCTGATAGATTGCATACTTTGTCACCAGCCTTTCCCCGGCCTCCAGTGTGTATGGGATAAAGACAGAATGCCCGTATATGCGGCCTACAAACCCCTAGGGGCTCATCTATATCACAGTCACTACAGAGAAGTCTGTGAGCAATTCCTCATGCCATTATACAAACTCATCTTCCGGGGAGAATGTAATTGCATGTCAGAAGTCGCTATGCAGGTCATTAGTGAATATGGAGATTACTTTATGACTGAAAATGGTATGTATATCAGGATGTTTGGAGGGTCAAAACCCCCCTTGTTGCTGCCCAAATATGCTACAGATTATATAATCCACAAGGAGGCAGTTAGACAATTATACATTGATGGGGTTGGTCACTTCTTGTTCCAGTACAAGAAGACTACATATCCTCCTCTTCCATTCAAACTGGGAAATTATAAATTCGCAAATGTAAAACAAGCGCCTGAGTTCATAGAAGAACTAGGGAGGTTTCGCTTTGGCGAAATGACTTTTCGGAGGAATGATACGCATGGCAGAGTAGCAGAACACTACAAGAAACACAAGGTGACCTACGAATACAGCCACCACTTTGATAGCGATGAATCAGTTTACAGGATGGCTCCAAATATGACAGAGCTCCGCAAGAGATTCAAACCTAAACACTCCACCGAGGGTGGAAAAGGATCTGAGCAAGAGAAGGCTGAACAAGCTAAGGCTGAAGAAGCAGCCAAAAGAATAAGAGAAGAGGCTCAGAGGTTGGAAGAGGAGGCTGCAGAATGGATGCGAAAGGGAGAAGAAGAAAAGAGGAAAGCTGCCCAAGAAGCAGCTGAACGAGCCAATGAAGCAGCCAGAGAAATAGAAGAAGCTGCTAAGAAAGCAGCCGAAGAAGCCCAAAGAAAACTAGACGAAGAACTGCAAGAGCAGGAGGCCGACCAGATAAAGTTGACGCAGCAGCAAGCTCCCGAGGTGTCATCAGGGCTGAGTCAGGGAGATGAAAACCCCAAGATGCAGATCCCTCAAGTACCCACTACCATCGAAGCTGCTACCCCTATGATTCAGCTGGTACCTTTCGTACAGGAAAAGGGGGAAGAAGTCCCTGATTTCAGTACTGTTTATTATGATAGGGCTACCAAAAGAATCATGAGGAGAACAGAGAAAAAGATAGAAGCAAAAGCAATGACTAGCAAGATGATATTAGATAAAGCTGTGATGGTAGGGACAGACGTAGATCCGAGGTTTACCATAAGTGCCAGGAAGGCAGCCATACATGCATCAGAAGATAACATAGACCGAATGATGAATGAAATAGAATCTACTAAGAAAACCTCCTCTCAGCTGAAGGACACCCTGAGAAAGGAAAGAGAAGAGAGCAATAAACTCAAAAAGAAATATGATCATGTGCTCAGAGAAATGGAGGCTACAAAGAGTGAAATGCACGCCGTATAGGCAGAAGCACAGGCCAGGGAAACAGCTCATAATGCTCTAGAAAGTGCACAGCAAGAAATCCAGGACTTAAAAAATGAAAAGGAGAAGTTGAAGGCAAAGATAAAAGACCTGGAAGCGCAACATTATATTATCTATGAGTCTAATACTGCATATGTTAAAGAACTAAAAGAGCAACTAGAAACAGCTAAACAACAGCAGGTTGATCTGCAGCCAATCAAAGAACACATCCAGGCCCAGAAAACTAAGATGCTGCACCTGCAAACTGTTCTAGAAGAAGAGAGATGCCAGATTCTCCAGGTTGATAGCCGATTAGAAGAAATCCTGGAGACTGCTTCTTACTTTGTTGATAGGTCACAAGATATTCTTGAAGTGTTGACCACCAGGATGGAAAGGGTAGATAAAGGAGAAGAAGTCCCAGCAGGACTGCCAAACAAAGATAGACAAACCCTTCAGCGAGATTATGACTTGATGGAGTTCGCTATGACTACTACAGAGGACTTCAAGAAAACTATCCAGAAAACAAAGGGATTGTGCACCGAATTTTTTAGGAGAGCCTTAGTCATTTACAACTGGTGTCAAGCAGAAGAGGAGAAAAGGCTACACGAGTTCCCAAATCATGACTCATTTACAGAAATGTTGCAGAAAAGAAAACAAGTGGAAGAGGCCAAAGTACAAGGCATCAAAGCCATTGATGAACAAATCTTGAAGATTGAAATAGGCCATACAGCCGTTTGTTTGCAGCTCCTAGAAGAACAGGTGAGACTAAATGCAACCAGGGTCGAGGCCATCAAGAAAAAGGCTGAAAAGTTTGAGATTAATATCCAATTCTTGGAGCCCAACTCTTTTGAAGATCTCACCAGGGAGGCTGCAGCGTGGAAGAAATTTCTAGAGAGTCAAGCGGGACCCTCTTAGTGAAAAGTCGGTCATTTTAATGTTGTAAAATATTTGTAAAAGTTTTGGGAGAAGGGGAGGCGTTAGGAAGACCAAGGGTTGGGATGCCCAAATGTCCCTTTGGGCAGCCCAACCATTTCTTGCATTTTGTATAAAAGCAGGTGACATAGATAATGAAAGGGCTTTTTCCCAGTAATATTGGAGGACCTATTGTAAGAAGAACTACTTCTTTTTGCAATAAAGATTTTAGTTTGCCTGTTGGAGAAAGAGATGTGAATTTTCCAAATGCTAACAAATGGATGGCGGAAAGATGAACTACTTTATTTTTCAGCTTGTGTCCACAATTCGTGAGATCGTTCTAACTTCATGACCTATGTCTTGTTAAATGGTTTCTGATTCATTGTGTGGAAAGTTCACTCAGAGTAATGCTTGTGGCTCATATAACAGTTGGCTATCTGATTGTTAGAATATTTGATGGTTCATGTGTTGTAAACGTAAATATCAACTATCTGTAATTTGGTTTATTGTACATGGAGATAATGCATTACTCATTAATAATAATTTTTTTTAGCTCCCCGGGGATAGGTAGTTAGGTGTTTAGATAGTTAGTTGTTTTACTTCATAGTTTCATATGTGGTTTAGATGTTCGAGAACCTAAGAGGAGAGGTAAGAACTTGCACAACACATTGTGTCATTCCTTACATTTTTATCACCCTGCATGTTTAGGATAGGAATGTGCATGCATACATTAAGTCAAAATACAAATTCCGGTGGACCGGGCCGCAACCGGTAAACCTTTGTAGTTACTTTGACCTACGGTAGCTGGATCGTAAACCGAACGGATTCCCTATTCCAAACAGTCAACGAGCTAGTTGGGAACGTTGATTGGGGAGAATCCCTTGCTGTTGTCACCTGCGAATTTCTAGGCATTAACAGTTCTGGCGCTAGGAGGGCCGCCAGTAAAGGTTGGTCGTGGAATTTGTTTTCCCGAGACTATCCTATCAGAAGATGTTTTAAAAGTGCAACCTAACTCAAAGTTTGAAGTTTCCAGTCCTATCCTTGACAGATTGTTTTCCTAGTGTTACTCGTTCACCTTTGGTCATGGCTGGTAATCAGCCTAACTTTTTGCCAGCATGGAGGGCTAGGTCACCTCTGAACTTAACTCCTCCTTTGCATAACTTGCCTCAAGCCTTTGACAAGCTTTTGCCTAAGTTTGACCCTGTGAACCACATTGCTGTAGATGATCACCTTCAAAGATTTTACCTAGCGTTAGAGGGGCTAAGGGCTGGAGAGCATGAAGATGTAGTGTGCAGAATTTTTCCTCATACTCTGAAAGGAGCAGCACCCTCCTGGTACTTTGGGCTACCTGCAAACGCTATTCCTAATTGGGATACCTTTGAGAAGGTTTTTAGGAGTAAATACACAACTCAGAAGACACATGCATCATTAATGAAAGGTCTTGGTTTGTTGAGAAAGGAAAAGAATGAAAAGGTACGTAGTTTCACACAAAGATTTTCATTATACTTAAAAAACTTCTCTCATGTTGACAAGCCCTCAGATAAAGTCTTAATTGAGTACTATACCTCAGCCCTAGGTCCTGAGTTGGCCATGTTTTCCAAAATGAAAGTCAAGCCAACGTTGGCAGAAACCTATAAAGAGGCTGAGAGAGTAGAGGCGGAAAGTGAGAGTATAGAGGATTATCCTGACTTGCTTGAAGAAAAGACCACTGTAAAAAAATCTTCATTGCTGTCTAAACCTAGAGAAGGCCAACCACATGATTATAATGAGATGATGAAGGTGCTTCAGAAGCTGTCCAACCGAGTTGTAGAGTTGGAAAAAGAAAGGGATATTCAAAAAAACAATAAGCCTCCCTATCCTAGAAAAGAGGATGACAACCAATGGCAGGTTTCCCCTCCTAATTGGGAATCAATCAACCTAACAGAGGTAGGAGGGGATGATTTCTGTACCTTTCACCAACTCCCCCACTCTGAGAAGAAATGTCCTCAATGGATACACTCAATGAGACGGGTGATGAATAAGTTTTTGGACCCCGAGTGGACTAGAGATGGTAGCAAAGAGGTAAAAGAGGAACAGACCATAGAAAAGACAGAGGATCATAACATGCTTTCATGGAATGGAGTTTCGCTGTTTAACATTGAGGAAAATGCTCCCAAACCTCAGCATGCACTTACATTCAAAAAAAATGAAAACTTGGCCATTAGGAACCATGATAGAATCTCAAAAGTTCAAGACTTGCAAAAGGAAATAAAGGTGCAGGCTGATGTGGGGGCTAAAGATGACATATCTAAGGATATCACTAGCAAACGGAAAGCTGAGCCTCTCATTGAATTGGCCAAACAGGTGGAAGATAATGAGGGAAGCAAAGCTAACAAACTGAATGAAGAATTGCCCACAACGAACCAACCTGTGGAGGAAAAGATTGAATTAGTTAAGACAAAGAAAACCAGCGCCCACCTTTCCTCGTGACTCTTGAGATTTTAAGTCATAAGTTCCATAATTGTTTGATAGATTCTGGATCATCCATGAATGTTATGCCTCTGGTAGTTTGCAAAAAACTCAATGGACAGATAAAGCCTACTCTTTGGGATGTCACACAACTTGAAAAAACTAGTGTCAAGGTAGTAGGAGAGATGGAGAACGTGATGATTCAACTGTCTGCAAACAAAAGGATATGCCATTACATTGACATCATAGTAGCATACATTCCTGATGGTTATGGGATGATTCTAAACCGAGACTGGACATCAAGGCTTAATGGGTACTTTGCTTCAGATTGGTCTCACCTGTGGTTACCTCAGAAAGGCAGCCCAAACTTGATTAAGATTTTAAGAGAGCCTTTCATGAAGCATAACGTCACTAAACTAGGAGAAGGAAACGAATCTGTTGATTCTATCCTGGGAAACTATCTTACTGAGCTTAAGCTAGAATACCAGCCATCAAAGGCCAGTCCTGTGATGAACACCCAGCCTGAGCTCCTTCAGCTTCCTCAAGATGAAAGAAATGATTGCAGAATTTTAGATATGGGTTCCATCTCAATAACTGGACAGTTGGACCATGGATAGACAACTCATGTTTAAGTCCATCCCATTCCTCAACTTTAGTGTCAGTTCTTTTAGGATGGGCCTAAATTTCTGTTTTCTTATGTACATAAATAAATTGCCTTGTTTTTCTTGATACTCGATGTTTTTAGTCTTTTAATGCTTGCTTTCTATCATTATTTGCTTTACTGCTGTTTTCTTATAGTTTGCTAGTTTTTCGTTTATTTTGAATAAGAGGCAAACTTTTGGATGTAAGGAGAACGTCAAGGTTCTGTATTAATTTAAATTCTGAGCAAAAGACTGGGCTCTAAAGTATGTCTTCTAGTTATTGTATTCCCAACTGGCAATGCTTTCATTCGAAGTCTCGCTTAATCCCTGTAAATACCTTAGCAGTGAGAAGGTATGAAATACTATTTGGGGACTCCATCCTCTTCACACTTTAATATACCCCAAGGTAGTCACAGTAAAAGACACACGGAAAGGAAGCAGAGTGAAACAGTTTATCATATGCAAATGATCCCATGCCATAAATTAAGAAAGGAGCTAAAAGTTCCTAAGATTCAATACTCCTGAAAGAAGCAAGACATATCAAAGCAAAGCTAAAAAAAAATAAAAAAATATCAAAACATGAAGTACCAAATGGCCACAAGATCCTCTCTGTCCGTGAATTGAAGTATGAAATATATCATTCACACAAAAGGGCACTATGGGATAGAGGATCCTGAATTGAAATTCAGTAAGAAAGGCCTGCAGGAGGAATCATATCAAATGAAATAAAGTTCTAAAGGCACAAAAGTGCAAATAGGCATGGGAATGAGGAACAAAAGGATAATACTGTTCACTATATGTCACAATCCTGTGGTGTCCAAACTATAACCACCAAAGGGCAGATAAAATAAAACTCATCCTTTTGGTCTCCAAAGAGTTGTTCAGACCTGAAACACTGCTGGTGTTACCTTTTCCCGAAAAGATAGACTTCTTCTAAGTGATTTAATGCATGAGTTGGCTGACTTAGGGATACAAACATCTAAAAGAGTTCGAGTTTATTCAGAAATTCTTAAGCTGGGAAAGAAAATTAATTCAGAGATCTGGGGTTCACCAGGTAGTCGCCAATTGTTGCATCTACAACAATTTCCCAAAATTCTAAAATTTTTTTGGCCCCCCTTGTACTTTGAATTAATCAGTTTTCTTCTTGATTTTAGCCTATTGATTTTGGCCTATGGATTTTGAAGCGTCTTTCAGGAATTTTGGTTGCTATCGATCGTAGGGTTTTTTCTCATTTAAATGATCTCAGTGATCCCATCTTGAGCTCCTTTTTCTTGATTTGTAAAATCCTTCAAAGTTTTCTTGTATCGGGAGGAATTTCAGTTGACTGTCCCGCCGTTGCAGGTGTTTCTCATATCTTGATTTTCTTTTTGCACCGCCATTGCGGGTGATTTTCAAATCCCTATTGTTTTGACCGCCCCGCCGTTGCGGGTGATTTTCAAGTCTGGGTTGTCGTTTTGCGCCGACTGTTGCGGGGGGTTGATGTTTTTTCTATATTGCGGGCGTTGTTTTTATGCCGCATCGGAAGGGGATGAACACTGCCATCGCCGCCGTTGCGGATCAGTGGGAATTCCGAAGATTTCATATACCGCCGACCCGTATGTATCAGGGCCCTGTAGGGTGTTCTTCTTTCCCCGTTGTGGACGACTTATATTCCTCGCATCCGCCGTTGCGGATGGGGATGGACTCTTGGTCACCCGACCAAGGTATCTGCCGCCGCCCAACCATCGTTATCGTTCGATCGTTCTAATTTTTCCGTTGCGGGTGATGTAGTATGGAGGATGGTCCGCTGTTGCGGAGAGGGCTGAGCTTTAGTCGTCTGACTTAACTTTCATGTCCACCCCGATTGAGTTGACTCGTCACACGTGTGGAGTTTTTATATATACGGGGGTGTATGTGTGGATTTTTTATTGTTATTTTTGCACCTGGGCCGTTGTAATCCGCTCCACGCTGTCGACCTCGCGATTTTGGTGGAGCTCCGTGCTTGTACTCATGTCCAGCTGTCGATTGGAAACTCGGTCGTGGTCGGCACAGCAGCTTCGCATCCCTTCCAGGTAGGATCCTAACAGCCTTGCCTAGTGCTTTTCAATTTTTTGACTGGATAATGTTGGTTTTGGTGGAGGGTTACTAGGTTTGGGTCCCCATTGTCTTTTCTGCCTGCGTCCGGATGGTTTTTTTTTTTTCCTGTGGCTAGGGTTGTCGTAACCGTTTCCCCGGTGGATTGTGCTCGCGTTTATTTTCGCCGGTTGGGTAGTTGTCTGCGGTCAGAAGGGGGGGAGTTTTTCCTTTGTAGAAACTTCGTTTATTTCTCACGGCCGTTTTGGTTTCTCCTTGAACAAGTGGAGGAAGCCAAGGTGCAGGCGGCCGTTATGCCGCCTGCACCTGGTTTGATGCTAGTAGTGATGGGGTCCGTCAATATTTTAATGGGGTGTTCACCATAATAGATACCGAGCCGGTCAATTCTCTTGCGTTTGCCCTTTTCTTGAGCCCTAACATATGCCTGCGCTGCGCTGTTCGTCGTTTTCCACCACTCGAAACCCTAGGGCCGCGCCGTTGTTGATTTTTGACGATTTGGGGGTAGAATGAGTGGTGGTACTGGTGGGAGCGCCCTGCGCGAAATGTTGTCATGGGTTCCCGTAGTTTATGGCCGCATCAATGTAAACACCATGTCCGCGAAGCAGCATAAGCTTTCGCCATTTTTGGCGTTATCCTTACTAAAACCATATCTGAATTCGGAGAGCTGTAGTCGCGCCTTGCGTTTGAAAGTTATGCATTTGCATTTCATATCGTTTGATTGGAAAATGGTGAGCTGTGGAATAATGTAATTTTGATGCTAGGCCATTTAATGAATATTTCCATTTTTTCATTGTACATAGACAAAGCATAGCGAGATTGTGTGTACATGTGTTGGCCTATTTCTTGTTTACATATTAATATTGAAAAATAGTTCATTGTAGAATATTGCACGACCATTTCAAATCTTTCAGCCTGAAGGGCCTAAGCCTGAATCCCATTATAGTTTTGATACATTTGAGAGAGAATAAAACTGCTGCAAAATGTTCGCAAACCTGAAATTGCTTAATATCATAATGTTTTACATTACAGGAATAATCTACAATGTCCAAGAGGCAGAAGAAGAAATCCCCAGCGGTGGAGGAAGTACCAGTACCAGACATAGAAGTGAGAACTGAGTACATCTATGAAGACACTCAATGTGTCATGGGAGTTGAGCCTGAATACAAATGGGGAGAAATATACAGGTTAATATCTCGCAGGGAAGTCCCAGACATGGGCCTGGAGGAAGCACCAATTTACGCAAATATAGAAAAATCGGCCATTATGAAGGTTGCCACCAGGCCTGTGTTGTTTCCATGCCCTGAGGTGATGAGATGGGTTCTACAACATACCAACCACAACTCGATGCTTATGTGTAATGTTGAGGGCCAAGGCTATGCTGCCTTTAGCCCTGGGTATGTGGCCTTAGCTTACCATCTACCGGAGCCTCAGCTCTGCCTAACTAATAATTGGCTGGACAACCTTAGGATGGATTTTGTAGAAACCATGAAGAAGATGCTCCTGCCAGGGAAGCTATACCAACATAGAGCAACTGAAGAATATGACACAGCTAGTCTCAGGCCTCCTTACAGATTCATAGCTTTAATGTTGAATAGGATCTTCAGGAGAGAAAATGGTAGACTATTTAAATTCGAATGGATACCCCTGATGTTCTATGTTGCCATGGAAGGCACTATCTTCAACTGGGCAAGTATAGTATCGAGCAGCCTCTCCTCTTGTGTGGCTGCAGCTTTGGAAGGAGAGGCCAAGAAGAGATCTGAGTTTTATATGAGCTCAATCCTGATAGATTGCATACTTTGTCACCAGCCTTTCCCCGGCCTCCAGTGTGTATGGGATAAAGACATAATGCCCGTATATGCGGCCTACAAACCCCTAGGGGCTCATCTATATCACAGTCACTACAGAGAATTCTGTGAGCAATTCCTCATGCCATTATACAAGCTCATCTTCTGGGGAGAATGTAATTGCATGTCAGAAGACGCTATACAGGTCATTAGTGAATATGGATATTACTTTATGACTGAAAATGGTATGTGTATCAGGATTTTTGGAGGGTCAAAGCCCCCCTTGTTGCTGCCCAAATATGTTACAGATTATATAATCCACAAGGAGGTAGTTAGACAAGTATACATTGATGGGGTTGGTCACTTCTTGTTCCAGTACAAGAAGACTACATATCCTCCTCTTCCATTCAAACTGGGAAATTATAAATTCGCAAATGTAAAACAAGCGCCTGAGTTCATAGAAGAACTAGGGAGGTTTTGCTTTGGCGAAATGACTTTTTGGAGGAATGATATGCATGGCAGAGTAGCAGAACACTGCAAGAAACACAAGGTGACCTACGAATACAGGCACCACTTTGATAGCGATGAATCGGTTTACAGGATGGCTCCAAATATGACAGAGCTCCGCAAGAGATTCAAACCTAAACACTCCACCAAGGGTGGAAAAGGATCTGAGCAAGAGAAGGCTGAACAAGCTAAGGCTGAAGAAGCAGCCAGAAGAATAAGAGAAGAGGCTCAGAGGTTGGAAGAGGAGGCTGCATAATGGATGTGAAAGGGAGAAGAAGAAAAGAGGAAAGCTGCCCAAGAAGCAGCTGAATGAGCCAATGAAGCAGCCAGAGAAATAGAAGAAGCTGCTAAGCAAGCAGCTGAAGAAGCCCAAAGAAAGCTAGACGAATAACTGCAAGAGTAGGAGGCCGAACAGATAAAGTTGACGCAGTAGCAAGCTCCCGAGGCGTCATCAGGGATGAGTCAGGGAGATGAAAACCACGAGATGTAGATCCATCAAGTACCCACTACCATCGAAGCTGCTACCCCTATGATTCAGCTGGTACCTTTCGTACAGGAAAAGGGGGAAGAAGTCCCTCATTTCAGTACTGTTTATTATGATAGGGCTACCAAAAGAATCATGAGGAGAATAGAGAAAAATATAGAAGCAAAAGGAATGACTAGCAAGATGATATTAGATAAAGCTGTGATGGTAGGGACAGACGTAGATCCGAGGTTTACCATAAGTGCTGGGAAGGCAGCCATACATGCATCAGAAGATAACATAGACCGAATGATGAATGAAATAGAATCTACTAAGAAAACCTCCTCTCAGCTGAAGGACACCCTGAGAAAGGAAAGAGAAGAGAGCAATAAACTCAAAAGGAAATATGATCATGTGCTCAGAGAAATGGAGGATACAAAGAGTGAAATCCACGCCGTCCAGGCAGAAGCACAGGCCAGGGAAACAGCTCATAATGCTCTGGAAAGTGTGCAGCAAGAAATCCAGTACTTAAAAAATGAAAATGAGCAGTTGAAGGCAAAGATAAAAGACCCGGAAGCACAACATTATATTATCTATGAGTCTAATACTGCATATGTTAAAGAACTAAAAGAGCAACTAGAAACAGCTAAACAACAGCAGGTTGATCTGCAGCCAATCAAAGAACACATCCAGGCCCAGAAAACTAAGATGCTGCACCTGCAAACTGTTCTAGAAGAAGAGAGATGCCAGATTCTCTAGGTTGATAGCCGATTAGAAGAAATCCTCAAGACTGCTTCTTACTTTGTTGATAGGTCACAAGATATCCTTGAAGTGTTGACCACGAGGATGGCAAGGGTAGAGAAAGGAGAAGAAGTCCCAGCAGGACTGCCAGACAAAGATAGACAAACCCTTCAGCGAGATTATGACTTGATGGAGTTCGCTATCACTACTACAGAGGACTTCAAGAAAACCGTCTAGAAAACAAAGTGACTGTGCACCAAATTTTTCAGGAGAGCCTTAGTCATTTACAACCGGTGTCAAGCAGAAGAGGAGCAAAGGCTACACGAGTTCCCAAATCATGACTCATTTACAGAAATGTTGCAGAAAAGACAACAAGAGGAAGAGGCCAAAGTACAAGGCATCAAATCCATTGATGAACAAATCTTGAAGATTGAAATAGGTCATACAACCGTTTTTTTGCAGCTCCTAGAAGAACAGGTGAGACTAAATGCAACCAGGGTCGAGGCCATCAAGAAAAAGGCTGAAAAGTTTGAGATTAATATCCAATTCTTGGAGCCCAACTCTTTTGAATATCTCGCCAGGGAGGCTGCAGCGTGGAAGAAATTTCTAGAGAGTCAAGCGGGACCCTCTTAGTGAAAATTCGGTCATTTTAATGTTGTAAAATATTTGTAAAAGTTTTGGGAAAAGGGGAGGCGTTAGGAAGACCAAGGGTTGGGATGCCCAAAGGTCCCTTTGGGCAGCCCAACCATTTCTTACATTTTGTATAAAAGCAGGTGACATAGATAATGAAAGGGATTTTTCCCAGTAATACTAGAGGACCTATTGTAAGAAGAACTACTTCCTTTTGCAATAAAGATTTTAGTTTGCCTGTTGGAGAAAGAGATGTGAATTTTCCAAATGCTAACAAATGAATGGCAGAAAGATGAACTACTTTATTTTTCAGCTTGTGTCCACAATTCGTGAGATCGTTCTAACTTCATGACCTATGTCTTGTTAAATGGTTTCTGATTCATTGTGTGGAAAGTTCACTCAGAGTAATGCTTGTGGCTCATATAACAGTTGGCTATCTGATTGTTAGAATATTTGATGGTTCATGTGTTGTAAACGTAAATATTAGCTATCTGTAATTTGGTTTATTGTACATGGAGATAATGCATTACTCATTAATAATCATTTTTTTTAGCTCCCTGGGGATAGGTAGTTAGGTGTTTAGATAGTTAGTTGTTTTACTTGATAGTTGCATATGTGGTTTAGATGTTCGAGAACCTAAGACGAGCGGTAAGAACCTGCGCGGCACATTGTGTCGTTCCTTACATTTTTATCACCCTGCATGTTTAAGATAGGCATGTGCATGCATACATTAAGTCAAAATACAAATTTCGGTGGACCGGGCCGCAACCAGTAAAGCTTTGTAGTTACTTTGACCTACGGTAGCCGGACCGTAAACCGGACGGATTCCCTATTCCAAACAATCAACGGGCTAGTTGGGAATGTTGATTGGGGAGAATCCCTTGCTGTTGTCGCCTGCGAATTTCCAGGAATCAACAAGGTGGTGGTAAGTCCAAGATAATCGTGATCTTTTCTGGTTCGACCAACATACTGTCGCGACATACGACATGACCCAACAGCCCACCAAATGGCATGCATAAAATACATTTCTTAGAATTAAGAGCAATCTGATATTGGCGACAATGGTCCAACATCATGCGCAGACTTTCAATATGGTCTCTTACTAGGCAAAACACAGTCTAATCGTCAAATTATACCTCAAAAAATTTATGAATAAAATATTTAAAATAAGAGACTACTATTCTAGATATAAATAGAAGGTGCATTCTAGAGTCCAAAGGGCATTACCGTATACTCGTAGCATCCTTATTCAGTGACGAAGGTTGTTTTGTGGCGATCCTCCTTCATGATTCTGACTTGATGATAGCCCGAAAAGCCATCAGTAAATGAATACATCTCTTTCCCTTTGAAACTTTCAAGCACTTCATCATAAATGGTATTGGGAATGGATTGTGCAAGCATGCGTTATTTAGCTTCCTTAAGTCGACATAGATCCCGACTTCACCTATTGTCTTCTTATCCTGGATCACTATAGGGCTAATCCACTCTGACTATTCAATAGGTTCAATAATCCCAGCATCAAGCATACGGTCTAGTTCTTCTTTTAGCATTTATTTTGTACTTGGGGTTCATCCTATATGGTCATTGCTTACTAGGTTTAGCATCTGGTCACAGGGGTATTTTCATCTCCCCTAAGTCTTCCACTATTCCCTTCATTTCTGAGAATTTGGTAGGGAATAGGTCTTGATATTCATGTAGTAAATCCATGAGTTTCACAACTTTCTCTTCATCCCAATAATCTCCTATATTGGCGAACTTTGGGTTTTCTACTGACCCAATGTTTACTTTCTTAATTTTTAGTGGTTTAAGGAACTAGTCACTTGAGATACCACTTCCTTCTACTTCATGTGTGCCTTCAGATTTTGGTATGTTTATGTTATCCAGATCATTATCTAGGTCTCCAGCTAGATTGTAGCAAGCCATCCATTGCTAAATGGTCACACTGCACTGGTGAGAGTTAGCCTCGTCAACAAGGATATCAACAAATATCTTCTCCTTTATTATATGAAGCACAACATGAACTGTAGGGTGATCATCAGTAAATTCAAATGTATGTGCAAACTTCTTAGCTATCCCTTCCCACTCTTGGGTTCCTTGTCGCAATTCCATAGATGCATACCATGTTCTAGGTGTCATTTCCAATGTATGTATGAAATGATGTACCCACTCCTGCCTCGGGTATTTTGCAAATACAATGCAACAATCATTAAGATGTTCCACAGGGTTTGCTAACCCGACATACTTATGGTTTACTAGGGTGACCTCTTATCTGAGTCTGACTTCCATCAATCTTCTGCACTGTGGCTAGTTTGTTATAGACTTATTATGTGCACCCCACCATCTAGCCAACGTAGCTTTTAGTGGATGATTTAGGTGGACAAGTGCTGCGACTCCATTTCAAGTCCTTCAAACTCAATTAAGAAGGTTGCAAGGTTCGGTAAACCCTCATAGGTGCGTAGCTCACGCATCTCATTCTCCACCCATCGCACGGACCTGGTAAATCTTATGTACCTCCTCATAGAGACTTCATGTAGTCTGTTTTTCCAATTCTCCAAAGCTTCCCCTGAGTTAGATGTGCAGGAACTAGCAGTCCTCTAGTTTAGGTTTCCATCCATTGTCGGATTGATGTAGTATTTTTGTAATGCAGTAACATTGTATATTTGGTCAAGTTAGTTAGCTTTTCCATCATTATATATAGGCTTGACATATCTCTTCCCTTATAATCGATCAATAGGCGTGTTGTAATCTCATAGATAACATAAGGTTACCAATAATACATACTAAAACATACATATAAAACAGAGACAAGAGATAAGAACAAGTAGGCGAATTAACAGATTATATTATAAGAATGAGTCCATACAACACAGAGAAATGAACTGAGTTCTCATATGGCTCAATAGCCTAATATATATGATTACAAAGCAGTTACAAAATAACTACCTGTCAGTTCGGTGAACCAACATGACCTTAGGTGGCTGACCTAATCTCTAGCCTAGTCGACCGACCGACTTAGTCGACTGATCGACTAAGTCAGCTCATCGACTTAGTTGGCTCATCGACTAAGTCAGCTCATCATTCAAGTCGACTTATCGAATTGATCCTTCTACAAGGTGACACCACTCTGATCTCATTATCCTCAAATGAGAGGATCCTCTTCTTGAAGTTTATAATAGTTTTGTTTTCTATAGCCCAATCTATGCCCAATAATGTGGGATATGGTTTTGTGTCATCAACAATAATAATGACTTCAAAGTCTGTAAATGTGCATAATCCTTCAATGTCGACAAGGACCTGACTCAACTGGCTAATGGTTAGGACCTTCGCCTGATTTACAAGTCGCAGTTGAACAGGGGACAAGTCCAAGTGTGGCTTGCTCATAATTTCCTAGGTCTGTCGCGTCAAAATATTGACATCAGACCCCATGTCTAAAATGATGTTATCCATGTCATAGTCGCCTATCTACACAGTCATTCTTAACTCATGGCTAGTTTTAAACTTCCTTTTCACTTGGTTAAATTTCTTTTCAGGTCGTGGCTCTACAAGTATATCTTCTATTATTGCTTGTAGTTCTGTAATAACATCTTTATCTTGTATTAGCGTTAGACAACTTGACAAAAAGGATTTGAGCTTACTAACCTTTTGTGGGACATTCTTTTGAAACATGCACTGAAATTGTTTAGGCATCTCCTTTAATTCTTCTTACGTCAATGGTTCTTCCTGCTCCACAAACTCTGGTCCTACCTCCAAGAATACTTCCTTTTGTTCCTGGATGTCAATTGATACATTCTTATGTGTCGCAGGTCATACCTACAGTTGTAGTTCTTCTTGTGATTTATCTTGGTCAGCTCCAGTCACAGCCCCTCCTCGTGTTATGACAGTGACATTCGGATCTCATGGTTCAGCTGTAATCATCTGAACATTCATGTTAGGATTTGGGTTTGTATTATGTGCAGGGTTAGGTCTTGCGATGGTCCTTTCTTGCCACTTTGCGATCAACTGAGGAAATTGATCCACATTATGGTCCTTTCCCTTACAATATGAACATGTCTTCATAGGTTCTAACCAATGTATGTCGTAATGACTCGGTTGTCCATAGTTATAGCATGTAACTTGGCCTCTTCCTCTACGAAATCTTCCGAAGTTTCCACCACTGCTTCCCTGCGGGTGTGGTTGCTGTGGTGGGTACTGATTTTGTTGGTATTGTGGTTGGTAGTGATTTTGTTGCATGTACGGCTATTAAGGTGTGTACTGAGGTTGATGCTGATTTTGGTATTGATTGGGTGGGAACTGCGCAGGCTGATATGATTCTTGCGTCAGTTCAGCCTGAGCGATTCCCTCATTTTTCATTAAGTAGGTGTCAACATTCTTTTCTTTCAAGAGCTGGTATGCTCTACAATATTTTTCTTCATGTCCTACTGACTTACTGTTGGTAGGGTTTTTTGTAAGTGAGTTGCATAGCATCGCAGCAGCTACGCAACCTCACGCGGTACTGCGTAAGGCTAGAATTAGTGTGATGGGTGGAAGAATAACCGCTTTGAATATTTTATATGTTATTTGACCAATTTTTGTTGTAATAGGTCATTAGCAGTTATAAGTTATTTAGGAGTGGACCCTCAATGTAATGGTGCAAGCCTATTTATATATCTAGTTTTGAAAGAAGATAGAAGAAGAAGAAGAGTAGAATCACACCAAAGGATAATTGGGACATAAGATCTAGTGCAATATGGTTTTGTGAGGAACTTCCTGTGTATCTCTGATTTATCTGGGTTTTCTGATGTATGCAGTCTCCGATTTTGGAGAAGAATTGTGTAATATGGGTCTTTTGCACAAGCTTAATATGACATGGCTATTGTCACACAAATCCTATTTATTATCAATGCTGCAATCTGATCTATGGTGATGTTATGACATGTTTTAGTATAATGTTGTTATTATTTAATCTCTTTCTATTATATCGATGCAATATGTTTTTCTGCTACTGTCTGTTGCACTATGAGTATATATGTTTTAAGGGTAATGCTGCGGTATTAGAAATATTATGAAAATTTTATGGTGCTATAATGATTGCATAATTTTTTAATACACTCTGCAAGTTGAGGAAATGGTGTAAATTTGATTGCAAAGCTCCAGATCTAGCAGTATGGTGTCCTTTCATCGGATCCCCATATCCTATGTCCCCACTGCCGGAAAATCACTTCTGACAACTCTACCTTGAACAGCTCGGGTGAGACCTCGTCTGCTCCACAGACGTTGCTGGGTAGGGTAAAACCTTTCTAGGCCAGTGCTCAGGGAGATTGCACTGGTTGGGCATCGACAAAGTGGGAACCCATCTCAATGAGGCTTTGCTTGTGGGTTTGTCCAACACTTAAAAAATTTACAAAAGAGATTTGTCAGGGTACGTACAACCTTTTTCAAATATAAACACTCCTCCTTGCGATCCCCTCTAGACTGGCATATGCAGCACCATGGTAGCCCCTGACCATTTAATGGGTTTGGTGCACCTAATTTTATATAGTTCATGAAGGTTGGGAAATTATCCTTGGTGTTCCCGTTCATTCTGCATTTCGTGCACCATAAATATTCTTGTGATTCCTTACCCTTCTTGATGTCCTAAAGCAGTATTGTTAGATTAGCCAACTGCGATTGAATCTATCGCATTCTTGTGGAACTGTTGCCAATGGGAGAGGCCTCTAGATTCATTACTAACTCCAACACTTCTGTCTATGATTCAATATTTTGTTGCATTGATGGCCCTCATATGTGTTGTAATAGTGAAACAATAAACAAATATTTATGTTGTACATCCAACATTTGAAAACTTACGTTGGCCATCAAAGTTTTAAACGATTGGTCAATGTCCCATACTGATTCTTCCATTGCTTGCTTTATCTCCTTGATCTCAGTGATGCACTGCAACTCAGACTTCGGTTTTCTGAACTCAGAGATCATTGTAACTCGAATCTCATCCAGAGTCTTCTGCGGTGTTCTGACCGGTGCTAAATAGAACTTCATAAATCAATATAGAGCATGACCCCTTAGAGTCGTGATCATTTGTTCCTTCTTTATGTCTACATTATGAAATAACTGAACCATCCAAACAGCTTTGGAGAGGAACCAATGCTGCTCTGGATCTTCTGCGCCATTTCCATTGAATGTGGGTAACTGATTGTTTGCTCCAACCATTGATTTGGAATCAGGGTTCTCTAGTAAATGGTTCAAAGGAGGTATTCCTTCTGGTGTATTGGTCGCAGTACCAGTGTTATGAGTATTAGTAGTCCTTTCTGGGGATGAGAGTCTAGATCTCACCTCTGGGGATATTGCTGGTGTGATTTAATTGTGTCCCAAACTTGGTGTCTCGACAGAGTCTTCAGAGTCCTCTGGTCCTTCTGAAATCACTCTATATTCCTCCTCTTCATTGCAAGACCTTTCATCTTCGTGTAATCGAATTTCATGTTCACTCTCCTCGAGCAAACTAAAGTTTCGTCGCTCTCTTTCATTTTTTCTTCTTTTCCCTGATCTAAATCTTCTTCCACTTCTTAGGACTCTCACTTTTAGTTCAGGTTCTATACTTCCAGAGAACATCTTAGGTCACCCTCTCCCATTTTCTTAAGTGGTTTTATGCGACATAGCCTCCTTCACAGGAACGCAACTAAACTACTCAACTACAAGATACCCTTCTCACAGGCAAGCATATTGATCCATGTACTAATAGATAGTAGTACCTTCTTCGGGGTCCTTGGAAAAAATTTCTTTCCACCTCACTATATGAAGTTATAGTGTCTACCATGAATTCATTAATGTATCCTTGCAAGATATTGTCAACCCAAAAATCAACAGCTCTAGAGATATCGTTGCTTACAATGGTTACCTCATGAACCAACTAATCACTCCATTCGACGGATTATCTTCTTTGGAAATTTGTCTGTCTAGTCGCCAATATTGTCAACCACTCATACAGTATAATAGGGAATTTTGCAAAGAATACCTCGTGAATATCAGAATATATATACTCATCTACCCAGTTCTCTGTGCTCAGCTGCGTTCCTGCGCTTTCCTCTTGCACAAACGATAGCGTTTTGGAGTCCAAACAATGTTTTATCTCTTTCTTCATTGGATACCACAACATTTCCCTCAACTCAAATGATTAAGGGTCCTGGAAAACGAACCATTTGTTGGCTTCAATCACCTTCCTGTCTTGACCCGGGGTTCAACATCACCACAATACCAACAATAAACCACAAGACATTGGCCCGATAGAGTGACTCCCTCAGAAACACCTGCAAGGAAGTCACAGTCTCACCAGAAATATGTAATGGGTAACTTCCATAACCATGTTTCCATAGTTGGTGATGGATTATAGTCCCTTGGAAAACAACCAAGGTGCTCAATGACGGAAACTTAGATGGCTGGATGGTTCCTGCGCGACTGAGCACAACTGTATGTCAGTGTGGGAGAAACGACTTGGTATTTAACCTTAAAAGATGGTGCAACTTGTGTGATGCAGCTGATCCTTTAAACTAACAGGCCACTTGCGACTTCTATTTCAACTTAAGGAATTAATGACAGCTTGTTTGTGCATTCCAACAATTATTTAGCAGTTATTGATTCACTAGTTAACAATATGGTACCAGGCATTCAACAATTGCTCATCATAATACAGTAAGAAAATAGCAACCATTCACATCAACATGTACAACATCAATCAACTATTTAAACACAAAGAATAATGTGGAAACCCATATGGGAAAAAATACCAAGGTTCTCTTCATCTGGAATGAGAAATGGATATAGCACCTTGCAGTCTGCTACTTGCAGACTCATCTTATGATATGTATTTATGACTCAGACTTCTTGATCTCATGCTCTCGGTTTTATTCTTCTATCTACTCCTACTGATCTGCACACAGCATGGATTGACTCTTCTATCTACCTTCTGCACACTTATCTATAGATTCCTTTTACACCTACCGGTCTACGCACACAGATGCAAGATGCGCGGCTCAAAATCCTTCTACTACTACTAGACTCTTCTCTAGTTCTTCTTCCCTTCTACCCTACTTCCTTAACAAAATGGGTAACTTGGTGAATGATCAACCAACAAAATGACAATAGAAACAACCAATGACAAAATTGACAACCCTTATATGGAACGAGTTCTTTTTATTTATAAATTCTATTAGACCACGCAGGGTCGACTACATACTGCTTATCAATTACAGGTCATGATCAGCCTCTAGAACAAGCTGTCATGGACTGACACAAGGCACTATTGACCTGACTTAAAAATATTCTTCCATACATGTGTGGCCGGAGGCTTACCCCATATTTAATAGCCATGATCTTCACCTGTCATTTTTCGGCCGTTATCACCTATTCGCCTCTACGCTTTCCTTTCCTTCGTCGCGCGCATCTTTATTCCACTTGAACTAGTCCCTTTTCTTCCTCCGCGGCCTTCCTTCCTATCGCGCACGCGACATACCTTTTCTTGTGCTCCTTTCCTAGCTAAACATGATCTTATTCAAAAGACAGAATTAACAAATAAACTTCATAATATGAATATGGATAAGGATGAAACAATTACCTACTTATTCACAAATATATCTCAAGTAAGAGACCAACTCATGAGCATTGGAGTACCTATAAATTATGGTGATATAATTCAAACTACTGTTGGTTTTCCATCCTCATGGGATAAATTCTTTTCCATTATTAATAGTGATAAGTAGGTACAACCAAACTTTGAGAGATAGTGGGATGATTTCCTCCAAGAAGAAGGTCGAATCCAAAGCAAGACTGCTTCCTCCAAATAATAAACCCTTTATCTTATGGAAAGGGTGAAGAGAGTAAATAAATATTTCTATCAGAATAATTGTCCTCGTCAAAAGGAAAAAGAATACAACAAAAAATTTGATAAATCAAAATTCAAATGCTTCAACTACAACAAGAAGGGCCACTTTGGAAGAGAGTGTCAGGAAAAACAAAGAGGAAATTTTAAGGGTATATTTCATGCTTCTACTGCTACAGAAGATGAACCTACAAGAAAGAATTCATCTAATGACCCGGAGACAAGGAAGGAGTACTATCTTGTCTCCTCATTATCTGGATCAATTAACACTAGTGTTGAGACATGGTTGGTTAATAGCAGGGATAATTTTAGGGGCGAATTTTAGCCCAGTGGGCTATTTTTCCATGTTTTTCTCCTAAAAAAGATTCACCATTTTGCATTTTTTGAAGCCTTGTTTTGCCGAATTTTGATGGGGTAAACTTTTTTCACCCTAAAAATCTCCAAATTATTATATAAACCATATATAATCCTTGGAAATTAAATTTTTTTTTGGAAAATATCGCCAATCATTTTATGGTTGACGTTTTAATAATTGGTAATATTCGCCAACATTTATACACTTTTAAATAAGTATGGTTCCTTAAAATCATCCCTAGTTAATAGTGGTGCATACAAACAAATGAATGGATATATGAGTGCTATCACATTTTTAAAGGAGAAAAAGTTAACTTTTCAAGTGGATCTTGGATATAATACCACCTATTCGATCCAAGGAGTTGGATCCACCTCTTATCAGTTGAGTTCAGGAGATGTAATCCATGTTGATGATATTTTGTATGTTCCTAGTTTGAAGAAGAACTTGTTAACACCCAATTAAAATTTGGGCATGGGTGTTCCTTGTGTTCTTTGGCCCCATCAAGAAATGTCGAGTAGGCAGCAGAAGGAGCTGATGGCATGCACATGGTAAGGCTCAGTAGCAAGATAGTCTGAGGATCGGGAAATCAGAGATAAGAAGAAGTGTTGGATGCATTAAACAAAAGTCTTGATCGACGACTGAAGGTGATCAGAGGGCAGATTGATGGCATCAGGTCATTTTGCATGATGAACTTGCTTGACCAAAGACCTCTCTTCAGCCTTGTGAAATGGTTTAAAGCTCAGACACATCCGACGATCAGGATTAGACCCCACAAAGATCTATGTTTGAGAGTCATTTTGTAGCCCAAACATACAAGGAAAGATATGCAAATACAGATTGCGAAAATTAGTGCAGGTCGTTTTGATCAACGGTGCTCGTATGGGCAAAGGAAGATCGACGGCTATAATTCATTTCGCGATCTAGAGTAAGAAGGGAGGAAAAAAAACTTCACCATGCGAAAAAGGGTGGGGTCTCCTCAAATTGACAGTCATGAAGGGAGCTGATCCCGATCGACGGCCAAGCTGCATACACATAGAATAAGAACACGTGTAGAAATGGGAACCCCACAGATCTACGACCTGAGATCACGGAAGGTGAATCTATGGTGCGAGCCACCTGGGAAATGCATGATGTTTATATTGTATAAAAAACTATAAGATTTTTCTTTTCTGAACCCTTGAAGCTATCAAATATCCAAGTCACAAACAAAGCACCAGCCCGGACCATCCAGTGGATCACGTTGCAGGACAAGGTAGGAACTTGATTACTCCCTCAGTATTATTTGAAAAAATTGTCTCAATGGGGGTGATGGAGGTGAGAGATGAGATAGAACTAGAGGTATTAGTTCAGGATATAGAGGAACACCTGTTAGATGCGAACTCTGATGTTTGTGATACCATCCTGAAGGGAGAAACTATTGAAACTTCTAGGGGGGAATTGGAAGATCGTAAGAACCGGGGTATGAATAGCTACGGTTTTTTTAAGTACTTCTTTCATTTCTTCTCTGTCAACCAAAACCCCCAGTGCCCTGAGTATGTCGAGTGGTGCACAGAGAATTTCTTTGCCACCGAAGGAGTTATCATGAATAAGTCAAAGTACAAAATCCTTTTCCCTGTTCGAGCCTCTGTCATCCACAAAACCCTTGATATCCTTGACACATTCATCGATTTATCCCAAGACTATCGGGAAGAAGACATTATAGACTATTTTAGAGAGTCTACTAATGAAAGTAAAGAAGCCTTCCTGAAGAACTATTCTAAGCCTGATAGTGAACCCATTGACCTATCTTACCCCATTGACCTCAGCCGGTTCAACGAAGAAACTCAGTGGTGCATATCCCTAGCCAGTCAATTCCTAGGTCTAGATACTGACGCGTACATCCCAAATTCATTGTTGAGTCTTTTATTTGTCTTAGATACTAGCCCATCCAAACCCGAATTTCCTAGACAGTCAAGTCAGTCTTTTCGCCATAAGTTTGATGAGTTCTTAGCTAGGAACATTCGTTCTAAGTTAACGAACTTCCATGACGCCAGAACATTCAGGTTCCAGTCCTTTTTGCTAAGGATGTTCATATCCTACAATGAGGAAGACTTCCAGGTACCAAAGTTTCTCATCACCGCTGAAATGGCCATTGATTACTGTAAATTCATGAACCAATTGATGGCCGAAATATATGAATTTTTCTTTCAGGAGAGGCTGCCTAGGGTGTTGCAGGAAATGAGGCAAATTCTGCAATTATCGAAAAGCAAGATGATAGGGGATTGGTTCCTCTCAAATTCTGGGACCACCATAAGACTGTATGGATTCATACATCCATCGTACATCTTGTCGGCTTTCTTGACACCCAGGATTTTCTGCTTGGAATTAATTCGGCAAAAAATTATGGTCGAAGAGGAAAAATTATTGAGCTTCAAGAAGTGTTTGAATTTTGTTTTTCCTTGGAAATTAGGACCATACACAGTCATAAATAAGGCTGCACTGACCCTTGTCTCCAATTCACTCAGAGGCACAGAATTTCCCCAAGACCAGGAAATAAATTATGATCCTCAGCAGGTTATCTCCAAGAGAAAAACAACTCTCAAATTCCAACACTTTGATCACATAGAGGTTCCTAAACTCATATAAAAATCAAATTGGGATGATTTCCCTAATCCTACCCCAATGGATACCAACGCTGAGCAGGACATGGGCTCGCAGCTGACTGGAGCAGTTCCCCCCCAATAGGAGTTGGTTGTTGTAGTTGCGATCGCAGGGGGATATTCATCTATGGTCAGTTATTCAGTGAGTTCAATGAAAAAGGGGAGTACATATCCCATGGACACCAATGAAGTGGACACTTCCAGCACCCCCAAGAAGTAGAAAATAGAGCCCAGACAGAAATTGGTGCAGAAGGGACATGCAAAGAAGAAGAATGTAGTAAAGATACAACAGCAGGTGGAGCCCGAAGTATCCAAATTGCAGATACAGGAATATGTATTCGAAGGGCAGACTCCAAGCGAGTTTGCATCCAAATAACAATGGCTGAGGTATTACAGAGATAGAGCTGACAAAACCTTCGAGGAAACATCAAAACTATACAGAGAAGCAGCGTGTCTGCCTCAGCCCAACATGGCATTAAAAACTATACGGGATCATGCCACTGATACCCTCAGCTTAACCTTGGAAGTAGGGAACAAGGTGTCCAAGGTCAATGTAAGCCTCTCTAAAGTTTCCACTTCTGACACCATACACCTAAACAAAGAGATCAGATACATACTGAATACCAGACTGCTTAAAGTTGCTATACAACTGTCCAAGTCAGACGAGAGTAAGGCAATGAATTCTAATCTTTTAAGGAAGTCAAAGGGGGAAATCAAAGCACTTAAAGCCCAAATAAACAATTTACAGAAGGAAGCTATACAAATGGAGGGAGCTAGGTAAAAAGGGATTGTGGTCCAAGAATTGCTCGATAACAAAGATAAAGAGATATAGGCTTTGAAAAAGAGGTTGAAAATCCCTAGCTTTCATCTTACTCAAGCAAATGAATTGGTTGACTTTGAAAAGGAAAAGGAGGCTCTGAATTCTAGGCTTACTGATAGCCAAGCTAAGTTTTTCAACCTTGAATAAAAGGAGAGGAAATGGAAAGCATATATCTAGCTCCTGAGGAATAGCGAGGCAAAATTAAAAGCTAGACGGACAGTTAAGGAAAGTGAGCTTCAGAGCATGAATATAGAGAAGGAAATTTAGTCCACATGTACGAATGAAGGATTAGACACCAGCTCCCTCTCCAAATAAATGTCCCAGATAGGTCTGAAGGATATCGAGCTCGTTAAACTGAGGCAACAAGTTGAAGAAGTAGAAAAGGAAAGAGTTAAGGAGAAACAAGGTAGAGAACAAGCCGAAGAAAAATTCCAAGAGCTGACTCAACAAAATGATAAGTTGATCCGATAAGTGATCGGAAAGCTTGCCTTGCAAGGACAAAAGCAATGATATGGGATCAAATCATTGTAGAATCCAACAAGTTCTGACCCTATCTCCATGTTTTTGAAGACTTGGAACTTGTCTAGCCAAGAAACAAGTCCAGATAGTAGAGGCTGAAGTGAAGAAAAAACCATTAGATACCGTAGAAAATGCCATCACCTACCTGAGCTCCTTATCGGACGAGGCCTCTAGTAGTTACAGTCTTCAAAATAGGGTCGATGTTGTCTCTGCAACCTGAAAGGTGATAGCTAAACACATGATGAAGGAAACAGTGCAGGCCAAAATAGAGCTCACTAAGCACAAAATCCGAGAGGTCATCAAGCTGTCTAAACCTTTGATGAGTAAGGGGCTCCCCTTCTTCTAGGAAGATATGAGTCCTTTACTATCCTAGAAGGATTATAAATAATGCCTAGTAAACTGCTGATCGAATCACAATAAATTTGAATATCTGAAGCAAGCGTTATCAAGGAAGACCATTTTTGACAAATTGGCCGATGATTTCGAGTTATGGTTTGACCTTAAGGCCATGTACTCCAAAGTCCCTAGGGCTTCATACTCGGAAGCGATGGAGCTCAAGGAACAAGCTTATGACATGGCTATGGTGCCTCTGCCCAATTTTGATACGTGGAAAATCATCCGCCAATATGTGTCACTCAAGCTCCCACCACACCAGTAGAAATAACAGTGACAATGCATGAAATATTTTCCAGGTGTTGCTCGCTCACCCGAACGGTCATTTCTCTCATAAGCGTCTATATAGTCATCATCAGCCAGATGGGAATATGGGATATTCTTATGTCTTTTTCATCCCACATTCCACATTTCATTGTCTAGCCATTTCATACAAGCCGCATCTGATATGCCACATAAGAGGCTGTTAGAAGATGTCTTTTTGTTGTAACCAATTTTGATTCCTGAAGGTCGGTTTGGGAAATCCAGAATGATATAAATATACCTCCCGAAGAAGGAGAATGGTTGAAACCATTGTAATATTTTGCTGTGTATGTTTTTCAAGAAATTTTTAATATAATCGTAGAGCCAAGATCTGTGTTTTTCACACAAGGATTCCTGTGTTGTTCGCACTTATAGTTTGTTATTTCTTTTCTTATGTGAATGTTATTCCAGTTTTCCTTTTCCATTATTTTTTTCTTTCATATCTGAGACTTAGGGTATAATAGCTTGGAATTCATACTTCCTATGATCCATTTGTTGTTTCAGGTATTCACCAAAGTTTCTTCCAAAGTTAATGTAAATTCATTTCTCACAATGCTCTGCATTAATGGTTTGTTCATGTTCCTCCTTTTCACCAGACAAATATGAATCAACTGTGATCGAATGGCTACCTTGCCCTTGTGATGAAAACATTCACATTTAAGTTCTAATTATCTTTGTTGTATATCTTGACTCCATCACCCAATGATGTTGTGTTTTGTTTCAACCAATTCCGTAAGCGATTTATAGTTTCCATTTGTATATATATATATATATATATATATATATATATATATATATCTAGCACTGTCATACATTTAGTGAGAGATCCCTCCCAAAAGAGCAGAAGGCCAGTTCTCTCTTCAAAAGTGGTTTTGCTGATACCCAGAAGCGAGCCCTTCCACAACCTTTGGTTCAATTCCGGTGCTAACAAAACCTCTTATATTTTTTGTTCTAGAAGATAAAGGTTCCATAGTAATCTTTATGTACAATCAAGCACTCTTATGGATTGGGAATAAAGACTTGAATTAGATTGATATGATTGGATTTAAATAGGGATGTTTACAAGGTACATATAAAGTTAATTAAATCCATCATCGATGAAACAATCGGTCCTTGTGAATTGTGGCATGGGAGGCCTAGTCATTTCCATTTCAAAGTGTTACCTTGATTGTAGAAGGTATTAAAAGGTATGCTAATATTTCAATCTAGGAATGATATTTTTTGTAAAGGTTTTTATCTTGGGAAGAACATCAATAAGAGTTTTCTAAGCAATACCAATAGATCCAAAGGGATTATAGACTTGATACAGTCATATGTACGTGGTACTATGTCAGCACCATCCATGAGAAGTTATCTGTACTATGTTCTTTTCATAGATGATATGTTTCTTGAAGGCTAAGAGCGAAACTTTCAACAATTTTAAAGAGTTCAAAGAACTGGATGAGAATCAGACTAGAAATCACATCCGTGCTTTGAGATATGATAATGGAGGTGAATTTGAGTCACATGCATTTAATGATTTTTGTCGTGATGCAAGGATGAGAAGAAAAGTGGCTGTACCTTACAACCCTTAGGATAATGGGGTTGTAAAAAAGAAGAACATAACGATATGTGGGGTGTTGTGAAAAATATGCACTATTTAATTCAACACTTAATTGTCAACCCGAGGAGGGAGCTTATGATATGCAAACACTATATGTGCAGAATTGAAGGCTTGAACTAACCTAAGATGACTAAATATGAAAATGTACTAACATGCAACTATATGATTTTAATCTACATGCCTGACTATCATGAGTTAAATGCAAGAATTTAATCTATGTATAAAAACAAGAAATTAACTAAGAAATTTGGAAAGTAAATATAAATTCAAATCAAATCAAATCTAATATATTCTATAAGGGAAGGAAACTGATTAATAACTGAGATTCAAACTAGTCTAATGCTATCCTAATCTATTCTATGGAAGGGAATTGCAAAAACTAATCTAGGAAAGCGGTCACTTGGTCCGAAAGCAATTTAATGTAATGAGGGTAAATTTAACTATTTCGAACGGGAAACAGATCAACTAAACTATTTCATGAATGCATGAACTATATGCTTATGCAGGGATGAGAATCTACTTAACCATCTGATTAATTACAAAAGAAAATACTGAAATTAATTATGAAATCAAATATGAAACTAATTACAATAAAACAGAAAATTATGCTATAAGTTAAAAGATGAACTAATCTATCTATTCTATGAGTGAAACTGTTCTATATTTTTAAAAAGAGAAAACTAACCAACAATCCTACTCTAGTTATAGTACTTATGGAATCATATAAAGCAAATTGAAATACTAATCTAAGGACCAAGTGTAAACAAATACTTTGCAAGGAATCATAAACTAATGTAAGCAAACTAGTTGTGACAAATGTAATCTAATCAACAACTAATCTATGAACTTGAAAAGTAAACTTATCTTAAACTAAGCTATGAGAAATTTCAAAATGAAACTAATGCATCTAATATGAACAATATAAAACTATCCCTATTCCTTAATGCTCAAAATCTATCATGCAAAATTTATTAATTTTTACAAGCAGAAAACTAAATTAAAGTTAAAGATAAAAATAGAGGAGACTAAACTAAACCCAAAATAAAATAAATTATACTAATGCAAATAAATAGAATTCACACTAAAAATAAAACTAAACTAGACCAAAAGAATTTCATGAACTAAACTAAAATGAAACTAAACAAAATAGTGGAAATAAACTAGATTAACCCAAAACAAATTTGTCATAAAATAACACACTAAGGAATTTAATAACAAAATATAAATGAAAGAAATTCAAAATACAAAATAAATACAATACACATATTAAATACAAAAATATAATACACTTTATAAATTCTCACTTGTGTAAAATAAATTTAATTATAAAGAAACACTTTAACCCACATTAACAAGTAATTCTAAAGCAATTCAAATTATTTTATTAATACGATACAAAATTAACATATAAAAGAAGAAAACATGTATACTCATTTATATTTTGAATTTTATCATAATTAAAACTAAAACAATAATCTTATGCATTAATATAAAACTGAATATGAAATGTTGAAGATGGATTCAAATCCCCACTAAATACAAAACACAATAAAATGATGGAAAATTAACCTATTCCCTATGTAATTATTTCTACACATAACGTAATATGCGAAATTATGGAAATCAATGAAAATTCTGTAAAATTCGATCTAAATTCGAAGTAAAGGCTAGAAGACAGACTAGATGAAGGTGCGAACAGAAGGCTGAAAAATAGTCCACACAGAGAGACAAAAAGAAGACTGAAAAGTCAGTCTGCACAAAGGGACGAATGGTTGGCCGTATGAAAAATTGCATAAAAACTCAGGAAAATTCCAGTTTATCAACAATAAATATTATCTACAGGAAAGCTAAATATATGTACATAACAACAAAATTACTTATCTGCAAAAACGAAAGATAAATGTTGAATATGTACAAATGGAACCTCTGGTTGTTGAGGGGACCTTCTCAGCAATCAGAGGTTAGTCTATGCCAATGAATTACTTCAGAGAAGACTGAGACATGCATACATAGCTGAACATCGACTTTTATTGAATATGAGCAGAATTTTACAGATTTTTTACACACCGGTGACTAGCTACGTAGCTGCTAGTTAACCCAGCTCTCAAGAAGAGGATAGTATATATAGCATATACAGGAGATGAGCAAGTTGACCCTTTAGTGGTTGAATTCTCTCTAAATTTAATTAATCATAAATAGTACCAACTGATCACAGGCCAACGCATAGCATCCTCCTCCTTCAGCGCAAATGGATCTTCTCCAGTGTGCATGATGTGGCATCAATCCCTCCCTTAGCGTGGTTGATGGCGGCATGTTGAGAGAAGGTAGTGTACATGGTGGGTTTCTAGAAAAAGAAACATTCCATCCTTTGAACGCGTAGATCACGAACAACTTGGTGTTGGGAGAAAACAACATGATGGCAATCCTTCTAGATTGGGAGGTTCTTCATCATTCAATTGTGTGGACAGCAGGTCGGTTACAAACCATGCAACGTTTTAATGCCTGGAATCACGGTCATCAACAACGCGCTTCTTAATTAATGAGCTAAGTGGTGAGCTGCGTCATAAGCTGGACAGTAATTTGAATGCGCTATCTATTTATTTGGCTATGAGGAAGCTGGATAGTCAGCTTAATGCATGGATGAGTTGTATTGGTTGGGTGCCAAGTCTGATTAAAATTTGATTTTATTTGCTAAGTGCTTCATTTAACTATGGTTGGGCTTCATCACTATCCATTTCATGACTACACGTTACCATTATGCCGCTCCATTCCTTCACAACGCGCGTTTATATTATTTACGGCCTGCACAAAAACATAAGATCCGTTAGTAAAAAAACATGAAATGGTAATACATATTAAGCGTAAATTATTTAAGGAAAAATGTTTATGCAAATAAATGATATATGAGAAAATAATATATATATATAAACTCACTTTAAATTGGATTAAAGAAAAGTAGGCACGTGACATATGGTTCTAAATAAGTTCACTACAATCCACTTTGTGGGTGGTTCTAATATTAAATTCCTATTTAATATTTTCTTTATTAATTCCTATCTTTTTATTAACATTATTTAATTTCAATAATTTTCTATTATCTTTATTTAATTTCCATTTTTTTAATTTATTTAATTTTCATTTTTAATAAATTTAATTTTCTTTCTTATTTAATTTTAAACCAATGCTCAAAGTTCATCAAAGTTTATCATCACTCATGGTTTTCGCATGTGTAGGTATTCACGGGACCGACAAGAAATAAAAGGCGAGGATAAAACAACCCAAGAACCTAATAAGAAACATGCCATTAAACCTAGTGCGGTACTTAGGACCGAAAGAATGGGCTGAATGGAGTGCCAAAATGCGCACTAAATGCAATAATACATCAAAAATGATGAATTAAGCTTCTTTTACATTTATAAGTTATAATTGATGAAAACATAGTAAAATATAGAAAAATTAAAGATAGACGTATTAGATTTCGGCAAATAGGTCAGGAAATTGATGTAAATAACACCATTATAAAAGACAATTTCGAGGTCCAACATACCCCCAGACCAAAGGTATGGAACGTCCTCATGTCATGAATGAATCAGAAGTGGTCCTTCATTTATTCAAAAAATTTGCTTGATCATTAATAGTTTATAGGCAATCGTTCAACAAAATGAAGCCATATTTATTACTACATGAAAACTAGAACCTAGAAAAAAAAGTTATGGTATGAAATGACCAAAAAAACTTCATATTATTTAATATATCTTCATACATACAATTCTACTTACTAGTAATAATTTATGCTTATGAATACCATTTAAATCGAGACTCCCTCCCCCAGACCGAAGGTATGGCACGTCACCATGTCATGAATGAAATAAGACTGGGTTAAAAATGGAAAACATGAGGATATAGATAGTCAGTAAATCCTATAAGAAATGAGTCATCCCTATGACTTCTCAAAAATTTATCATTATTCAAGTAATTATGGACAAAGTTTACATGTCAAATTCATTAGACTCATAAGTTTATGGGTCCCACTTCTAGGATAGTGATATCCTAGGTATGGTATGAATTAGACAGTAGCATCTTAAGTACACTTAGAAACATTCTCAAATGGCATATTGATGGAGTTAATTTTCTTTAGATCAACCATACATACCTTCCTCCAGTAGACCCACAACAACCTTTATTATCACAAAGTCATTTTCATATTTGTTCTCTTTTTTTAGAATTTTTCTCTCTCTTTTTTAATAAGCTGTCCTCACCAGGAATATTCCCCTCTTTCATTCGGGCCTCTTCAGTACCCCGTCAGGTTTACTTGGCCATACCACAATCTGGTACCCACTGCTAGCAAGCCTGTTTAGTACCCCGATGGGTTAACCTCTTAAACCCGTTTTCTATCAAAGGCTCTTGTCCCAATGTTTATAGTCCCTATAGATACTAGGAAAATGATTTTCTGTATGAAGGAGTGGTGGGGGAGAAAATCTGAAAACCATGCTACATGGTGGGATGGTATATGGATTGGAGGACAGCTAGTCTTCTCTTTTTTATTATCACGGGAAAATAAAGGCTGCAAGAGGAATCTAATGAATCAAAGATACACATGATTGATGGATTTAGTGTAAAGTGGATGAAGCCATAAGATAATGAATGAAAGGTGTCTCTAGTCCCAAATATTGCCTCTTTCATATAGAGTTCAAGTAGTGTTCCCCACAAACTAGGAATTTCATTCACCCTTATGCTACCCTGTAGTAAAGATTCTTAAATAACATGCCCTAATAATGAAGATAGGATATATGAGTGACCTCTAGGTTTTAGATAGACCTTAATTTATGACAAATCGCTATGATGTTTAAAGTTGGTCTTAAGTAATTGGTATAATATGCATGCATGAAAATAAATAATTATGTAAGATTGTTTTGGTTTAGTTATTAACATGCCCTTCTTCTTAGTTCTTTTATTTGAAAAAAACAAAAAAATGAAGTTGCATTATCCCCTAAACTAAGAATGCAACATTTTATTTATATACATATTTCCCTACCCTAAGAAGAAAGAAAACATGTTTATTCAAGTATACGAGCTTTTTCAATGAAACCAAGTGAGAAGCAAAATGAGAACTGTACCTTTATCCACATATGAAAAGATTGTTGCAGTGATTACATGAATGTGGAAGTTTGACCAACTTACTTTTCATTGCATCAATATGTGTCGAATGAAGGAATGGTATTGCGGTTGAGTTACCTCCTGAAACCATATTTCGATGTAGTTTTGGTACTCACCTTCCTTCGCTATGTCATACAGATCCTCTTCTTCTAGTTGAGTTGTTGTTTGAGCAAATGATGAATCTGTTAGCATTCATGTAAAGAACTCTTTAATTTCTGGTTTCTCTCCTTCGGATGTAATCCCCAATATGTCAGCTTCTTCTGCAGTCTTGTAAAGAAAATCCTTTTTTAATTCTTGGTATTTTGATTCATCTGTCATTTCAGGAGTAGTTGATAAAATTTCAACTTCTGTTAGGATCCGCTCTTCAGTAGAGATCGAAATTCCATCTTTTTCTATGATTCGAGATATTTCTCTCATACTAATGAGCACCTTTGAGTCGATGTCGTTGGTTGGTAGGCCCTGCTTCACACAAGGATTAGTCTGTGGGGTTCTTACAATACCCAAAAAAAAATTATGTGTTTTTCAGAAACTATCTACTAATAAAAGAAATTTGTGATTTAAAGACAACACACTAAAAAACCTACATAAAAAGTACACTTAAGAGAAGTAAATAAAACTTTGCGTGAAGTAAACACACTTGAGTGAAAAAGGAACAACAAGGATTTGGGGCACTCCACTATAGTGGATGCGCAGGTTCTTACCTCTCGTCTTACCGTTATCCCCTCCCCCTTGCTGTGTAATGTAAAGAAAACCTATCTACCCCTATCTACCTAGACTCCAATCCCTTTAGCACCTCCCAGGCAACAACGCCAAAATATTGGGAAAAATATGCACTATTTAATTCAACACTTAATTGTCAACTCGGGAGGGAGATTATGAGATGCAAACACTATATGCGTAGAATTGAAGGCTTGAACTAACCTAAGTTGACTAAATCTGCAAATGCGCTAACATGCAACTATATGATTTTAATTTGCATGCATGACTATCATGACTAACATGCAACTATTTTAATCTATGTATAAAAACAAGAAATTAACTAAGAAATTTGGAAAGTAAATATAAATTCAAATCTAATCTAATCTATTCTATAAAGGCATGAAACTGATTAATAACTAAGATTCAAACTAGTCTAATGCTATGCTAATCTATTCTATGGAAGGGAATTGCAACAACTAATCTAGGAAAGCGGTCTCTTGGTCCAAAAGAAAATTAATGTAATGAGGGTAAATTTAACTATTCAGAACGAGAAACAAATCAACTAAACTATTTCATGAATGCATGAACTATATGCTTATGTGGGGATGAAAATTTACTTAACCATGTGATTAATTACAAAAGCAAATACTGAAATTAATTATGAAAGCAAATATTAAATTAATTACAACAAAATAGAAAATTATGATATAAGTGAAAAGTGGAACTAATCTATCTATTCTATTAGTGAAACTACTCTATATTTTTAAAAAGAGCAAACTAACCAACTATCCTACTGTAGTTATAGTACTTATGCAATCATATAAAGAAATTTTAAATACTAATCTAAGGACCAAGTGTAAACAAATGCTTTGCGAGGAATCATAAACTAATGTAAGAAAACTAGTTTAACAAATGTAATCTAATCAACAACTAATCTATGAACTTGAACAGTAAACTTATCTTAAACTAAGCTATGAGAACTTTCAAAATGAAACTAATGCATCTAATGTGAACAATCTGAAACAATCCCTATTCCTTAATGCTCAAAATCTATCGTGCAAAATTTATTAATTTATACAAGCATACAACTAAATTAAAGTTAAAGATAAAAATAGAGGTTACTAAACTAAATGCAAAATAAAATAAATTAGACTAATGCAAATAAATAGAATTAACACTAAAAGTAAAACTAAACTAGACGAAAAGAATTTCATGAACTAAACTAAAATGAAACTAAACAAAATAGTGGAAATAAACTAGATTAACCCAAAACAAATTTATCATAAAATAACACATCAATCAATTTAATAACAAAATATAAATGAAAGAAATTCAAAATACAAAATAAATACAATACACATATTAAATACAAAAATGTAATACACTTATATAAATTCTCACTTGTGTAAAATAAATTTAATTATAAAGAAACACTTTAACCCACATTAACATGTAATTATAAAGCAATTCAAATTATTGTATTAATACGATACAAAATTAACATATAAAAGAAGAAAACATGTATACTCATTTATATTCTGAATTTTATCATAATTAAAATTGAAACAAGTAATCTTATACATTAATATAAAACTGAATATGAAATGCTGAAGATGGATTCGAATCCCCACTAACTACAAAAAACAATAAAATGATGGAAAATTAACCTATACCCTAGTTAATTATTTCTACACAGAACGTAATATTAGAAATTTTGGAAATGAATGAAAATTCTATAAAATTCTATCTAAATTTGAAGTAAAGGCTAGAAGACAGACTGGATGAAGGTGCAGACAGAAGGCTGAAAAAAAGTCCACATAGAGGGATGAACAGAAGACTGAAAAGAGAGTCTACACAGAGGGACGAATGTCGGGCCGTATGGAAAATTGCATAAAAACTCAGGAAAATTACAGTTTATCAACAACAAAGTATTCTCTACAGGAAAACTAAATATATGTACATAAAAAAAATTACTTATCTGCAAAAACGAAAGATAAATGTTGAATATGTACAAATGGAACCTTTGGTTGTTGAGGGGGCCTTCTTAGCAATCATAGGATAGTCTACGTCAATGAATTACTTCACAAAATATTGAAACATGCATACACAATTGAACATAGAGTTTTATTGAATCTGAGAAGAATTTTACATAGTTTTTACACACCGACGACTAGCTACCTAGTTGCTAGTTAACCCATCTCTCAAGAAGAGGCTGGTATATATAGCATATACAGGAGATGAGCAAGTCGACCCTTTAGTGGTCGACCGCTCTATAAATTTAATTAATCATAAAGACTACCAACTGATCGCAGGCCAACGCATAGCATCCTCCTCCTTCAGCGCAAATGGATCTTCTCCAGCGTGAATGATGTGGCATCAATCCCTCCCTTAGCATGGTTGATGGTGGCGTGTTGAGCAAAGGAAGTGTACACGGCAGGTTTTTAGAACAAGAAACATTCCAACCTTTGAACGCGTAGATAACGAACAACTTGGTGTTGGGCGAAAACAACGCAATGGCGATCCTTCTAGATTAGGAGGCTCTTCATCATTCAATTGCATGGACAACAGCTCAGTTACAAAGCATCCAACATTTTAATTCCTGGAATCATGGTCATCAACAACATGCTTCTTAATTAAGGAGCTGAGTGGTGAGCTACATCATAACATAGACAATAAGCTGAATGCGATGTCTGTTTATTTGGTTGTGAGCAAGCTGGATAGTCAGCTTAATGCATGGTTGAATTGTATTGGTTAGGTGCCAGGTTTGATCAAAACTAGATTTTATTTGCTAAGTACTTGGTTTAACTATGGTTGGGCTTCATCACTATCAATTTCGTGACTGGGAATTTCCATTGCGCCACTCTATTCCTTAACGATGTGCATTTATTGTTGATGTAATTGGAACTTCAGAATGTATTCACTTGTATATCTTATATATTGTACCCCGATGTTTATTATGGGAAGTGTATGTAATGTATTTGAGTCATGTCATACCCCGATATTCCTATTGGGAGTTTCTATAATGTAAACAAGTCATGTCAAGTCATTATGGGTAACCCTCCTATTGTTCAAGGGATAAAGTCCCCACAGTTGTGGGGCCCTAGGGTTATTAGACTATCCTAGAGAATTCAACCCTAGGTGAGTTATTTTAAGTCGGGTCAATAATCCCCACCATTTTGTTAAGGATAACCCTCCTTGTTGGTCGGAGGGGGAAAGTCCCCACAAGTTGTGGGGCACTGGGGTTATTAAACTTTCTTAGAGATTTCGACTCTATTAAGTAATTATTAAGTGAGGCTGACATGATGGAGTGGACATTAAGTGAAGGAAAGAATATAATTAGAGAGTGAGTCTCTCTATTTATCACACACACACTCACTCATTGGGGCGCATGAGTGAGAGAGAGAAGTTGGTCAGACAAGAGAGATACTACTGCTGTCGGGAGATCATCTTGATGTTTTTGGGTTTTACTTTTGGTGTTGATTCTATCTCTGAGGAAGTTGCAGGGTTTTATCCTTTATGGTTTCCCCCAGGAAAATTATTTGTGTCTCTTGTCTCTTGTGTTTATTGCTGTGCATGTTATTCTCTCAGTTAAAGATCCTAAGATCATAATGCTAGGTTGAATGATAAAAATATAACATGGTATCAGAGCTAACTTGAGAAGAATAAATTGTGTAGCTATAGAAACTAGGGATTCTTACTTTTTGGGTATTGCTCCACAATCCATCAGCAAAATTATGCTAGGATGACTCTCCATTGAAGGGCGCATCTTTCTGTCAAAGCAGAATTCGATTCTAAGCATTTTCAATTTTTGGTGCTGGAAATTAGGGCTTCTTACAAAAGAGGAATTTTTGAGTGAGCCGGGCATAGGATTTCTATCCTCATCAAAATCAAAGTTTAGAGACATGGGTCGAGATTTTTGGTTGGGTGAAACTCCAGAAAAGTCAAACCCTAGTTTGACCCCGAGCTAGAAAAACCCTAAAATACTAAAACTGATAAGTTTTGGTACATTTGCTATATCTTGAGATTGGAGAACGATCAGGAGCTAAAAATTTCATAGGACAAATATAAAATCCGTATTTACACTATGTCCAAAATTCAGCCTCATATTCGCTATATTCCTGGAGATATGATCTCTCCAAGTTAGGGTTCCAACCTCTTCGACAATTCATCCCTAAACAAGACACCTAGGGAGAATTGCCATATCTCGGGCTACAAAGGTCCAAATGAAATTTACAAAGATCTTCCAGAAAGGAAACAGGATTTAATTTCTATGGTAAAATTTTCAGACCACGAAGATGAAATAGTGACATGTGGTAGTCCATACAACTTCGTTGTTCTGAAAGGTCCTGTAACAGGTCACCATGGGAAAATGATCATAAGTCCCAATTCGTGAAACAAATTATGATGAACTTGTGGTGTTGGAAAATGAACATATGAGGCTACCTAGTGCAAATTTTCAAACATAGAGGAGTAGTAATTTTGCAGATACCGCAGAAACAGTATCATGCATTTCTGTAGAAGAAATTGGCAAACTAGGCTTCCTGTTCCGGGAGCTTCCCTCCACTATTTTCAGAAAATGAGTACATTGGACAACTCAACATGAAGATATCTATATTTATATCCAATCAGATATGAAATATTCTAATTTTTAAAAATTAGGGCTTCTTTGACAAACCCTAGATCATCCAGCTTCGAAATAAGGACGGACACCTCAAATCGGTAAGATCTAATCTATTGTTATTTTCATTTGAGGTTCTCATTTCAAAGTGATCTATCACAATAGATTGATGATAAGCTTGGTGAAGTTGACAAATTCTAAGCATGGAATTATATGATCTCTCTGAAGAAAATGAATTGGACACCTACATAAGTAGAGAGGTTCTAGTTCCATAGTGAGATGAAGATAAAAGCCTTACACAAGAAGAACTTGGTCAAGGCTAAGAAGATCATTGCTAATTCAGTAACAGATCACATTATACCAGAAGTGTCTTCCATAAAGACACCAAAATAGATGTTTGATTCCTTTACCAATCTATTTTAAGGGAAGAACATAAATCAGAATATGACCTTAAGAAACTAGTTGAAGAATGTGAAGATCCAGAATGCAGAGACCATACAGTCATACTTTAAAAGGGTCTCTCAAATCAAAGAACAACTTGAAGCAGTAGAAGAAGAAGTAGAAGTGGTGATAGCCACCTTGAATGGTCTCCCAGGATCATGGGATTCATTCATTGAAGGAATGTGTGCTAGAAGGAATTAATTACTTTTAGCATACTTTGGGAAGAAGAAGAAGCTCGACTCATAATAAGAAAAGAAAAGATAGGAGAAACTAAATATCAAGCTCTCACCATCCAAAGAATATCCCTCAAGCAATGATGAATATGAATAACTCAACTCTTGAAGAGCCTCTTATCCATCTTGAGAGTTTGGATAAGAAATGATGATTTCATGAATGAAGAAGATGATGAAGTGGAGGGCTCAAGAAGGAGTCTACCCACGAAACATATAAAGATAAGTATTCAATTCTCATTTCATGATATTTTTTTGTTATGCATTTGTTTATATTCAATTGATGTATTATGCATGGTAGAATGGTTGCATTAATGACAATATACTACTAATATGCATGTAATGGGTAGATAGCTCATGGTGCTATGCAAATCTCCAATGCTACTTATCTAGAATGAAACCTCTTAGTTGACATATTGGTTTAGTGCACAATCTCAATGTTGTCTTGGTAGATATGGAAGGCATCTAGAAAGTTTCCGTGAGATATGGAAGAATGTTGTATTGGCTAAAATAGTTGCATGATCATATATTTATGCATAAGATTTTGCCATTATGAATATTCCTTATGAAATGTTTCTAACCATACAAATGCATTTGACTAGTAGGAAAGATCTCATACATAATCGCCTACAAGCAAAGAAGGATGAGACTTGTTCCAAAGAACAAGTGATGACAGTTCAAGATGAAGAATAATATGATGAATGCAGCAACATCATTGATGCAAAACCTTCCAGCCATGAAGAAGTAACCAAGAAGAAAGGGAATACCAGTTCAAGAAGAATGATGTCTAATATGCAGTATCAATACATGAAGGAAAGTTCATAGTTCCATCATGCAATAGATGGAAACATCATAGGATACAAGGAAAGATTCGTAGCATGAGCCTTCTCACGAAAAGAAGGCATAGACTACGAAGAGGAATTTGAAGCCAGTAGGAGTTGACACACATGACAGGTAGAATCATGTGTGAAAATGAAAGAAGTCCTTGTACGAGCTCAGAAAACACCCATAGGATAATGCATGCATGAGGAGCTTGATGAAGATCTTAACCTTTGCTACAGGTTGAAGATGAAAGCCTATAGAGGATGACAAGCTCACAGATGGGTGCGAGAAGAACTTTTGAAAAGTTCAAGATAGAGGATCTTGGTATCCAGTGATCCTAGATGGATACATAGAATATTAGTAGTAGAGGAAGCTACTTGTTACTCTGGTACAGAATGTTTCAGTGCATAGAGTACGAAAGACAGAGGGAGTGACTGCAGAAGATCCTAAGGTTCGACATGGTATGAAAGGATGGATAGATTACTGATTACTCTAGGCTTTATTGAGAGTAAAGTGGATTCCAACCTTTGATTCAAGGTTGAAGGTGAAATACCAGTCATGCTCCTATTATATGTCGATGACTTGTTCCTAACAGAAAAGAGGAACTCATTAAAGTTGCAAGAAGGATATTTGTTGTCGAGTTCGAGATGAAGGACTTGGAGGTGTGGACAAGGGAAGTATGCAGTAGAGATCCTGAAGAGGTTCAGGATGATGGAATACATGAACACACCTATGGAATCGAACTTGAAGCTATTGAGTGATGCTTCATCAGAAGCGGTTGATGCTATGATGTATCATCAGTTGATTGGGTCCTTGATGTACCTGACAAACATGAGACCAGATATTTGCTTTGCTGTGAACACCTTGAGATAGTTCCTTATAGATCTGAGACATGTTCACTTGATTGCTGCAAAGCATATTCTGAGGTACCTAAGGGGTACAGTTGATTATGGGCTCAAGTATGAGGTGAATCAGAGGATTAACCTGGAGGGTTATGTTGATTCAGATTTGGTAGGAAGTGCCATCGATTGGAAGAGCACTTCAGGGTGTTGCTTTAGTATGGGATCAGGTGTGATCTCTTGGTTTAGCAGGAAGCAATCCTGTGTGCCACTGAGTACAGCTGAAGCAAAGTATGTCATAACCTGTTCAGCTAGTTGTGAGGTAGTATGGCTAAGGAAGCTACTGTCAAATTTATTTGATCTCTAGTTGGATGCTACTTGTATATATGGCAAAAACCAGAGTTGTGTGAATTTGTCAAAGAACCCGGTGTTCCATGACAAGTCAAAGCACATCAAGATCAAATATCACTATATCAGGGATATGGTATAGAGAGGAGTAGTGAAGCTCTAGTATGTTGCAACAGACGAAAAAAAAGCTGATGTGCTGACAAAACCATTGGCTAGAGTGAAGTTTGATTACTTCAAGGAGAATCTTAGTGTTCTCTAGATCAAGGTTCCCTCCAAAGGGAATTGATGAGTCCGTGAGCCATTCTGACATGGTGAGAGGATTGGTTAATTCCATTGTCAAATGTAAGGGTTGAGCCATTCTGTCATGATGAGTGGATTGGTTCCTCGCATCTCCAATATGAGTGCTGATCCATTCTGATGTGACTATAGGATTGGTTCCTACATGATCATATATAAGCACTGATTGCCATTCTTGGAATGGAGGCACCTTGTCAATTACCAGGAAAGCTCAGTTTGGGACTGAGGGCCATTTTGATGTGACTGTTCGATTGGTTCCTACATGATCAGATGAATGCAGAGCCATTCCGAGGTAATTGTACAATTAGTTCCTACAATGATCATATGTAAGTGTAGAGCCCTTTCGGCATGGAGGATTGGTTCCTCGCATGGTCGAATGTAAGTGTTGATCCTTTCTGACATTGGTTGTCAGATGTAAGTACAGATCCCTTTCGGCATGGAGGATTGGTTCCTCACATGGTTGAATGTAAGTGCCAAGCCTTTCTGACATTGGTTGTCAGATGTGAGTGCTGGGCCTTTCTGACAGGGTTGTGGGATGTGTTCCCACATGGTCAAATGTGAGTGTTGGGAGTTCCTTTCTGATATGATTATAGGATTGGTTCCTACATGATCATATATAAGTGTTGGGTGGGGAATTCTTACTTAGGGTCAGATATAAGTGTTGGAAAAGACCTACATGGAGGCTAGGCCTATAACCAACATGAAAAAGGGCTAGCTCTGTAGAACTTCCTATGAATATAATAACCAAGAGGTAGTACCTATGATGATGATCTAGTAGAGATGATCTAGTAGAGATGTTCTAGAACTAGAGATGATCTAGATCAGGTGATGATCCAGATCCAGTAGTGATGGTCCATATCCAATAATGATGATCCAGATCCAGTGATGATCCAGATCCAGTGATGATCCAGATCCAGTAATGATGATCCAGATCCAGTGATGATCTAGATAAAGATGAAGATGAATTGAATATTAAGATGAATTAAAGATGAATATGAATTGAAGATGATGAGGACTCGATGATTATCTAGATGATATAGAGAAGAAGACTTATGCTGATAAATTGTGTCAAGAGAATACCTTCCTAGTTAAGAGGGAGTGTTGATGTAAATGTAACTTCAGAATGTATTCACTTGTATATCTTATGTATTGTACCCTGATTTTTATTCTAAGAAGTGTCTGTAATGTATTTGAGTCATGTCATGCCTTGATGTTCCTATAGGGAGTTTCTATAATGTAAATAAGTCATGTCACGTCATTATGGGTAACCATCCTATTGTTCAAGGGTTAAATTCCCCATAGTTGTGGGGCCCTAGGGTTAAGAGAATATCCTATAGAAGTGGACGCTAGGTGAGTTACTATAAGTCAGGGCAATAGCCCCCACCGTTGTGTTAAGGATAACCCTCATTGTTGGTCGTAGGGGAAAAGTCCCCACAAGTTGTGGGGCACTGGGGTTATTAGACTCTCCTAGAGATGTCGGCTCTAGTAAGTAATTGTTAAGTGAGGCCGACATGATGAAGTGGACATTAAGTGAAGGAAAGAATATAAATAGAGAGTGAGTCTCTTTATTTATCACACACACACTCATTATTTGGGGCGCATGAGTGAGAGAGAGAAGTTGTTGGGACAAGAGAGAGACTACTGCTATCGAGAGATCATCTTTATGTTTTAGAGTTTTACTTTTGGTGTTGATTCTATCTCTGAGCAAGTTGCGGGGTTTTCTCCTTTATGGTTTCCTCGAGGAAAATTCTTTGTGTCTCTTCTCTCTTTTTTTTATTGTTGTGCATGCTATTCTCTTAGTTAAAGATCCTAAGATCATAATGCTAGCTTGAATGATAAAAATCTAACATTTATAGTATTCACGACCTGCACAAAAACATAAGGTCTGTTAGTAAAAAAACATAAAATGGTAATACATATTAAGCATAAAGTCTTTAAGGAAAAGTGTTTATACAAATAAATGATATATGAGAAAACAATATATATATAAACTCACTTTAAATTGGATTAAACAAAAGCAGGCATGTGACATATGGTTCTGAATAAGTTTATTACAATCCACTTTATGGGTGGTTCTAATATTAAATTCCTATTTTATATTTTCTTTATTAATTCCTATCTTTTTATTAACTTTATTTAATTTCCATAATTTTCTATTATCTTTATTTAATTTCCATTTTTAATCATTTTTATTTTCTTTCTTATTTAATTTTAAACCAATGCTCAAAGTTCACCAAAGTTTATCATCACTCATGGTTTTCACATATGCAGATATTCACGGGACCGGTGGGGAATAAAAGGCGAGGATAAAACAAGCCAAGAACCTAATAAGAAACATGCCATTAAACCTAGTGTGATACTTAGGACCGAAAGAATGAGCTGAATGGAGTGCCAAAATGTGCACTAAATGCAATAATACATCAAAAATGATGAATTAAGCTTCTTTTAAATTTGTAAGTTATAATTGATGAAAACATAGTAAAATATAGACAAATTAAAGATAGATGTATTAGATTTCAGCAAATAGGTCGGGAAATTGATGTAAATAACACCATTATAAAAGACAATTTCGAGGTCCAACATGGGGTTGTAAAATACATGATGTGTGATCAAGATATTCCTACATCCTTATGGGAAGAATCCTATAACATTGTTGTGTATTTCCATAATAGAATCCCTCATGCTATTGTGGAAGAGAAGACTTCTGAAGAATTTTACATTATAAAAAAAACTAGATGTTGGACGCTTGAAAATTTTTGGTTGTCCTGTCTACATCCATGTGCCAAAGAGAAGAGGACAAAGTTGGATCCATCCAGAAATAAAGGTACTTTTTTTAGATATAGTGAATCCTCCAAATCCTATAGAATATATGTACCATGAAAAAAACACATTGAAGTTACCATGGATGTGACATTTCATGAAGAGGATTCCTTCAAGCACTCTAAATAACTTCAGTTTGATTTAAATATGTTGGAGAATGGTAATCCCATGATGGATGATGCAAATATTGGTTCTCCCCATTCATATGTTTAGAGGGAGAATCCAGAAGATTCCTTATATTTTCTAGCTCCTGGAGAACCAGTAGAGCTAGTTGAAAGATCAATTTATGAACCTTATACTAATACAAGATCTACATGGTTCCGAGATATTATACAAGAGGATGAAAATAATAGAGAACAATTATGCACATATAGAGAGATAAGGATACCTAAAATATATTCATGGTATGTTACACAGATGATTCACATTAGTGATTTAGAACCTTCCACCTATGAGGAAGCTACTAAATAGAAATTATGGAATAACTCGGCGGTATACACATATTAATATAATACGAAGAATGATGTTTGGGAAGTGGTTCCTACACCTGAATGGAATTCCATGGTAACCTCCAGGTGGATTTCTAAAATCAAACATGCAACTAATGGAAATATTGAAAAGTATAAAGCAAGATTTGTATCTCGTGGTTTCTCACAAAAAGAATGGATATACTATGATGAGACATTCAGTCTTGTGGAAAGATACACCACTATTCTAGTTATGATTTCCCTTGCATTAGTTCTTGGATGGAAGATTCACCGGATGGATGCAAAGACTACCTTTCTCAATTGTGAGGTTGAGTAATGTTGAAATATTGTAACTTCGAAGAATATTCTATATGTATCTTTTTGTGGTCCACGATGGTCCTACCGAGAGAACCACTTGTATTACTTTGTACCCTGATGCTTCTAATCAGAAGAACTAATAAGAGTCATGAGGTAGTCCCCTCTAATTGTAAAGGTGGGTCATTAGCACTCCAGTGTGGTCACTTGAGCCTACATGTGTAACTCGATCCTACATGATTAACTCGAGCCTACATTTCGGATTTAACTATTAAAATGAACGAATGAATATAAATAGAGGTGTGGCGCTCCTCATTTGGAACACACACTCTCACTTGTGTAGCGCATTAGTGGAGAAGAGAGAAGTAGCTGGACAAGTAGGAGGATCAGGCTTTGATCTCCTTGTTGGTTTTATCTTTTATCTTTTGGGGCATATATATTGAGGAAGATTTTGCCGGGTTTTTCCCTTTAGGGTTTTTCCCTTTAGGGTTTTCCCAAGATAAATCTGTGTTGTTCTTGTGATACTATTTTTCTCAGTGATCCTGTTTATATTCTTTTGTTATGAAAATGAAATGAAATACTGATGTTTTAGCTAAGCATATGAAATTTTAACATGGTATCAGAGCTAGCCCGAATAGAAAAACTTTCACAAGGTGAAATAGATCTCTCTCTCTCTACCCATAAGAAATTAGGGATTTGAGAAATATTTTTGATTTTCAAAAAACTGCTTGCATAGAAAGTTGTGCCCTCCCAGAGGGCATCTTTTGAGCCTAGAATCAAAGTGTTTGGTTGTGTGAGTCTTTGGGAAAGTCAAACCCTAGTTTGACAGCTGCATCAGAAAACTGCTGAACCAGAAAGCTGCAAAAGATGAATCTTGCAAGTCTGATCTGAAAGGTGAAGAGTTGAAATCTCTAGAATCTAAGTGCACCAATCAATTCACCTCATTCAAGTGCATCGTCTAGTAAGGTCAGTTTCTCATTCCGCAAAATTTCAATTTTTTGTGATTTTCTGACAAGATGGCCCCAAGCACTAAGCTTGAGGATAAGCTAGAAGGCATAGAGAATTTCTGAGCATGGAAATACAGGATTGGTCTCATTCTCTAAGAGAATGATCTTGATAAGTATGTCAAAGAAGAAGTTGCAGAACCTGAAGAAGTTGAAGCCTAGGAGAAGCACAAGAAGGATATGATTAGGGCAAAGGGATTATTGCTGACTCCATCAAGGATCACTTGATCCCTCAAGGGTCATCAAAGAAGACTCCAAAATAAATGTTTAATGCCCTATCCAAAATGTATGAGGGAAGGAACATTAACAGAAAGATGAATCTAAGAGCTCAACTGAAGAGCACCGAGATGAGTCATGGAGAATCCATCCAAGATTACTTCACAAGGGTTTCTCAGATCAAAGAGCAACTAGAATATATTGGAGATAAGCTTGATGAAGATGTAATGGTTATGACTACTCTCAATGGTCTCACTAGACCTTGGGAGTCTTTCATTCAGATGATGTGTGCTAGAAAAGAAAGTATGAAGTTTGATGTGGTATGGGAAGACTGCATTTAAGAGGAGACTAGAGTGGCAAATACAGAATCCTTACTAAAAGAATATTACCAAGACCTAGCCACTCACACCAAGAGAAGAATAGGCCAAACTAATTTCAAGGATTCTTAACCTCCCAGAAGAATTCAAAGGGTAAGAGAAAATCCTCCTATTAGAGACTATTCTGATTTTGAATGTTTTAATTGTAGTAAGATAGGACACATTGCCCAAAATTGTCCTATAAGGAAGCAAGAATATAGGAAGAGGATCAACAACAAAAAAATACATCATGTTCATCTACCAGAAGATGAATATGAAGAAGAAGAAGAAGAAGAGGAAGGACCTCCAAGAAAACAAGCAAGAGAAGTAGATGCAGAAGAGTATGTGCTATTCTCTGCACTCTCTGGATCTATAACTCCTAGAGAAGACACTTGGCTTATTGATAGTGGTGCTTCAAAGCACATGACAGAAAAAATAAAACTCTATCCAAACTTGAAGAAAAGAGCTCTCCTCAGAAAGCATCCTTAGGAGATGCCTATCAATATCCAATCAAATGAGTTGGTGAAGCAAGTTACAAACTTGATTAAGGTAATCCCCTAAAGACGAAAAATGTATTATATGTACCTGGTCTAAAGAAGAATTTAATTTCTATCTCAGATTTAGATAAGAAAGGATTCAGAGTTTCTTTCATATATGGCCAAGTACTCATGTGTCCCAAAGGAAATAATATTGAATATGCAATCATTATTGGTGAAGAAGAAGGAGGCTTGTATAAACTCAAGGGGCACTCAGAAACAACCCTTGTGGATGAGTCCACCGACCCTAGTGAACTATGGCGCAGAAGGTTTTCCCACATTAATTACAAGGCTCTACCTCATGTGAAAAAAGTAGTGATGGGATTACCAGATATGAATATCAAGCATGAAGGCATTTGCAAAGGATGTGTGAAGGGAAAGAACATCAAGAATCCATTTTTGAAAAGTAAGAAAAAGACAAAAGGTATGTTGGAATTGATTCATTCAGATGTATGTGGTCCAATGTCTTCGACATCATTAAGTGGATTTGAATATTATAGCAAATTTATTGATGACTTTTCAAGAAATATTTGGATATACTTCTTGAAAGAAAAGAGTGAAGTGTTTGAAAAATTCAAAGAGTTCAAAGCCTTGATAGAGAATCTTTCAGACAAGAAAATAAAGACACTCCGATCAGACAATGGTGGAGAGTATACCTCAAAAGAGTTTGAATTTTTTTGCAAAGATGCCAAAATCAAGAGGGAACTAACTACTCCCTACAATCCTCAATAGAATGGGATTGCAGAAAGAAAGAACAGAACCACCATGGAGGCAGTGAAGATGATATATGATCAAGATCTTCCAATGCATCCATGGGAAGAGGTAGCAAGAATTGTTGTATATGTACAGAATAGGATATCTCATAGTGCTCTTGGATTCAACAGTCCAGAAGAGATTTTCACGGGAAAGAAGCCTGAGGTAAGTCACCTCAAGGTATTTGGTTCTCTAGTATATATTCATATACCAAAAGAGAAAAGAACCAAGTTGGACCCTTCTAGAAAGAAGGGGATATTTGTTGGATATTGTGAAGTATCCAAAGCATTCAAAATCTACATTCCTAGATTCCATCACATGGAAATCAGTCGAGATGTGACATTCGATGAAGAGGTAGCCCTCAAGAGATCCAGGAAGTGCCAACATGAAGAAGTGTATGAAGAAGAGACACCTTCTAGAAATAAAGAAACTACATGTCTCCCTGAAGATGAAGCTCCTGAAGAACATGACATAGCAGAACCACAAGAACCTCCAATGATGGAGATATCAAGAAAGAGAAATCCTGCTTGGACAAGAGAAATTATTCAAGAGGCAGAAATATATGGAGCTCTTGAAGGCTCCACAAGGGAAAGAAAGAAACCTAAGACTTTTTTCAACTATGTAGCCTTGATGTGTAATCTTGTAGATCAAGAACCTACAAACTATGAAGAAGCCGTATAGAATAAAGAATGGGTAGAAGCAATGAATGAAGAATAATAGTCAATAATAAAGAATGATGTATGGGATATAGTTCCCAAACCAGAAGGGAAGAGTATAGTATCCTCCAAATTGATATACAAAATAAAGCATGCAGCTGACGGGAGTATCGAGAAGTATAAAGCAAGATTTATGGCTAGAGGTTTCTCTCAGAAAGAGGGAATTGACTATGAAGAAACATTTTCCCCAGTAGCACAGTATACTTCGATTAGAGATATCATGGCACTTGCATCCATGATGAAGTGGGACTTACACCAGATGGATGTGAAAACAACCTTTTTGAATGGTGTGATCGAACAAGAAGTATGCATAGAACAACCACAATGATTTGAAGTTGAAGATAGACATACTCATGTATGCAAGTTGAAGAAGGCCTTGTATGGTCTTAAACAAGCTCCTCGATCTTGGTATGAAAGGATAGATAGTTTCCTATCAAGCATGGTTTTTACGAAGAGTAAAGCTGATCCTAACCTTTACCTCAAGGTTGTCGAAGATGAACTTGTCATCCTACTACTATATCTGGATGAATTATTCCTAACAGGGAATGAGAAATAGATTATGGAAAGAAAGAAGAAACTAGCAGAAGAATTTGAGATGAAATACCTTGGGTTAATGCACTATTTCCTAGGTCTAGAAGTATGGAAAAGTTCAAAAGGAATATTTCTCAACCAGGGAAAGTATGCAGTTGAGATATTGAAAAGATTAAATATGCTGGAATGCAAAGCCTTGGCCACACCCATGGACTCCAACCTGAAGTTGTTAACTGATGAATCATCAAAGCTAGTGGATGTGACTCATTACAGACAGATCATTGGGTCATTGATGTACTTAAAAAATACCAAACCAAACATTTGTTTTGCTGTGAACCCCTTAAGTCAATATCTAGTTCAACCTAGACGGGTTCACTTGGTAGTTGCAAAACATGTGATGATATATTTGAAAGGGACTATAGACTTTGGTATATACTATGATAATAGCCATGAGTATATATTGTATGGTTATACAGATGCAGAATGGGCCAGAAGTATCTCAGACAGAAAAATCACATTAGGTGGATGTTGTAGTCTGGGATCTTCTATGATTTCATGGTTTAGCAGAAAGCAATCCAGTGTTGCTCTGAGCACAGCCGAAGCAGAATATATAGCAGCTTGATCTGCTAGTTGTGAAGCCATATGGATTCGAATGCTGATGTCAGGATTATTCAACCTAGAGTTGGACACTACCGTGATTCTATGTGACAACCAAAGTTGTATAAAGATGACAGAGAACCTTGTGTTCCATGACATATCGAAGCACATAGAAATCAGGTATTTCTACATTCGAGATATGATGCAGAAAGGAGCCATAAATATCCAGTATGTGAGTACTGATGAACAAGTTGCTAATGTGTTGACAAAGACTCTGTCATGAGTAAAGTTCAAACACTTTCAAGACAAGCTTGGTGTGGTTCTAAAATACCTTCCTTGAAAGGGGGAGTAGTGATGTTGCTGTGGGATTGTATCATCGTTGGGCACTTTCCCTAAAGTGATATGGGGACCTTGTTCCTCGAGAATGAACAGGGATTGTATCATCCTGGGACATGTGTCCATAAGTGATCCAGTGACTTCGGTACTCGATAATGTGTGTTGATCCCGTAATTCCGAAAGGAAGGATCGTTGGTAGTTCCGTAAAGACTTCATCTCGTAATTCTGAAAGGAAGGATTGTCTGAGTTCCACAGATGTGTTGATCCTATAATTCTGAAAGGAATAATCATTGGTAGCTCTATAAAGACTTGATCCCATAATTCCGAAAGGAAGGATCGTCTGAGTTCCACATGTGTGTTGATCCAGTAATTCCGAAAGGAAGGATCGTTGGTAACTTCGTAAAGACCTAAATCCTATAATTCTGAAAGGAAGGATCGTCTGAGTACCACAGATGTGTTGATCCCATAATTTCGAAAGGAAGGATCATTGGTAACTCCTTAAAGACCTAAATCCCATAATTCTGAAAGGAAGGATCATCTGAGTACCACAAATGTGTTGATCCCATAATTCCGAAAGGAAGGATCATGTTGATGTTTTCATGATGATAATGTTTTGATGATAATGATGTTTTGATGATGATGATGTTTTGATGATGATGTTTCTGATCGAAAGATCAGAGTATGATGATGATGATGTTTTTGATCAAAAGGTCAAAGTGTTGAAGATGTTGCTGATCGAAAGGTGAAAGTTCTGAAGATGTTGTTGATCGAAAGGTCAAAGTGTTGAAGATGTTGTTGCTGATTGAAAGGTCAAAGCGCTGAAGATGTTGCTGATTGAAATTTTGAAGTGTTGAATATGTTTTTGATCGAAAGGTCAAAGTGCTTAAGATGTTGTTGATCGAAAGGTCAAAGTGCTGAAGATGTTGTTGCTGATTGAAAGGTCAAAGTGCTAAAGATGTTGATTCTGATCAAAGAGTTCTTGCTGTTGAAGATTGAAGAAAAAGAGTATATGATGTTGAAAAGATTCCAATGATTTATAGATGTGTTACCCTGATGATGTTGATGATGTCCTCTATCTCTCTCCTACCATTGTTGTTGTTGATGTTGTTGTATAATACCCTTCTCGTTAAGGGGGAGTTTTGAAATATTGTAACTTCAAAGAATATTCTATATGTATCTTTTTGTGGTCCCCGATGGCCCTACCAGGAGAACCACTTGTATTACTTTGTACCCCGATGCTTCTAATCGAAAGAACTAATAAGAGTCATGACGTAGTCCCCTCTAATTGTAAAGGTGGGTCATTAGCACCCCAGTGTGGTTACTTGAGCCTACATGTGTAACTCGAGCCTACATGTCAGATTTAATTATTAAAGTGAACGGATGAATATAAATAGAGGTGTGGCACTCCTCATTTGGAACACACACTCTCACTTGTGTAGCACATTAGTGGAGAAGAGAGAAGTAGCTGGAGAAGGAAGAGGATTAGGATTTGATCTCCTTGTTGGTTTTATCTTTTATCTTTTGGGGCATCGATATTGAGGAAGCATTTTTTAGTTTTTTCCATTTAGGGTTTTCCCAAGATAAATCTGTGTTGTTCTTGTGATATTGTTTCTTTCAGTGATCCTGTTTATATGCTTTTGTTATGAAAATGAAATGAAATACTGATGTTTTAGCTAAGCATATGAAATTTTAACAAGGAATAGGTATACATTCAGCAATGTGACGGGTTTTTAGTTCATGGGAAGGAGCCCCATATATGTAGAGTGAAGAAATCCTTGTATGAGATTAAGTAATCCTTGAGAGCTTGGTATTAGAGGATTGACAACTATATTCAGATCTTCGGATTCTTTAAGAGCGAAGTTGACTCTAACATCTAATTCACTATTGTGAAGAACAAACATTTGATATTGGTTCTCTATGTTGATGACTTGTTACTTACTAGAGAGGAACAACAGATAGTTCAGTGCAATAAATATCTCTCTTATGAGTTTGAAATGAAATACTTGGGTCTTATGCACTATTTTTTAGGTATTGAAGTTTGGAAAAGGAAAGATGATATTTTCCTTTCGCAAGGAAAATACACAATTTCTGTTTTGAACATGTTTAGTATGATGGATTGAAAAAAAATGACTAGACCAATGGTTTCTAATATGAAGAAACTACATAAGTCAAATTTTGGATCGGATATAGTGGATTCTGCTATGTTTAGATAGCTAATTAGTTCCTTGATGTACTTGATACATTCGATACCTGACATATGTTATGTTCTGGGTATCTTGATTAAGTTCATGTATGAGATAAGACATAGAAATTGGGTTGCTAATAAGCATGTGCTTAGATACTTTCAAGGTACTATTGCTTATTGAATTATATATGTCTCCAATGGAGGGGTGACGTTACTTTCTTATGTTGAATCTGATTGGTTTCATAGCATTGTGGACCAAGAGAGTACATACATGTTTTGTTTTAGATTGGATACACCTATGATTATTTGGTCTAGAAGCAAGAAGGGATATGTAGCACAGAGTACTAGAAAACAAGAGCATATTGCAGCTATTACTGATTACCAAGAAGCTGTGTGGATTAGGAAGATACTCGTTGATTTGTTTAGTGAGAAGCTTTAGACTATGGTTATACGCTCTGGAAATCAAAGATGCATTAAGATATTAGAAAAAATTGTGTTTAATGACAAGTCAAAATAAATTGAAATGAAGTATCACTACATGAGGGACATGGTCCGGAGAGGTGACATAAGACTTCATTACATTGCTACTAATGTACATATTGAAAATATGTTGATTAATCCTCTATCCTTGATGAAGTATAGGTACTTTTGAGACAAGCTTGGCATAGTTTAGAATTCCTCCTTCACTGATAGGGAGTGCTAAATTTATAACATCATGATTCATTCTCTAAGTAAATCTTGTGTTTTGGGATTTGGCCTCATGTCTTGAAGTAGTTCCTTAGGGATCCTCGGTCGGGCTCTAGAAACCTAGAGTATATTATTGAGTTGGACTCAAGAATGACTAAGAAACCTTATGTCTAAAGGTTAGCCTCATGTGTTGAGTAATGTAATTTGATATGTCAAAGTGATGATGTTGTACAATCTTGTTGGACAAGACTAAGTACATATATGTCAAGTCAGATCCTCATGTGTTGAGGTGGTACCTCATGTGTAGAGGTAATTCTTTGCATTTCTAAGCATGAATAATGTGTGATGTATTAATAACCATGGTTATTCAATATAGATGAGCTATTAATTATCCTCTATATACTATCCACCTCTAGAGTGAATTACTTTAGCATATGACCACTTGGAATGGTAGAAATATAATATGATTAAATTATTGGAAAATATCCTTAGTATGAATAATATGATAAATAAATTAAAGTTGTAACATGTGTATCATGTAGATAATATAAGAGATAAGAATAATTTGCATTGAGAATCAAGCGAATTCCAATTTCTCATGTTAAAGACTTCAATGAATTAAGGAGAAATCGAATAGTTAAACTCTAAGTGATATTAACAAGGAATGCTTCAACTAATTAAGGAGAACTCGAATTGATCACTTCAGTGTTGTAATCAATAAGAGATTCATTTAAGAGAATTAACTAATTGTTAATAAAAAAGGTATAGTTAACTAAAATTTGTTGAAATACCGTAACTTCAATGGACATTCTGAATGTATTTTACCGATTACCCCAAGGGAGATGTTCTATTCCTATGTTGGGATGTTATTATTGGAATTGGTTGTCATAGAGTCATGAGGTAAATCCTGCATTATAATTCAGGGCAATAGTACCCTGATAAATATAATATAATATTTTTTTGTGATTTCCTAGGTGAAGTTGGCCCAAACAGTTTAGTGGGGCAGACTTGTAGGGTAAAAGTCAAGTGAAAAAAAGAGTATAAATAGGAGTTTTGTTCCTTATTTGGACAAAAAGACTCACATTCGTGTAGTGCATAAGAGAGAGAGAGAGAGAGAGAGAGAGAGAGAGAGAGAGAGAGGGAGGGAGGGAGAAGAAAGGAGGATTACCTATTTTGGGATTTTATCTTATACATCTATATAGAGTATTTTTTGTTGGGTTTTATTCCCCTTGAGGGTTTCCCAGAATAAATATTGTATATGTCTTGGGATTCTGTTTCTTTTAGTGATTATGCATATGCTACTATTGTTAATTTGAATTAAACACTAATGATATGTAGCTAAGAATATGAAATATTAACATGGTATCAGAGCTATCTTGAATAGACCATCTTTCACAAGGTGAAACTCTCTCTCCTCTCCTTATGGCAAGAAATTAGGGTTTCTGCAAAAGTTGGAATTTTGAAGATCTATTTGCATAGAAAGTTGCACCTCCCTAGATATCATATATTGAGTCGTGGATAGAATTTTTTGGGTGGTTGAATCTATGGGAAACCCAAAACCTAATTTTTCCTAGAACCAAAAAATTACAGAAAACCAGAATCAGAAATTATGTATAAAATGAAACCTTGCAAGCAATTTTTGAAGGGTCAAGATTTGGGATCTCTAGAAATTAAGTGGACCAACCAACCCACCTTAGTCAAGTGCACCTTTTGGTAAGGTCAGCTTTTCATTTTGATAAATTTCAATTTTTAGTGACCTCCTGGATAAGATGGCCGCAAGCACTAAGCTTAAGGATAATATGGAAGGAATTGAAAAAATTCGAGCATGGAAATATAGCATTGGTCTCATTCTTAAAGATAATGATCTTGAAAAATACATCAAGGATGAATTTCATGAACCAAAATAATATGAAGCTAAGGAGAAGCATAAAACTGACCTAATAAAGCCAATGAGGATCATTGTTGATTCTACCAAAGATCACTTGATCCCTCAAGTTTCATTTAAACAGGAACGAAAGAAAATGTATGATGCCCTTTGCAGAATGTATGAGGGAATAAACATCAACAAAAATATGAATTTGAGAGCTCAACTGAAGAGCACCAAGAAGAGTAAAGGAGAATCCATTAAATATTACTTCACAAAGGTTTCCTAGTTCAAAGAAAAAATAGATTCCATTGGAGACTCCCTTGATGAAGAGGAACTAGTTATGACTACTTTCAATGGAATCACTAAACCTTGGGAGTCATTTATACAAACTATGTGTTCCAGAAAAGAAAGTATGAAGTTTGGCATTTTATTGGAAGACTGCATTCAAGAGGAAGCCAGAGTAGCTGATAGAGAATCTCTACTTAGAGAAAATGATCAATCTATAGCTACCCATACTATAAGGAGAAAACAATAAACTTTCAAGAAGAATAGTCACAAGGAGCATAAACCACCAAAGAAGTTTTAAAAGAAAAGAGAAAATGATCGAAAGAAATATTACTCTAAATATCAATGTTACAATTGGCATATGATAGGATACCTTAATAGAGAGTGTCCATTGAAGAATAACAAAAAAAAATACATCATGCTCATCTATATTAATATGAGGATGAATAAGAAGAATAAATACCTTGAAATACATGAGAAAAATAAGAATATGTACTATTCTTTGCACTCTCTTGGTTTGTAATACCTGGAGAATAAACATGGCTTATTGATAGTGGTGCTTCAAAGAACATGAAAAGAAAGAAGAGAAAATTTTCAAGACTTGAAGAAAATAAATCTCCTCATAAGTAGCATTTGGAGATGACTATCAATATTGATGAATCAAGCTACAAGCTTGACATTGGAATCTCTATGAAGATGAAGGAAGTACTTTATGTACCAGGTTTGGAAAAGAACTTACTTTCCATATCAGCACTAGATAAGAAAGTATTTAGATTTTATTTTATATATGGAAAAGTACCCATTTTTAATATCCCCAAATCATGTCACAGAGATATTAACTCCGGACAAAGACTTGATGCATAAAATTTTAAAACTAAGCACTAGGAAATTACTAGTTTTGACTGGAAGGACTCAAACTGAAAGGAATTATTCACTAGTTGACATAATATATATGATATTAATGTAATTTACATTATAATTAATCATATCATATATTATATATGACATAATTTTTATACAAAATATTACATGAAAATTTGCATTCAATCAGAGAGCTCTTGAGACTAGGCAAAGATGGGAAATTGACTGATACTTTTGCAAATAGGGAAGCGGGTTGTAGAAAGAAATAAAGGAAAATTATAGGAATGATAAATTATATTACCTAAAACATTTATATTAGGTATCATTTATGATTCAGAATCAGCATCCACTGAAACTTACTCCCATGCTTCTGGGTCACCTAACCATGAAACTAGGAAGACTTTGTCAAACCCAACAACCATGGGATTTAATAAACTGAGAAAGGTTCTGTTATGATTTTATGAGACATCAATAATATTTTAAATAAGTTTTATAACATATCATAGGAAAATGAAATGATTCTGCAAGTTGGAAAGGTGAGACTAGCTCCTCGGGAAGCTCATTAGCTCAATCTTCAGGCCTTTCCAAACAGAGTAAGGGTGATTCGAAATATATTTTTTGTACTTGGGAGGATTATATATGTATGTTAATGACTCATCAGAAAACTAATGGAGTTATTTGGAGTCATACAAGTTTCTATATGCAAGTTACAACAAAACTAGTCACTTTCCAATGCAAATGTAGACTAGGTTGACTTAAAATGTGTAGATCTCAGCCATTTCGAATCAAATTGAAATAAAACTTGCAGAAAAAGTTTATGAGATAATATTAAAGCCAATAAAATAAAAATAACTCTCGTCAAAGAACTATAACACTCTCTTCAACATTGTACATCATTACAGTGTATCTTAAAGACAATATTCAAGGAAGAGCATGGGGGTTTAAACCCTTAGATACTGGAAAATCATGGACCATGATACATGATATACATTAATGTATGGATGCAGGCTTCTAAAAAATCCTGAATCAACTCATAGAGGCACAAAACTATGAAAAGAAGACTTATATTCATTAATATAAAAAATAATAAACATCCAAAATGATTAATGGAGCTCCCTTTGTATTTTTGTAAACCTCTGGTGACTTGTTGGGAAAGTCAACAACCTACTAAGCAAGTTTCCCTTGCTAAAACCCTAAGCATAGCCACAAATTCTCCCTCCATGAGTAAATGAGCATGTGTGAGACAAGAAATATGTTTCCTTTACATCCACCTTCATCCAATTTGGAAATTGTTCCCTCCTTGGTCAAAATTTATTGCTTTTCTCTATGACATATTTTCCTGCACTGTCTTCTTTTGTCACTGAACTACAAAATGGAAACTATTCCCTAGAGTATTTTTATTTTCCTTATGAATTATTTTTCTAAATTTTTTGCTTTTTTTACCGAGTCTCCAAATAGAAACTACGCCCTACCTTGGCCCAGTGTTGCCTCTTTTGTGTCTGACAACTTTTCTTAGCTTTTTTTAGTCCTACGATGGACTATACTTCCTCCTTGGCAAGATGGCTTGCCCAAGTGGCCCTATTTTTAATTCCAACTTATTTTCCACATAATTAATTACATAATAATTAAAAATGACAATTAATCAAACTTAGTATAAGCCTCTTACATAATTATTTTAGCAATTTTCCCTAGGGTAATTAGATAATATCATTTAGAACCCCTAGGAATTTATCATGGTCAATCCTTTTTGGTGGTCAAAATGTGGGGATATGACAGTCCTCCCTTCCCAATTCTACTTGTCCTCAAGCAGAAGCACTCCAGAGTGCTGCAAATTTGGTCTGTTGTGTTTCTTCTATGCTACTTTGACCATAGTCATTTCTTTGATGACCACTTCTTTGAAAAAAATGTGTTAACCTAGTTAAGGTAACTAACTGGAATTCATTTATCCCACTACCTCCTCTATAAGGACCCAGATGTTTCTTCCCCCTTTGGAAATCTATCATTCCCAAGAATGTCAGGGTCCCATGGTTTTATCTTCCACCTTCCAACCATCAGTAAAAACAACAAAATTTTATCCTTGTAGAGGATGAAAATGGGGTTGTGAAAATTATACCACCACACTAGAAGTTCATCTCTTGCCATGCCAAACTGAACATTTTTTAGAATATCCCACTAGACATGTAATTCCTCAATGTGGGACCAAATCATATTGAGTCTCTCCAGCATATGTAACTCAATGTCCCAAAGAGCATTGAAACATACATCATTTTTGTTCTCAAGGAACAAGTGGTGATTCCCTATAGAGGTGCTCATCTCGAACATGTATCTACTCATCCAATCAATGGAGTTTTGTGTAAAAATTTCAGCCAATGGATTCCATACATTTATTATTTTCTTCTCACATGATAAAACAAATCCATATGCATCTATGGACCTGCCACAAATGCAAATAAAACTTTTACCCATGTGGGACAGGCTTGCACAACCTTTAGTCTCCATCTCTATTATGTATCTACCTATCCAATCCATGTGTCGATGAATGGAATCAAGTGGCAGAAATATGTGCCTATGTTGCTTCTGACAAGGTAATGGTTCATCCCTCAAGTCATGTTGAACACCTATGGGAGCCTCCTGCTCCCCATGTGGATCCAACAAGGAAAATTCCTTCTTCCAATTTTCATCCCCACTTGATGTGGCTGAAATAGGAGTGTGAGTAGAACTATGAACCAACTCTCTGCAATAATTATCCACCCATATTATGGCTGCATAGTCTCCATCATTGGTTGGTCTAAGAAATGTGGTATCCTTTGAATCTTCCATGGAGAAGGGGCACTCTCCAGAAAACAACTCCACTTTTCTGTGGAAAAGATGAAGTGCTCAGTTCTAGTCAAGATTGTATGCACCATCCTTAAGCACTTGCAAAACTAAATGCATCTCATGATCCACCATATCATGATATTACTCCATATGATCAGGAATGCAATCAGCCTTGTTAAGATGGCTGAATGGTGTGTAGGAGGGTAGGTGAAATATTTGAAACTCCCCATGAAGTTGCTATATCTTCATCTAGGACTCTTGGAGTGCACATTGAGTGTTCTTCAAAGAGTCTTGGTTGTTCAATGATTCTTGTGTGATATTGTAATTATCCTCTTCATCCTTTTAGGTTTATTCATGCAACAAGTCAACAAGATCAAGTAAACTGTCTCTATCAGAAAGAAATTGGATAAAATTACCATTGGTTCTTGTCATAGATTTCTGAAACTTTTCCATGTCTTCCATGGAATATTTCTCCTCCAACTTCCAACAGATATTGGTAATCAATGAATCGGTTCCATGGAGTGTGTGTGGGGAATATTTTATCTTTATCTCACTCATATTGAGTGACCCTGAGAAGAAATGAGGTGCTGTAATATGAACCTTTTCTTCTTCACTGCAAATACCTTGCAGTAACGTGTGCTTCTCTTCATGAATCTTGGTCTCTGCTTTCCCACTTGTAAGACTAGATGCTTCATAGCTATCCTCAATTATGATAAGGGGATGTGAATTATTACCAATGTCAAGCCTCACTTCTGATGTGGTTGCAACTTCATATTCCTGCAATATATTATAAAAAAATGAACTATGTTCCTCCCTTTGCATCATATTTTTTTCCTTTAGATTTCCTATTTCACACCCAGCAGGTGGGGGCTTGTCTTCCAGTTCACGAGGAAGTTCAAATCATGATTTCATATCTGATATTTTTTATTATATTGGATATGATCCAAAATGCACCTTATCATCATGAACAACATCACCCTCCTTTGCAATGATTTGGTATTCACCAACAAAGAAACTAGGAGACAATTCTTTGCGCTCACCATTGTCCTTCATTCTGCAGTCCTCAGAGGAAAGTGCAATCTTTTCAATATCCCATGAATCAGATGGATTCAAGTAATAATGGATGCTGAAAAAATTACAGCCCTTATCATCCATGTTCTTCATGTTACCCTCTTCCTGAAGTGATACTAGGGTGGCCTGCTCCTCCACCAAATTTTCTGGTTCACACCCAAACGGTGTGGCCTTGTTTTCTTCTTCGTTATGTGGCTCCAAAGGTGACTGTAATTCTTATTTGTGGTATTATTTTGGATATTATACAAAATATGTCTCATCACCCATAAATTAGACAACATATCATTTATATGTATATCACCCCCAAATAATTTGGAAGTGCATTCACCTACCTATTCTTCTTCCACGCAGTCACCCTGTAGTGACTTGCACTCCACCTCAAGAATTTCTTTCTCTTCTTAATTTATCTTATCCTTCAAGGAACTTGAGTCTTGTTCCTCTTGATGTCCACTAAAATTTATTTTTGGAAAAAACCCAAACATCTTCTAACTGCTTCGAAAATAAGATGGATTTGATGAATATTCCTTCTTTCCTCCTCTTTTGGCCCTGGGTGGAAATCTTCTAGTCTCCACTTCCTTGCGCACTTCATCAATCATGTGTGCAATCCTGATTAAGTTTGTCCCACAGTATTGATATCTGAACATATTTTGTTTCTCAATAGTTCAATACTCTTGAAAAGATAATACCCCCCTTATCTCTTCCTTTAAGGCATAGTATTCCATGGAATACTGGAAGGATTCCTTAGAGTTTCTTCCATTGAGTATTTGGTCATTGCTACTTAAAGCTATCTTACAAATGGAATCATCATAAAATGGGAGCCATAAATCATCCATATCATTCCCACTACCTCTACCCAAGGTACTACATGAGATCTCTTCATATCTTTCTTCCTCAAATTGCTCAAGGTCTTGTTTAATCATTGGTAGGAGCCTCATGGTTGCAAATTTGACTTAATGATCTGCAATGTTAGTCAACAGATATTGTTATTTCCATAGGATGATCCAAGGATAGAGATATTATACCATTATAATATCCTTGGATCATATCTCATAGATACTAACTCCAGACAAAGACTTGATGCATAAAATTGTCAAACTAAGTGCTAGGAAATTACTAGTTTTGACTGGAAGCACTCAAAATGAAAGCGATTCTTCACTACATGAACTCAAAGATATGATATTAATGTAATGTACATGATAAATAATCATACCATAATATTATCTCTGATATAATTTTTATACAAAATATTACATGAAAATTTGCATTCAGTCAGAGAGCTCTTGAGACTAGGAAAAGATGGGAAATTGCTTGATACTTATGAAAATAGGGCAGCGTGTTGTGGAGAGAAATAAAGGAATATTTTAGTACTGATAAATTATCTTCCCTAAAACATTTATATCAGGGACCATTTATGTTTCAGAATCAACATCCACTAAAACTTACTCCCATGCTTCTAGGTCACCCATCCTAGGAAACTAGGAAGACTTTGTCAAATCCAAAAACCAGAGGCTTGTATAAAATCAATAAGGTTATGTTATAAGGTTATGAGACACTAATAATATGATAATTAATTTTTATAACATATCAGAGGAAAAGGAAATGATTTTGCAATTTGTAAAGGTGAGACTAGCTTGCAGGGCAGCTCACTAACTCCATCTTTGGGCCTTTCCAAACAGGGTAAGGGTGATTCCAATTATGTGTTTTGGAATTGGGGACTAGGATATGTATATTAATGACTCATAAAAAACTAATGGATTTGTTTTGAGTCATACAATTTGAAATATGAAAGTTATAGCAAAACTAGTCACTTTCCAATGCAAATCAAGACTAGGTTGACTTAAATAGAATAAATATCAACCATTTTGAATCAGATTGAAATAAGACTTGCAGAGAATATTTATGAGATAATATTACAGCCAATAAAATGTAAATCATTCTCAGCGATGAACTATAACAATCTCTTCAACATTGTACATCATTATAGTGTGTTTTAAAGACAATATTCAAGGAAGGGCATGGGGGTTTGAACCCTTAGATACTGGAAACCCATAGACCTGTTAATGAAAGCTGATATAAAATCAAGGATGGATTGAGTATTATAGAAAATCCTGAATCAAATCATAGAGGCTGCTCCATATCTCCAGTATAACCTGCAATGAGAAGGAGAGAAGAGGGGAAGAGGAGAGAGAGAATGAGAACCTCTGGGTCCATCTCCCAAGAATATGAGGCACAAAACTCAAAAAAGAAGAATTAGCTTCATCAATATCACAAATAATAAACATCCAAAGTGCGTAATGGAGCTCCCTTTTTATTTTTATAAACCTATGGTGACTTGTTGGGCAAGTCACCCACCTGCTGAGCAAGTTTCCCTTGCTAAAACCCTAACCCTAGCCACAAATTCACCCTCCATAAGTAAATTAGCATGTGTGAAACAAGAAAGATGTTTCCTTTTCATCAAACTTAATCCAATTTGGAAAATGTTCCCTCCTTGTCCCAAATTTGCTTCTTTTCCCTATGAAAACGTTTCTTGCACTGCTTGCTTTTGTCACTGAATTCCATAATGGAAATTGTGCCCTAGAGTTGATGTTTTTCCTTATGACAACTTTTTCTGAACTGCCTGCTTTTGTGACTGAGTCTCCAAATGGAAAATGTGCCCTACCTTGGCCCAGAGTTTTCTCTTTTGTGTCTGACATCTTTTCTTTTATTTTTTCAGTCCTATGACAGATTCTACTTCCTCCTTGGAAAGTTGGCTTGCCCAAGTGGCCCTCTTGTTAATGGAAACTTATTTTCCACATAATTAATTGAATAATAATTAAAAATGACAATTAATCAAACTTATTATAATCCTCTTACATAATTATTTTAGAAAGTTTCCCTAGGGTAATTAAATAATATCATTCAGAACCCCTAGGTGTTTATCATGGTCAACATTTTTTGGTGGGAAAAATATGGGGATATGACATCATGTGGACCAAAGGAAAGACACTTGAATATGTTGTGATCATTGGTGAAGAAGAAGGTGAATTTTACAAGCTGAAGGGACATCCAGAAATAAATCTTTTCCATGAGACCACTATCTCAAGTGAACTATGGCATAGAAGGTTTACTAACATAAAGTACAAAGCACTACCCTATGTGAGCAAGGTGGTAACATGTTTATCATATTTGACGATTTATCATGAAGGTACTTTCGAAGGATGTGCAAGAGGAATGAACATCAAAAATCCATTTCTGAAAAGTGACACAAAGAATAAAGCTACATTAGAATTAATTTCAAATGTGTGTGGTACTATTACATCCACATATTTAAGTGGATATGAATATTATGTCACATTTATTGATGACTATTCAATAAATACATGGATATACTTCTTGAAGACCAAGAGTGAAGTGTTCAGGAAATTAAAATAATTCAAAGCCTTGATACAGGACCATTTAGAAAGAAGAATCAAGACACTCGGATCCATTAATGGTGGAGAATATACTTGAAAAGAATTTGAAGCATTCTGTAAGGAAGTTGGAATCAAGAGGGAACTAACCACTCTCTACAATCCCCAATAGAATCATTTTGTGGAAAGAAAGAATAGAACCATTTTGGAAGCAATGAAGACAACGATTTATAACCAAGACCTTCCCATGCATATGGGATGAATAAGAAAGAATATTTGTGTATGTGTAGAATAGATGATCTCACAGTGCTCTTGGATTCAAGACTCTTGAAGAAATGTATACAGGAAATAAACTTGAAGTGACCCATCTCAAGATATTTGGTTGTTCAGTATATGTTCATATTCTGAAAGAGAAGAGAACCAAGTTGGGTCCTTCTAGAAAGAAGGGAATATTTGTTGGATACTGTGAAGTCTCCAAATCCTTCAAGATATACACTTTAGGATTCCATCATATAGAGATTATTAGGGATGTAACATTTGACGAACAAACAACTCGTAAGAATTATAGAAGGTGTCATATTGAAGAAGTACATGAAGAGGATGTACCTCCCAGAAAGGTAGAAGCTGAACCGTCTCCTGAAATAGTAGCATCAAAAGATCATGCTATGCTAGAACCTCAGGAACACCTTGCTATGGATATATATCAAAAGATAAAAATTGCTTAAGAGAAATAATTCAATAAGTAGAGAAGTATGGAGCTCCAGAAGGCTCCATAAGAAAAAACAAGAGATCAAATCGATTCTCCAGTTATGTAGCTTTGATGTGTAATATTGTAGATAAAAAACCCACCAGCTACAAGGAAGATACACATATGAAAGAGTGGGTGGAAGAAATGATGGAATAATACCATTTAATAATGAAGAATGATGTTTGGGATATAGTACCCAAACTAGAAAACAAGAGTGTGGTATCTTCAAAGTGGATCTACAAGATAAAACATGTAGCTGATGCAAGTATTGAAAAATGAAAGGAAATATTTGTGGCTAGCCTGATTCTCTTAGAAAGAGGGAATTTATTATGAAGAGACATTTTCTCCAGTAGCAAGGTACACTTCCATCAGAACCATCATGGCACTTTCTTCCATGATGAAGTGGGATCTACACCAGATGGATGTAAAGACAACCTTCTTGAGTGGTGTGATTGAGGAAGAGGTATACATCGAACATCCACAAGGATTTGAAGTTGAAGACAAAGTGACTCATGTATGTAAGTTGAGAAAGGCTCTGTATGGACTGGAGCAAGGTAGTAGAGCTTGCTATGGAATAATATATATCTTCTTGAAAATATTGGGATTTACCAAAAGTAAAGTTGAGCCTAACCTTTACATGAAAGTTATGGATGATGAACCTGTCATAATATTCATGTAAGTGGATGATATATTTCTAACAGGAAATGAGAAATAGATTGCAAATTGCAAGAAGCTAGCTGAAGAAATAGAGATGAAATATATTGGATTGATGCACTATTTTCTCATGATGGAAGTGTGTAAGAGACCATAAGGAATTTTCTGCACCAGGAAAAGTATGTAGTGGAAATCTTGAAAAAATTTGATATCTTGGATTGTAAATCCATGGCCACACACATGGATACCAACCTAAAACTATTGTTCGATGAATCATCATAGTTAGTGGATATGACTCAGTACAAACATATTATTGGGTGATTGAAGTATCTGGTGAATACAAGGCTAGATATATGTTTTTTTGTGAACACCTTCAGTCAATCACTAGTTAAATATATATGGGTTCACCTGATAGCTGAAAAGCATGTGACGAGGTACATAAAAGGTACAATAGAATTTGCACTATACCATGATAAAGAACATGACTACAAATTGTATGGATATACGGATTCATATTGGGTAGGAAGTGTCGTAGACAAAAATATCACCTCACGTGGATGTTACTGTCTGGGATCCACCATGACGTCATGATTTAACAAGAATAAGTCCAATGTTTCTCTCAACGCGGATGAAGCAGAGTACATAACAACTCGCTCCACTAGTTGTGAAGCGATATGGATTCCCAAGCTGATGCCAGGTCTATTTGACGTGGACTTTGATACCACATTGATTCTATGTGACAACTCGAGTTGTATAAATACAATAGAGAATCATGCATTCCATGATAAATCAAAGCACATAGAAATCCGATATTTTTACATAAGGGATATGGTACAGAAGGGAGCTATAAAAGTCTAGTATGTGAGTACCGATGAGCAATTTTCTGATGCGCTTACCAAGCCTCTATCTCGATTAAAGTTTGGATACTTCTATGACATCCTTGGTGTAGTTAGAAAATAATTTCCTCATAAGGAGTAATGATGGTGATATGGACCCTTCGTGGAAAGGAGGAACAGGTCGAAGATATGAACTCTACTTAGAAAGGAGAAACATGTCAAATATATGGACTCTCTTCGGAAAGGAGGAACAAGTCAAAGTTATGGACTCTCCTTGGAAAGGAAGAACAGTTCGAAGATATGAACCCTCCTTAGACAAAGGGGGAGTAGGTTGATGATATGGATCCTCCATAAAAAATGGGGAGTGATGATGAAACTGTCATTGATTATGGGATGGCAGTGATGCTCCAGTATGAAAGAGGTCAAGTGTTTTTGTAGATGCGGACAAAATTTCCTACGTTCACGTACAAACAAGATATGCAGTTCCATATGAGATTCTCACATGGAGAGTGTTCCTACATTCACTTGTAGATACCATAGAATAACAATCACATGGGAGCGGTCCTATCTTTAAAGATTACAATGCTCTACGATGAGTCCTTATGAATGGCAGGTCCTTCATTCACGTGTGGGTGATATCCATAGTAGAAGATGTTTCTATATTCATATGTAGATGTCATATTATAACACTCTCTTGGAATGGTCCTAGCCTTAACAAGATGAGGATGGTTTACGTTGAGTCGTTACGAAAAATAGGTCCTGCATTCATGTGCCGATGAGATATACATTTAGTTGTAGATGATATGGTCCTGTATTCATTTGTGGATGATCCATTTGGTCGATACTATGGACTCTCCTTGTTAAGGGGGAGTGGGCTAATGAGGATTGCATCATCCTTAGACTTATGTCCTAAAATGATAAGGATTGATCATCCTACAAAGCGATCATGTGTACTATAGGTAGTGTTTCTACAAAGGATTGAGAATATCGAAGTTCTACTACAAAGGATCGATAAGATCAAAGTGCCGCTGCAAAGGATCGAGAAGATCGAAGTGTTGTTGCAAAAGATCGAGAAGATAGAAGTGATGCTGCAAAGGATCGAGAAGATCGAAGTGTTACTGCAAAGGATCGAGAAGATCGAAGTCCTACTCCAAAGGATTGATAAGATCAAAGTACTGCTGCAAAGGATAACTAATATCGAAGTGCTGCTACAAAGGATCAAGAAGATCGAAGTTTCATTGCAAAGGATCAAGTGATCGAGTGCTACAGAAGATAAAGACTTGGTGTTGTATAAAATGATGTTCTAGTACTTAAGACATTGAAGAGTAACTATTCCAGTTACTAATGATTGTTGAAATCTTCCTATGGCATATAGATGTATTACCTTGATATTTCTGAACATTCTCTCTCTCTCGTTAATCCTATAGTTGATGATGTTGTTGTGACTAGAATACCCTTCTTGTTAATGGAGAGTGTTGAAGTATTGCAACTTCAAGGGATATTATAAATGTATTTTACTGATGTAACCCAAGGGAGATTTTCTATTCCTCTGTCGTGATGTTATTATTGTAGTCAGTCATCATAGAGTCATGAGGTAAATCCTCCATTGTAAGTCGGGTCAACAATACCCTAATGAATATAATATAATACTGTTTTGTTATTTCGTAGGTGAAGTAGACCCAGACAGTTTAGTGGGGCTGACTTGTTAGGGTAAAAGTCAAGTGACAAAAAGAGTATAAATAGAGGAGTTGTGTTCCTCATTTGACCACACATAGTCACACTTATGTAGCCCATAGGATAGAGAGAGAGACATACCAGCAAGGGTTTTGGGGTTTTATCTTATACATATATATAGAGGAATTTTTGTTGGGTTTTCTTCCCCTTGAGGGTTTCCAAGGATAAATATTGTGTCTATATTGTGATTTTGTTTCTTTAAGTGCTTTCGCATATGCTATTGTTGTGAATTTGGATAAAAAACTAATGATATATAGCTAAGCATATGAAATCTTAATGAAAGGTTTCTTCATGACAACACTTTAATTAAACTAAAATATGACACTTAATTTATGACACTTATGTTAAAATAAAATATGACACTTAAGTTATGACAGTTGATTTATGATACTTGCATGATGACACTTGAGTTAGTGTCCTAACTAAGTGGTATAGAATCTAGTTGGAAGATGAGTTCATCTTGAAGTCATAAGAGAAACTTTATATGCCGATAATGAAAAGGTATTGGACAATTATTATGTAGGATTGATGAGATTGAGGTGCAGAGAAAATTCTCCATGTAGGCATTCAATATCTTCTTAATGAGACAACTTTATCGGATGTATGAATCCACTAGTTCTTCCATGACACCACAACTTGCAAGTTAAATTGTGTGCAGGGCATACAATTGGATCATCTAATAATTCTCTCTTCTCTCTTTCTTAGTGATTGTTAACAATAAAAAATAGCACCCTTGAGGATGATTGTAAGAAAACATATATTCATTTTTCTCACAACATGAAGACTAGAATTTGGAACTAATTGAGAGCTTTGATCTCTCTTTAGACCACTGCTTCCAAAAAGGAGGAAATATGTGAAGACAATATTTTCCCTAAATAATTCAAGATCAATACTACTTAAGGGCCAATACCCAGTTTCCACAACTCCTGGAGTGGAAAGAATAGTTGTCATACGCATTAATTGTCCTAAAATCCTAGAAATTCAAGTAAAATGCCTGAAACATTAAGTAAAGTGGTTTTTTTGAAGAAAATAATCAAAATCCATCAAAAATATTAATCCCACATTCATGGTTAGTGATTGGGTGCACAAACCCCAATTTTATATAATAAATTCATATGAGGTGAAGAAGAGGAGGACAAAGAGAAAAGCTAAGGCATGCTAAAGAATTTGAAGGCTATATAGATTCTTTTCCACATAAAACTCTTGGTTATCACCGACATGGATAGAGAAGGATAGTTTTGAGCAAAGGAAAAGGGATTCACCTCCATCATTGGGTTGTAATATTTTCCTTCCTGTTTTCAATATGATGAAATTTGAGCTCCCCCAAATTTTGAGATTAAATCTATGTGTTAATACTACTTTTGAATTCAAGATTTGGTAGATAGTTTTCAAGGTTTTCAAATTTTTTCATGTTCATAGAGGTATATATAGAGGTAAGGGATTAGAAATAAAGTTGAAAATGGAGTCCTAAATTCCATGGATACTTAAGCAAGGGGATCTTCTACAAGCTTCACACTTTAAGAGGTTCTTTCCTTTTTTCCTCCCCTCTCTACTCTTTTAAAAAACATAGGAATCCTAAGAAACTTTCAAACTATTGCATGTATTTATGTCAATTAGGATTCACCCACCTGTAATAAAGGATAGAAAATTTTGTAGAAACATACATGAAACAATCTCTACTAACAATGATCACACCGTGGGTGTTTGAATTCTCTCTAATATTGCACCAGGGGTTTTGAATGTAATCTGCAATTTCTAAAAGACATTATCTACTATCTATCGTTGTGCTAAGGATATTTGTTGGGGTTTTCTCCCTCATTTTTTTAAACAGTTTCCCCAGGGTACATATTTTGTTATGTGTGAATGCTTATGCATATGATTGTTCAATTGATTTCAAGTATTCAATAGTTCCACATTAAAATATTAAAAAGATCAAAGCTCAACAAAACTGAATAGAATAAATGTTGAAACAATTAAATATGGAGAAGGTAGAGAGATGGACCTATGATATACACCAATGCATATCCAAGAAAATAATTGAAAATAATAATCACCGATACTCTTATATGCGTCGACGTGATTGGGAAAAATATCTAACTTGCTAAACTATGAGAAATTTCAAGTAGCCATAAACAAAGACTTAGATCAAAACACCAAAGAGTCACAAGATAGAGCTAAGATACCAATTGAATAAGTCCATTCAGACATGGAAATTGATGATCTAGACATAAATATGTTCAGTAAGAAGGATATATTACGCATAATAAAATGTTGAGAAGACAATTGTGAATCATACATAGGTTAAAGAGTTGTCAAGTGAGTAATAGCTAGAACCAGAGCTGCATGAAGCAAGCAAAAATTTTCCATATGCCACCATAACTCATAATCATTCATTAGTGTTTGGAACACATCATCCAAAACAAGGTTCCCCTTCCACATGTCTAGGCCAAGTGTAGCTAATACTACACACCAAATATGTAGACATAATGGAGCAGAGCATGGAAGAAATGAAAGAGCCCATAGATGGAATATATTCAATATAGGAGAGGCTGTTGAAAGTTGTTGATCATAAAGATAATACTCTCAGAATGGAAATATTGGAGCCAAAAGTCTCCAGACCAAAAACAGTTGATGATCAGAAAGTAAAAGAACATGAAGTTGATTTTGAACAATTCATTCCCTTGGACATAGTTTACTTTTACAGAAAATTGAGTGACTTATTGTGCAAGGATGTGTTGCAATCCTTATCCAATGATAATAAAATGTTATTGGAAGTATAAAAGATGGAAAACTAGCTAAAATAAAAAAGGTGGCCACAAGGGATAAACAAATCACCATCAAATATTTGGAAGGAAAGAGTGTAACATTAGGGGTTTATCTAGCTGATACCATTGACACATAATCCCTCCTATAGTACAAAGATGGTGAGATTGTTCTACTGAATAAAAAGTTGAATGTCCTTGATGTAGAGCATGTCCAAAATCTAGAGTGGGTGAAATTACATGAAGAAAAAGATAAAATATATGAGAATATGTCATATTATAATTTAGATATGGAGAAGTAAATGAAAAAGGTTGATGATCCATAATTATAGATATTACCAATAAAACTGAAGTATAAATCCCTATATACTCAAACAATTCATCAACTATCACCCACATCAACTCAAGAAATCCCCTAGTCAATAAGAGAGGCAGATTAGGATCCAATAGACCAGGCACATCATGCTCAAACAAACCAAGTAGCCGAGAACATGGAGGAGAATGCTTCACCATAATAGTCAAAAGAGAAATAAAATATGATTATGTAAATTGAGGATGATATAAAGGAGAAAGAGGAGCTTTGCTCATTTGGAAGGTGAGAGGGATGAACTAAATGACAATGTTCACAAGTTAGAGATAAATATTCTAGGGAAAGCCACCCTAAAATGAGCTAAAACGTTTCTATGGGAAAAATATCAAAATAGGTCATTGAACATTGGGATCATTTTGAATTGATAAAGGATGAATGGGAGTTTTCCACTACCACTATTGCTGATATAAAAAGAATATAAGAACAACTTAAGTCTAAGCTAGATATTGTAGGAAATGTGGTCAAGTACCCAAACCACAACACTAAAATTAATTTGGTAAACTTAGGGTTTTCAAATAGAAAACATTTGACAAAGCTATCCAACCAAGTTCTAAAAAATAAATCCCTAATGAACAAGTCTCAATTTAGGATCAATGGGTTAGTATCATAAATTGTGTCTTTTAGAGGCCTATTTAAGAATGAAATCGAAAAAGAGTTTACATCCTTATGGGATGGAAATGCAGATGTATATGGAAAGTAATACTACCAAGGGATGCTAAATCAAAAGAATAATGAAGAAAGAAAATTTGATGAGTTAGAGGGCCATTTAAAGAGATGTTTTGTGTTGAAGAAGTTGAATGAAGAGTATGAATTATGGGCCAATTTAAGGAACGTGCTTAGCCACTTTACACCTATATCCTATGAGAAACAAATACAAATGTTGAGTTGGATTTGGAATCCATGAGGACCCATAAATATCCCATGGTAAATGATTGGCATCAAACTTCTAGTTACAATAAGTTTCTCTACCAAAAATACGAAAATCCACTCCCAAAGGGTAGCCTTCAGTGTACACAATAGAGAATTCACCATGGAAATCATCTAGGAAGACATAACAATATCCAGCTATGTAGATATGTGGGAAATCTATTGGATATCCACCCACGTATAAGGCCACAAAAAAAATCGACTAAAAAGAAAAGAAAATCAAATGCAACTAGGAATTTTAAAGTAACAACCTCAACAAAGCAAAAATGATGAGGGAAAGGACAACTAGAAAATAGTTATCACAAATAAAAAGTTGGTAACAATGATTCCCTACCATATAAGGATAACTTGAAGAAGAACCAAAGAATGGAATATTTTTGAGAGAGGATCTTAGAGAGTTGCTTAGTAGAATTTTGGATCTGACATTTATGTATTTTGAGATGACTTTTTATAATACAATAAAATGCTACACATACTATCTATCTATATAATAATAACAATAATAAAATGATATATATGTTAATAAATATTTTTTAAACATGAAATTTCTAAAATATAAATACAAAATTTATTTGAATATTTTTTCTTTAATTTTGCACACCCCACACACATATGTATAAGCATATAAAACTATATAATAATAACAATAATAAAATGATGTATATGTTAATCAATATTTTTTAAACATGAAATTTCTAAAATATAAATAGAATTTCTATTTATTTGAATTCTTTTTTTCCTTAATTTTACACACCCCACACATATATATAAGCATATAAAATGATATTACAAATAATGAATATTTTTTCAACATGAGAATTCTATGATATTAATATAAAATTTAATTCAATTTCTTTTTCGTTAATTTTTGTTTTGGATATAAGAAATTATTGAATACCCAATTTTTATATATCAAAGTAACTTTGTCTTTGTGTAATTTTAAAAAAATATATATTTAAATAAATATAAAAAATTAATGTTATCATTATTATAAAAATCGTATTTTAATTAATGTTTTTAAGATAAAGTAATGGAAATATTCAAAACAAAAGACTCGTATTATATTGTTATAGATTAACTTGATTTTTAAGTGATTTGGACTAGTATTTTGGTGGATTTTTTTAGCTAAAATTTAGCCAAAAGTGTTGAAATAACACTTGTGGGTTGTTGAAATTGGATAATTGGGATGTCTCTAGGAGTAATTCGGATTCTTGAATCCATTTTTAGAGCCATCACTAAAAACCGCAAGAAAAAGAATGCAAATAATCTAAACATTAACTTAATTGTATTATTATTACATTAATTTGTTTTTTAATTAATATAAATAATTAAAATCAAATTAAATATAAATTATTAATAAAAAACTAATTATCAAAATAAATAAATCAAATCAAATTATGAATAAAATTTCAGACTAATTTTATCATTATGATTATAGTGTTAATTAAGAATGTTGACAACATGATTGTAACTTCCAATAAAACTAAAAAATAATAAAATAGGTTAAATTATTAAATATAGAATATATTAAATTACTTAATATTATTATATAAAATAAGTTAGAAAAATATATTAACTCAAGTCTAAATCTAAATATAAGTTAACAATATAAATTAAAATTTTGCAATAAAATATAATATAAATATATAATAAATAAAGATATAGAAAAATTTCAAAATAGAATCTGACATAATATAAAATTTTGTAATAAAATATATTACTAATATATAAAAAATAAAAAATAAACATAATAAAATATGATATAATTTATAATAAATGAATATCTTTAAAATCTATAATAATTAAAATGTAACATATTATATTAGAAATATAAATATATATTTTAAAAACTATCCATTATAAAAATGTAATAATTAAGATGTAACGTGGTAAGACTTATGTGTATTTGAAAACTATACCAATAATAATAATAATAAATAAAGAAATGTACTCGGTGAATCATATTTCATCAATAAAAGCACAACACCAATATTTCGTTATTACATCAATATATGACTTTGATTATACATATATAAAACTGAGTGTGGTTGGTGGCCCATGTTTCATCGATAAAAGAATGAAACTTACGTAATAAAAGTGAATACATGGCCAACAAGGTAATAGACTTCAATTCACTACTTTATTATATCCGTATGATTCTTTACATTTTATTGAAATAAATGTAATAACAAACTCGGAATCTTTGTAAAGGAAATGTAATAACAAACCTGGGTTTCCATTATAATAATTTATGAAGCTCCTTACATTTATTTAAAAATAATAATAATAAACAATGCACCTCAATATTAATAAATAAACAATGAAACTTCAGAAATGAAACTTTATTATATGCATTTACTTTTTTAAAGGCCTTGAAAAGGTAACCTTCTTAAAAACAAATCATGGTTTTGTTTAGTATTTATTATTTAATAACGAATTCAAAAGAAATATCCATCATAAAGCTTTTTTGGATGTCCAAAACAGTAACCAGATATTACCAATCAAATACAAATGATTAGCAAGCAGATAGTGGCATCATAGTATATTTCGTTTTAAAAACAAAATCAAATATATTTATTAGCATAGAGATATTACCATCATAATAGGTATCTGATACAATTATAATAAACTTATGCATTACACAATAATTTTTTTTTTGAAACTAGACGAAATTACACAATAAATTGTTTACATCACTGCAATGCATGACATGTTTGTTGTAATATAATTTATAACATCTCAGGTTTAAAATGCTTTTATTAATACTCTATTTTATTTTTTGTTCTATCTATTTGTCTTTTGATAATACAAATTATAGTGTAAAATAATATTTATATGCGTATATTGTGAGGTTTGGTATTTATTTTTTATTTTTTTAAATATAAATGAAAGAAATAATAATTTATTTATTTTTATCTTTTAATATTTGTTTATAATTATGGTAGAAAGAGAAGTGTTTTTAGTCTTGTTTTATATATATATATATATATAATTTAAAATATTGAAAAAATAGATTATGAGGTGATTTTATTTGGCAACATTTTTATGAACAAGTAGTGTTAATGTTGAGCTTACTACCAAGTACACACAAATGTGACACAAATATGAAAAACACCAAACAAGATTCATGTTAACTCAAGATTTTTTAGTCACGAAGAGGTTTGCATGCCAATTATTTTTTGTATTTCTCTTTGTGCTTAATATATCTAGACTTAAGATGTATTTCCAGTGGTGATCTACTGAGTCAATGTTTTGACATGATTTTTTTACATCTTTTAAAGGTTTACTATCTAGAGTGTCTTCTACTATAGGAGGACCTAAAACATTCATAGGATTACCTTCCCCCTCCCGCCCCCTTCTTCTTCATAGAGTTTCCACTAAAGGAAGTTGTTTGATGTTAGTGGAGGCTCCAATAAATCTAATTATTGAGCATCCTCTAATACAATTCAAGGCATTATTTCTCACTTTATATCAAGTTATATAGTTCATGTTCCAACTTCACCCCCCTAAGGGTTTTTCAGTATAGTAACATGCATATGACGGGTTAGTTATTTTGTCATGACTGAACCCATTGTGATGTTATATGACTTAAATGAAGGGGTCGGGACCTTTATGTATGTACTAAGGTTTGAGTGAATTTCAACTCTTTGTAGAGTTTTCTTATGTTTAATAGTGATTCCAACAGCTAGGTTTTTTTCTTCTTCTAGTGGGAAACCTTAGACTTTGTGCAAGCATTCTTTAGGTAGTTTCTTTCTTCCCAAAATTTTCATTTCAAATCTTTTTTTTCATAATGTAGTTCCTACACCCATTGAAAATTATCCAACTTTAGAACTATATTATCTGGTAGACTTAGAATCATTTAAAGCACTACACATATTTAGGCATATGTAATAATTCCGTTTTATATCTGATCAATGTCAAGATTAAGAAATATGTCCATATTTTTTCTAATTCTTTCATCTAGATGAAAAATCAATAGATGAATTTGGTGTTCAAGAATCACATCCAAGGTAAAGTTATTGATGATACTTTGTAGTTAAGTTGAAGTATTGGAAACATAGATTTATTAATTGATGATACTTTGTAGTTAAATTGAAGTATTGGAAACATAGATTTATTAAAAGACTATCCTAGTCCTAAACACATGTTACCTCTTCCAAGACCTTTATATAAGCTTTAAGATTATAAAATAACCCATAAAGAATTCTACACATAAGAAAAATATCGAATGTTGTATAGTTTGTGTCGAGTTAATCCATTCTGAAAGAGTTATTAAGGATGTCCATAACTCGTTAAATCTTGAAATTAGGCCATGGTACTAATATCTAGGGATGACATTTCTAATATTGACATATTAGTATGTAATTCGAGTTTATATATGCACTTCTCCATACTTAAAGATCAAAGTTGAGGTGTCTCGAAATACAATTTACCGCAAGGTATTTTTTAAATGATCTAGTAACTAAAATTCAAATATTTTCCCTGTCCTCCCAGGGTTGGGCACTATATTGCGAACCTTTTTGGAAGAAGTTGTCCCTATTCATAGAAATCCTTAATAGAAACAAAGTATCAAGGAAATGGTTATGAAAGGGCACTACATTACATTATATTTCCTAAGAATACAAACATATATTTATTAGGAAATATTTCCTCCTTTTTCCTATTTTCCTAGATTTGTGGCATTTGTAATATCGATACTCTTCGATCACTCTACTTATCAATACTCTTGAATCACTCTACAAGTAGTGCCAAATTTATGAACTAGGGTTTTCATTAGTATATGAATGACCAATTTCATGTGGAAATAATCTTCAATCACTCTACTAATAGAGTGTCAACTTTATGAACTAGGGTTTTCATTAGTATATGAAGGACCAATTTCATGTGGAAACCAAATTGTGTGATTGACATATTTTCAAAGAGTTGGTGAAAAAATCTTAGTTAGTTTAGACATTTTTCAAATACTTGGTAATAAAAATTTACTCATGTTCACCATGCATACAATTCTCTAATGGGATATTTTTACACTCTTACCATTTTCTCCATAATATTTAAATATGAATTATAATATTCAATACAGCTCCACTTAAGAATGATATTAGAGAGGACATCATTCTAAAATACACTTTGATCTCACAATACATCAAATTGTATAAGCAGTTGAAATCATAAAAGAAGCCCTTCCATTAATGTTTTGTTTACATAGTGCTAAGCATTCCCTTTATCAAACTCCTCTAAATTTCTCCCCTTACCGAATATGTATAATAATAAATGGTTTTACTATACTATAACCTACTTGAAGTCTTCACTTAGACCATGAAAGGACTTACAATATAATTATATTGGGGAAATAGTGAATTAAGAGAAATATAAAAAGAAATATGAGATTCAAAAAATAGAACCTACAAAATATTAATCTTTAGATTTATAATGTAGAAATGTTCAGTGTTTTATGAGGGGAAACCTAGAAATGGGTAGACCTCTAATACAATGAGAATACTTTGACAAAACATTACATAGATTCCTACTTCTATAAATTGATTCTCACCACTCAAACCCTAACCACACGTGTTCCCATAATTAGTGGGTACCAACTACCTAGTGGAACTTATTAAAATAATATTGCATTGTACAAAAATTAAGTGAATCTTAAGTGCACCTAAGTAGGTAGGTTATGGTAGGACCATAACATTCCCTCCCCCATTAAAAGAAATAATTGTTTTCAAGGATAGAGTTGTTGGAATTGTTTTAAAATAAATACTTGTTCCTAGGTAGAATTGTATACTTGCATATCCTTCCATTCTATCAACACTTTTTGGATAATATGCCATTATATTTGAGACTCTTTTAATTTGTAATACCTACAAATGTTTCAGAACCCTGGAGAGTTGAGGAAATGGAATATTTGATAAAATGTGTAAGAGTGTGCGCCTTGGGAATTTGAAAATATTTATATAAACCCTTCTAGTAATAGTTTCATGTTGCATGGTGGTTTTATACAATTGTTTTTACCATATGAGTGAATGTAGGAAAAGAAAATTAGATACCTGCGAACTAGCGATGACGATTTAGGTGATCATACCCGACGGAGGAAGATTGAACACCCATGGAGGGTGGAGCGAAGGGTTGGGTTTCAACCCCACCCATGGATAATTCTGTTGAGGTATAAATAAAAAATATTTCAGTCTTGATAAACAAAATGGGAGGAGAGGGTTTAGGTGAGATATGTGATGAGAAGTAAGGAAATATATAATGGAAATGCATTCCCTACATGAACCAGGTCCCTCTTCTACATATTTGATTGTCAATTCTTAGGGATCAAACCTAGTGTAGGAAGGACCACACGTTGATTGCAAAATTTATCGGAATGTTACCATCCCAAAAATCCCTAATCAGGTGGATAAAATCTACTTGGAAACCTAGTGAACACTATGATTTGTTGTTGGGATTGATATTTTTTCATGATAAGAGTCATTAGTTTGGAAGACTGAAATAGGGCTATAGATAGAGGACCCTATTTTTTCTACTCGGCTGGCCTCTTCCTTCAAGCCCAAAAATAATGTTTCAACCCAGAGAGGGAAGATATGAAGACAGTGCCAGTTTGGATAAGGCCATACTGTATACCAGTGGAATACTGGGATTCTTAGATCTTAGAACAAATCAGTAATACCATAGGAACATTCATCAAAATATCAGAGAAGACAAAAGAAACTCACATCCTATGCATAGATCTGCATGTATATGGACCTGCCAAAATCATTGTCAGAAGCAATAAATATATCATGTGAATATGAGGAATGGTGGAAAACCCTATATTATGAGAAAATTCCCTTTCGATTTAGGAGGTGTCATTATTATGACCATATCTATAGCGATTTCCTCTAGAAATCCCCACCTCCCTATCTGAAACATAATAGAGATATTGATGAACAAGGTTTCTCTCGAGTGCAACAGAAGAAAAGAGGAGGACGATAGTAGGAAGCACCATAACCCTCCAAATGTCTCAGCAAAACCAAAAATTTTGTGATCCTAGAAGAGCATGAGGATAAAGAGGAAATGCCAGAATTGTCAGAAGAACAACAAGAAAACCCTAACTTGAAAGAGGTGGAATTTAAACAGGTTGAAGAGGTCCAAGCAGGAAGTCAGATGCGTGAGATGGACATAGAATAAGAATGTGAAAATATGGACCTAGGTGAGTTGAATATAGATGGAATTGAACAATCTTGTGATCGACAAGGTAAGGGATACATCCCTTAGCAACAAATTTATTTACTACAAAACACATTAATAAAAGTAAAGGCTCATAAGCCTTTAGGAATTATGGCTGGATACTTGAAGGAAAATAAACTAAAATTGGGTGAGTTAGGAAAGAAACATGGGAGCAAATACAATCGAGTTCGCATAGAAGAAGTGGGAGTTAAATTAGTTGTATTCAACCAGTACCCTACTATTAGGAGTTTCCATGGGGCTCTGATATGTTCTTCATATTGTTCCCAATGAAGGCAATAACATGGAATATTCATGGGCTTACTATCCCCCAAAAGACTAAAATTTTGAAGAGGAAGATTCACATCGAAGAACTAGTGGTGATGTTTCCTCAAGAGACCAGCCGCTCTAAACAACACTTGTTAGAGTTAGGGAGAAAGTTTTGGAGTCACTATGAAGGAATAAGGATAGATGTGGATGGGGTTGCGGTGGGCTTAGGGAGTTGTTGGGACCCTTCTCAGGTTAACCTTCAAGCATTTGTGGATACCTATCATTCTCCATCGAAATATTTTCATATAGTGGGAACCTCGATCCGAGGTACCTTGACCAATGTGTATGACCTGCACACATCGACAAAGAAAGAAGGTTTCATTGACTTACTCGAGAAATACCACGAATGGGTGGTTGGAAGGAACTGGATTATGGGAGGAGACATCAAGTTAATTAATTTGTTAGAGGAAAATAAAGGCAGTAAGAGAACAATGAAAGGGGAGTGTGTGTTATTCTGGGAAGCCATCAAAGCAATGGGGATGATAGATATTTCCATGGGGGATAAAATTTACACTTGGAATAATAGAAGGGGATGGGAGAGGCATATAACCTCTCGTTTGGATAGGTTTCTTATTTCTAAATCCATTCTAGAGCTTATAAGTGAAGTATCCTCCCTGGTTCTTCCCTCAGAAGGTTTCAAAAATTGGTTGGTGTGTCTATGGTGGAGTTCCCTTGGATCCTAGTTTGAAATACCTTTTGATTCAAAAAGTTCTTGATGAGACACCCAGATTTCAAGGACAAAGATCATCATTGGTGGGAAGAGACAGGACAGGTAGAAGGGAACAACATGTACATGTTCCAAAATAAGATCAAATATATCAAAGGTAAGATAAAGAAATGGAACAAAGAAGAATTTGGAAACATTTTCAAAGAAAAGGACCTCCTAGAAGGAGATTTTGAGTTCTTGCAAAAATAGGGGATGAGGGAAGGCTTGTCTCCCAAACTTCATGAGGAGGACGGGTGGCTCCTGGATTAGTTGGAGGAAAGGAAAAAATAGGAGGAAATTATATGAAAACATAAATAGAGCATTAAGTGGCTTTAGGAGGGGGAAAGGAACACAAAATTCTACCACCGCTCAGCTACCCAACATTGGATTCTCAACTGTATCCTAAGACTAAAAAATGAAAACATAGATTGGGTTGAAGAAATGGAATACATTAAGGAGGGAATAAATCACTTCTTCTAGAATATCTTGGAAAAACCTATCCAGGATAGAAGTTTGGAAATCAATCGGATAACCATGAACATGCCCCACTTGGGAACGAAATCCCATAACGATATGCTAATGGGAGCGATCCTTATGAACCAAGTGGAAGAAGGTGTAGGGAAAATGGATGTATGTATGAATATTGGTCTTGATGGATTCATGGTAAATTTATTCCATGATTTTTTGTATTTGGTCGAGGGAGAAGTATTGAAAATTGTGGAATATGCTCAGAAGACTCAGCATATCCTCCCATCCCTCAATTCTACTTTTCCCCCCTCATTCATAAGGTGGGGGAAGTAGAATTTCCTGAATAGTTTAGACCAATTGAATTGTGCAATGCCATCTATAATATAGTCACCAAAGGCATTCTCAACCACCTAACCGATCCTTCCTTGCATAGTCTCCCTAGAACAATCAAGTTTTGTGGAAGGGCATCAAATTATGGATGGTATCATCTTAACCCATGAAATTCTCCATTCCCTTAAAACTATCCATACTTCTACGATGATGTTAAAATTGGATATAACCAAATCCTATAATAAATTAAATTGGAAGTATATGCATGAAGTTCTTCAGGATTTTGGTTTTCGAAATGACTAGATTCAACGGATAATGAAACTAATCTACTCAACCTTTGCTTTTCAATTCTTATCAATGGGGTTTTGGCGGGTCTTGTACGACCCAAAAGGGGAATTCGATAAGGATACATCTATCCTCTTTTATCTTTATTATCATGGTTCAAGGATTTGGTAGACTCATCAAATTCATGCATATTGAGTGAAGGATCTGAGGAATTAAGGTAACTCCCAGTGCGGAGTCTCAAAATCATCAACAATTTGTGGATGATATGATGGTGGAGGGCCATCATTCGGTGCAAGAAGCTAGGACTATTAAATGTTTTTTGCAGGAATTCAGGGTGACCTCTAGACAAGAAGTCAATAAGATAAAAATCTCAGGTTTTTTTCTTTCACACCCCTCGAATTACCTGGACCAATATCTGCATAATTCTGGTCTTTTCAGAGAGCTCCCTTCCATCCAAAAATTTGGGTGCTCCATTAGTGCACTTGGTGGTGTGGAAGGGATCTTGGTTTGATCTTCAATAAAAAATGAGGAAGTGATTGGCTAGTTGGATGCATCATCCTTTAAACACTGAAATCCAATTGATCATGGTTAAATCCATCCTTCAGGACATGTCCATTTACCTATTTTCCATTATGATAGCTCCGAAGGACATTTTAAAGGAAATACAAAGCATCCAATGGCGTTTCCTCTAGAGTGGAGAAACTGATCATAGGAAATGGGAATTTGTTAAGTGGGATGCGATATGAAAACCAAAAAAATCATGGGGGGATTGGCTTACAGGACCCTCTTAGGATGAATTTTGTTAGTGGGGTTAAAATTTGGTAGAGTTGGGTTATGCATGAAGTGAAGCCATGGGCCAAACTATTGCACTACAAGTATGCATAAGGATGGGATAAACATGATATTATTCATTTTGTTGAACAAAAGAGGGGTTATCACAATTGGAAATTGGCTTGTAAGGGTAGGATCTTAATCTAGGAAAATAGTTTTTGGGAGGTTAGGAATGAAGAATCGACGTTTTTTTGGGAGGATGCATGGAAAGAGATTCCAAAATTAGCTAACACCCTTAACACCATGCATCTCTTCTAGAATTGTTGAGAGGATTATTTAATCAGAGTCAGGGACTTTTGGGATGGAGTGGAGGACTCAACTGGTTTTAGGAGATGTCTTACTAGTATGGTGTGGGATCAATATGGGAATGAGGACAAAATATTTAATATTTTAGAAGCTCTTTAATATTGATTCATCCACACAAATAATCAGAAAGAAAAATTAATACAGGAAATGACCCCCAAAGGTACCTTCTCTATCTAGGAATTCTATAGAATTGAAGGAGAATTTACCTAGCACACAAACGACCAAACCCAAAAGAATATATGTAAGACAAATTTATGGTTCAAAATTTCAAATTTTTTTTCTGGTTATTGTTAAGGAGGAGAATTTTAATTCGAGAAAAAATGGAAAAAGATGGATTTATGAGCCTGGCCAATGCTTCTTATGCAAACAAAATGTGGAAACACTTGACCATTTTCTAGATAAGTGTCCTTTTCCTAGCTTGTTATGGGATAAAGGTGCAGTATCCTTTTGTTGTTCTAGTAGAGTCAAGGGAATACCAAATATCACCTTGAGAAAGTGGCCAAACGCTCCCTTTACAAATGTGATTGTCAACCAAATATGGATTATGTTACCAATATTTGTCATATGGGAGACCTAGAAAGAGCGCAACTGATAGTTTTTCAGATATTCCTTGCGAATTCAACTATGCATCTAGTAAATAATCCAGTCTCTTATTTTAGAAACAATTTGTCTTGGGTTATTGGAAGAAGATTATTCAAAATTCCAGTGGATGGAAAGCATTACCTAGAGAAACTAGGGTATGTTTGGGATGACACAAATATGGGGCAACCCAAGAATCCCCCTTTGCTAGCTCAATCCACAATTGTTGCGAACCTCCATCATTGGGGTGCTTCAAGTTGAACTTCAATGATGCCTCCAACGAAAATTCTAGGCGATTTGGTTTTGGAGGGATTATCAGGAACTAGGAGGGAGAGATGAAAGCATTTTTTCATGCTAGAGTGGGGTATGATATCAATAATGAAGCGGAGATGGATGGAATTATACATGGGATTGAGCTTTCCCAATGATACCACTAGATTCCTCTGGTGGTAGAAGGGGACTTGCATGTGGTTATACGTATGACATAACAAATTCAAAATGGTACATCATACTCCAAATGATATGGGTTCCCAAATGCACGAAAGGGACAACAATTCAACTGAATGAATCTAGTACTATTATGGCAGAAGCATATTAATAATCAACAAAGAAATAAATACACTACACACATAAATATACTCACATACATAGAAAACATACAAGAATTCAAAGCAAATATTTGTTACTTCATTATTGTTGTATTATGCTCATTAATCTGATGTAAATCACAATAATCTACATTCTTAAATGAAGTGCGGAGAACACTTGATTTGTCTTCCCATTACGTTCAGTTATAGAGAATTTGGAATGATTCATAAGTTCAACCGTTATAGATGACTGGAAGACAGAGAAACAATATGTCATAGCTGTGTCGATTTCCAATGTTGACGATTCTTGTCAAAGTCGACATTGAAATTGTTGAAGTTCTGTCTAGGTGTAGACTTGTCAAATTCTATGTTGAACCCATCAAAGTTGACAAACAATGCTAACTTTTGGGTGGAACATGCCTTCTTGCTTAAGAAACAATGTTCCCCATTGTTTACTTGTACATATGAGGAAACTTGTTGGTTAGATCAATAGTAGAGTACTATATTCATTGTGCTAGGAGCTATCCTTATTTAGCCACTTGAAACAAGGGAATTGAATTCATCCTTGTATGGCATATGCGTCGTCCCACAATGGTGTCGCAAGGAAGGGGCTCATGAACAGATAAACGGATGTCTTCGGGTTCTGTTGTGTGCAAGTTGTTTTGTTCCAACAGTGGTGCGTGGTATGGCTGAAGTAGATCCACATTAAATACTGGATGAAAATCCAGGCATGAAGGAATGTATATCTAGAAAGCGTTTTGTCCAATTTTTTCAAGAATAGTGTACGAACCATATTGAAAATGATTCAGTTTCCTGTATGGACCAGTGAAGCATTCCTTCTTGAGATGTAACCAAACCTAATCCATGATTTGAAATGGATAAGGGATATGATTCTTATCATGTTGGGACTTATCTTTTACATTAGATCATTGCAACATTTATGTTCTTGTTTCTGGATGTTATAGATTTGGTCACAAAACTTCAATGTTTTTTCAACTTCTTGTCGATCAGAGTTAGTGTCGTTCAACTGTGTCGATGAACTAATCAATTCAATGGGCACTGAGGGTTGAAATACATAAAATATCTCAAATGGACTCTTTATTATAGATATATGTTGAGCACCATTGTAATTGTGTTGTAGATATGGGAGACTTTCATCCCATATCTAACAATGCTTGTGGTTGTACATGCAGAGTAGTTGTACTACCAAGTGATTCACAACTTCCATTTGTACGTCCGTCTGAGGATGGAAAGGTGTCGATAAAGATATTCTTGTATCAAGATGTTTCCAGAGAGTCTTCTCAAACATGCTGACAAATCTGGCATCTCTGTCAGAACTGATGGTCATTGGTAAGCCATAATGTTTCCAGAATGTCCATCTTTGTTGCGCTATTGTAGTCTTGTTGCATGGAATGAGAATGTCCATCTTGGAAAGTTTGTCGGCTACTACTAAGATCACATCATGATGATGTTGGTAGTAGGATATCCCATTAAGTAGTACATAGAAATAGATTCCCATGGTCAACTAGGAATTGACAAAGGAATGTATAGTCCTTGTTATCGATTCGACAGTTTAGCTAAGGCCCAAACAATGCATGATTGCATGTACATGTTAACGCCATACTTAAGTGAAGGCCAATATAAATACTTTTGGAGTATGGAAAGGTTCTTTGTTACTCCAAAGTGTCCTGCAGTATTTCTGTAGTGCGTGTCCCAAATCAACTTTTGTCGGCGCTCACCTGTCGGTACACAAAGTTATCCAACCTTGTATAGCAAGGCATATTTCAGGAAATAGTCGGCAGTAGACATGGGGTAGGTTTGAATATGTCAATAAATTACAGAAAATTTGCAGTCTACTGAGTACAATTGAGTCCTATTAGTGATATCGCATCCCTGCATACTTATCACTGTACAAAGGAGAGTAATGGGTGGTCGACTCAGAAAATTGATTGCAGCATTGGATTTACCTTTCTGATACTTAATTACCAACTGAAATTGTTGTAGGTAATTAATACACTTGAGTTGCCGAGTTATTTTTAACTTCAACTGGGACAGGTTGAACTGTAAAGGATTGTGGTCAGTAACAATGGCCGTCTCCTTGCCAAGAATGTAATGGATCCATTTCTTAATGGTTTTCACAATGTGATAAAGTTCTTTTTTATACATTTAATACCTTCTAATAGTGTCATTAAAGGTTTCAGAATGAAAAGTGATTGGGTGACCAGATTGAGTGATCACTGTTCCTGAGGCATAGTCCAATGCGTCCATCTCAATCTCAAAAGGATGATGAAAATCACGTAGCATGAGCACTGGTGCAGGAGAGAGCTTGTGTTTGAGCTGCTCAAAATCTTTTTATTGTTTCAATGTTAATTTGAAGAATTATTTCCCATTTCCTTTAGTCAATTGATTCAGAGGCCAGGCTATGTGAATGAACCTGAGTATGAATCGTTGATATAAATCCCCCAATTAATAAAAATTCTTAGTTCATGAATGTTTTGAGGAATGGACCAATATTTAAGTATTTGTACTTTATCTAGATCGATGTGAATGCCAATGGAGTAAATTAAATAACTCTAATATTTGATGGTGTTCTACACAAATGATCATTTTTCCATGTTCAAATAGAGTTGATGTTATAAGAGTGTTTAGTACTTGTCGAAACTGTAGGACATGTTCTTCCCATGATCAACTAAAAATCAAGATATCATCTAAATAGACAATGAAACCCTTGTTTAAGAAAGGTTGAAGAATGTCATCCATATATCGCATGAAGGTCATAGGTTCACTGGTTAAGATGAAAGGCATGACTAACCGTTCAAACAATCCTTCCTTGGTTTTGAAAATAGTCTTCCATACATCGATAGGATCAATAAGAATTTGACGATATACCTATTTGAGTTCGAGCTTAGTAAACAATTTACCACCTTTCAGATAGTTTATTAGTTAATCTATCCATGGAAGAGGGTATCTATTCTTTATTGAAATATTATTGAGATCCTGGTAGTCAATGAACATGTGCCAAGTCTCGTCTTTCTTTGGAATGAGGAAGACAAGACTTCCAAAAGGAGAGGATTTGGGTCGGATGTGACCTTTGTTGATCAAATACTGATTATGTCTGTGGATCTCTTCATTCTCCATAATGGATCTTCTGTAAACACATATGTTAGGTAATGAAGACAAGGGACAAGTTCAATGGAGTGTTTTACCTAAAAATGTAGAGGTACTATGTCTAGATCTTGAAATACGTTATGGTATTCATCAATAATATTGTCGATATGTTGCTACTATTGGGAGCTACATTTGTCAATGATTTGACTAGTTGCTTTGGTATTCTTGATATGATGAGGTTTAATCATGATCAATGTGAATATTTGAGCATGGTTGATGATCTTCTCTGGCATATACCATCGCAATCACTGGTGTAGTTCATCGTTCTGGTATACCATACCATTGGTTCCTTATTTTGACAATCACCTTCTTAGGCCATCACTGATAACTCCCATATCGATCCCAAAAGTAAGGATTCCCAAACAAGGCGTCAGCTACAGAAAGCAGTGCCATGCCACATAGTACTTAATCTTCAAAAGGATTAATGAAGTAGGTGATTTTACATTGTTGGGTGATTCTCAGCTCCTGTCCATCCTTCACCCAACCTATATTATAAGAACGAGGATGTGGAGTGGTGACAATACCAAGTTTCTTCACAATATATTCAGAAAGAAATTTCTTATGGCTATAATTATCCATAATCAAATGCAATAAATTATTTTGAACCCATATTTGTGTATGGAACAAATGCTCCCATTCCTCCTCATTAACAATAGTTGAGGATTTGGATAAATTGATGTCAATGTCAGAAGGGTCGATGCTTTTGGGTCATATTATACCATGGTTTTATCAGACAAGTTAGATTTAGACCATTTTTCCAAAAAGTATTTCGGTCCTTACATTCAAACGTATCATTCCATGATAAATTGTGGTAATCACATCATTTCTTGATAGGGGGTCGGTTTCTATGTTCGTTATTGTCTTTCTAATAGTATTTTTTCCATGGTATTAGTTTAAATGGGCTTGCTGAGAAGGGTGTCTTGACTTGTTGGATTCGACTGGTGACATATTGTTGGATGTTCGACTTGTCATCTTGGTCGTGAAGCATGATTTTCCTTTCTACTTATCTTCAATCTTACTAGCGTAGTGTAATGCATCCACAAGCATACTAGCAATCATCTCTTGTTGAATGTATGGGGACAATCCACTGAAATACTTCAGAACAAGTAAATTCTCTTCTTCTTGAATGCCAAGTCTAGCCATGAGATGATAGAACTCGTCAGTGTAACTCTGAACAGACTGGTCTTTCCATTGCATTAGCTACTTCCACTTATATTGTTGTTCAATGTAATTGGGAAGGTAGCACTCCTTGTAGACATACTCGACAATTTTCTTCCATTTATCTATGGGGTCTCTGTCTTTCTCCATCTTTGTCAATAGGTTCTCCCAGCAACAGTGCAGAGAGGTTGACATCTTTAAGGATTCAATGTTGATCGTTTTAGCTTTTGAGAGTGGATTCACAAAGTAATATGACTCTAGTTGTTGTACCCAATTGTTTCCATATTCTACATCAATATTTCCTTCTAGATTCGGTATGTCCAAGTTCATTTTCACTTTGAATGGAATGATTTTGTCATAGTTGGCTCTTGTTGTGAATCCTCCTAATGTCGATGCAAATCACGTGAGAATCTTGTTGAACTAGGAAAATATTTGATTTCGATGTTGATCTTGTGCTTTCTCTATGAGTTGCATGTCTATTGTTTGTTTCTCCAACCATCTTTAGTCTAGTAGTGTGAGTAGATAGATACTCTGAATTCAAAGGTAGTGTCTGCTTGGATTGTTGAGTTTGTGAGCCCTTTTAAATATGAATAATTTAGGTAACCTCTAATACCAATGATCTGAGTTCTCTAGTGCATGACAAGGAAAACAATTCGACTGAATGAATCGAGTAGTGTTATGGAGAAAGCATATTAATAATAAACAAAGTAGGGAATGCACTACACACATACACAAACAATATGAAATAATTCAAACCAATATATGTTACTTCATTACAATTGTATTATGCTCATTACTCTAATGTACATGCTTAAATAGAGTTTTGAGAACACTTGGGTTTTCTTTGCATTACATTTAGTTACAAAGAAGTTGGAATGGTTCAAAAGTTCAACCATTATAGGTGGCTACAAGATAGAGAGACAATATGTCATACTTGTGTCAATCACCGATGTCAGCGATTCTTTTCGAAGTGTTGAATGTTTTGATGTCGAAATTGAACTTGGTTAAGTCGTGTTGAGGTGAATTTTTGAAGTTGATGTTAACCTATCGAAGTCAACAAACAATGCCAACTATTGGGCGAATCACCAAATTTTTGACTAGTTGGCATTTAGAGCATAGGTAGGAGTAGGTGGAAGAGTTGGTTAGAAGAATATAAGGATTATCCTTTAGCCACATAAGACATGATAGAAAGGTGGAATATAGTCTTGCTAACAAAGGAATATATACTCGACAACTATGCATCGGTCATGCATGGGAGAGATTGTCTTATGAGACACTTCAAGAGGTGTGTAAGTTACAGGTGGTCAATGATAAATCTCATTAAGAGTCTCGTGAAACATGAAGGCTTGTGCGGACCCATGGAACAGCTAAGCAACTACCATCTTGATGGTATGATGAACTAGATATATTTTTGGATGGGATTGATCCCTTCAAATACCATGAGCAGTTGCATATGTGGAGTTACTTCTCTGAGGTGGTTTGTAAGGAGGGGTTTTGAATTTGGGAGGTGGTGGATCTTGACTTTTATGGGAAGTGCTTATGGCTAGGAAGGACTAGAGTATAACTGAGATAGTGAGTGGTATGCTTGCAATCATCATGGAAAGTGGGAATTTTCTATATATATATATCAGATTTCTTGGCACCCATGTAGGTGCATAGTAATAATTCCTTGTTATTGGTCCAAAGGAGGTGTATTTTAAAAGGGATCGTTGTGTGTGTTGGTGGAGATATGTAGCTTGGAAATTCCATGTTGGTGGTAGCAAGGAAAAGCTGGCTTGAAGGGATCGAGATAACCATCCCTTGAGAACCTATAGAAATATCATGTAGGATTCGAAGAAATTAGTGTGGGAGGTGAAGTACTTTCAGCCAGGGTTTCCCTTGGAGGTCCAAGAGTAGATTAGTGGCATTGAAGTGTGCCTATAGGAGAAGTTGCATGTGAATGAACTTAACACTAAAAGTAAGGGGATTGAGGACTGGGTAATGGTCCTAGGGAACAATGCGACCTGCCTTGGGATGTATGAGAGGATAGTGGATCCCTTTTGGATGATGATGAACCTTCTAGGTAATTTTTTATGGGAGCACATCGAGAATGAGGAAGGGGACGTCAAAATGGTTCAATGATGGAAGGATAACCATGCAGAAACTAGTCGTCTAAATTTTAAGATGGATGGAGTGTTGGAGTCTCTTAGGATTTTTTTTTCTAAATCCTCTGGTTGGGTGAATGGTTTCCACATCACCAGTTCTAGATAGTGATATTTTTCATCATCTGGTGGGTCAAGATGGATTTTGAGGAAGGGTTTGTGTTTTCAGTGGCTACTCACCCCAAGGTTATTTTGTGTAGTCTGTCTGATTTGGGTTCCTTTACATTTTTTGTGTGTGTAATGTGGCAAGTAGGCTTATGAGGGGTATGGTTTCTTTGGGTTAACATATTTATGATATTCCAATATGATCTGTACTGTAATGGATGATGCTGAGGTTTTGAAGAATTTTCTTGGCGGCTGGTGGGATGTTTAGGAAGCTATCAATCATTGGTTTTATGTTGTAAGGATGTTTTGGAATCCCTATATCTTTGTTCACTATTAATATAATTTTGTTTCTTACAAACAAACAAAAATACCTACAAATGTTTCAAAATAGAAACCCTCTTCATAAATTTCTCAAACTCCATTATGAGCATGAAAATTCAATCCTGTCACTTTCTTTAAACATTACAAGTGAACATGGGGTGGATCTTGGAGTGTACTAGGAGAGACACTCCCTACCAAAATTGTCCAATGCACTAGAGTATCTAAGAGAAATAAGTATTGGATCTAATAAAAACTTTCCATACAAGTTGAGAAACATATATTCGATTACATCTTTGAGATACGACTTCTTATAAGTCTATAGATGAGTAAATGCATGATATATTCTTCAACATATGATTTGTTGTTCCCCAAGTTGTAGCCTTCCAATTCTTTTGTTTAAAGTGGTGTCTATTCATTTGGTTCTCTCCCTTTGAGGGATAATACACTTAAAGGGAAGGAATAAGGATGGGAATAATGTAGGAATGATGTCAGTGCTAGGGAGAGATGTTCAAGATGAACCTTCCCATGGAACTGTAAGTCATCGAGCTAGTCTTCAAGATAAAGGGGGCTTACCCTCGATATGTGACTAAGGCAAGTTTCCTGATTTGTCACCCAAGGAAAACTTATTTATATATGAAGATATAAATTGATTTAAATTATAAAATAGTGGTGCATCAAGTTAGTCTCTATTTTTGGTGGGGTTTTTTAAACATTATTGTGAGGATGAAGGACAAAAAAATAGTGTGAATTTTTTTTTCTCAAGCTAAACTTAGTTCTTCATGGGTGCCTTAATCATAGATTAATAACCAAAGGATACACTTAACATTATGAATATATATTGAAGAAGAGAGATAGACATATATTTTTTCTAAAATAAATTTATGAAAGATAGATAATCAAATGGAGAATATGCACATTGATTCATTCAACAAAATGGAAGACACATAAATGGAAAAATAACATAATCACATGCATGATATCTTATTGTTTCATATGCTGGAATTTTTCCCTAATCCTAATTATAGAATAGATTGAACGATTGTTCTTCAAATCAAAACAAAGTGCACCAAAAGGGATTATAGAATCTCAATCCTAGGCATATTCATCTTCCTTCCTCAAAATGGAATTCAAATATTGTTTATAAGAGAAGGGAGAAAGATGTTCGGAAACTAAATGACAATAATATTGTAGATCCCATTGCACTTAATCGATAGAAAACTTGGTAGCATCATATTATAAGATTTCCTAATATTTTCCTCTAGTTGATAATTCCTTTTATACAACTCTCCCTCTTAATGTGTTATCTAATACATAGCTTTCATACTGCAAGAGTTATTTATGGATAGAATAACATAGAATTATGATTCATTAGGGGGAATAGACTAACTAAGATGAAGGAAACCCCAAATTGATTTAGTATTTATTTCCTTCCTCTTGTTGGAATCTCCCTCTTGCACATTTTTATATTTAGAGTTGAATAAAATATTCATTGAACGAGGATAATCATCCTAGTCAACTAGTTAGTTGGGTTAGTCGTCCACTTGGATGAGTTGATCAAGCAAGATAGTTAAGGAAACACCTAACTTCATGAATACAATCCTATATAAATATATGTAAACAAACAATTGCAATAGAAAATATTGATAATCATAATCTACTAGACTACTTACTATTGGTTCAACTAGTTATTTCTCTTCATCTCTCCTTCTACGTGTGTGTGCATGTATATTATTGTGTTGTGTAAAATGTTTGGTTTTGTATTATCCTAGTAAATTATTTCAGTGTAATCTAATAGATGAAAACATTGGTTGCATTGTGTTTCCAGTAGCAACAGATCCCATTTTAGCTGTTAAAATGGGATCCCCATTCATCCATTAAGTCGGCCTTAAAGGCCATGATCTTGTTAATGGGGTTTTTCTTCACCCATACTATAAGTACTATGTTTTGGTTTAATACAATTTCCATCAAAAACTTGTTTTTTTGTTTTGTTTTGCGGATTATGGAAGTGCCCTTTTTCCTTGTTATGTTTTTCCTTTCCGCAACCCGTATTCTGCAACCTGCAAATGCGGATTGCGGAACTCCTTTTTTTAAGGTTTTTGGAAAAATGTTTTCCTACATTCTACAACTTGCAAATGCAGACTTCGGATTCTGAAATTTCCTTTTTTTTATTGATGTTTTCTTTTCCACAACCCACAACCCGCAAATGCATATCGCGGATGTCAGAAAACTCTCTTGTGAATAAAGTTACATTTTTCGGTTCCACTTTCCGCATCCTGCATTGCATATTGTGGAAAGCGGAAAGTATTTATATGAATACTATTTTCATTTTCTATTCCACAGTTACACAACCTACAATGTGAATTGTGGAAAGAGTAAATTCAATAAAAAAATAAAATTGCAATCTTTCCTACCCACAACCCGCAAATCTTTTGCATATTGTGGATTATGAAAGTTAATAAATTTATTCCTTACTTCCAAATTTCATTCCGCATCCCACAACTCGCATTGCATATTGCGTATTTCAGAAATCAAATATCAAAGAATTTATTAAAACTCGTCTCCGCATTTCAGTTTCCCACTATAATATCAACCATCAATTTTATCAAAATCTATGGTGCAAGTTTATTTTTCTATTAAGGCTTGGTGTATTTAAATAATTTAAATTTATGAATTCTTCACCATTTTCACTTGTGATTTTTACTGTGTTTGATATTTTTACTGCTATTTTCTCGTTGAGCTCACCAATCGTCTTGTTCTCAAGCTGTCCACGGGTAATTTTTCAATCTTAGTGGTTAAATTCTCTTGTTTTTACCATGGGTAAATTTCAATTATGGTTGCCTAATTTATATAATAATTTACCTCCAAATATTCCAACATGTCCAGAAACACCAGACCCAAGAACACTCTAAATGAGTAGAAGAGAAAAGACCCAAACGTCGACATATTTTCTAACACTAGTGGATGGGGTTTCATAAACCCACTACCTAGACTAGTCAAATATTTATGCTATATTTGAGAACGATGATTTCTCTATAATCACTCATGACCATCTAGCGTATGCTAAGATCAATGATTCCCAACTCCATTGCATTGTGGCTAGAACTCCTTTTATGCCTTACATAGACTCGATCAAGTGGGAAATTAACCATGTAATCTCTAAGGAATGATATTTTGATGACCATTCTCACACTCAAGTGGCCTCCTTCTAGCCAAATGTCTTTGCAAGAGAATATTCTCTCAAACCTACCCAACAACTCCTTACTTCCCAATTCCTTGAAGTGACAATGAGCTAGTTCGATTTTGATGAATTGATAAAATCCTTGATGGACAACCCTCTAGAGTTCATCCCTAAAAGATATAATTCCTACCCTATTTATTCATTTAGGGGTCCTTTTTCCTTGCTAGCTTCCATGATTTGCATATTATATGGGTTACCTAAATGCACAATGTTCAAAGTCGAATGGGATCCTATAGCACATCATATATTGACTACAGGTGAATCGTTCAATTGAGAACAGATCCTATCGGTTGTTTTGAAAGAGGAAATTGAGGGATTCCAAAAGACCCTAGTATCTAGGAATCCAACATTCTACTTGCCAAGGTATGTGATGGATGTTTTCTAAGTAACATACTCATTCCCAACGATGGGATGGAACTGGACTAGGACTTCACCTCCTGTCCATATCTACTACTCAGTTTTGTGGGAGGACAACTTCGTTCCTCATATTTATGAAATTTGTGACCACTTCATTGGGTCAATCTATCAAAATATTTTCAAAGGGAATGCCCCCACTTTTTCGGAGAGGGCCAAATCATTAATTTTATCAATGAGTGATTAGTATGTAGGGAAATATTTCTCCTATATATGGGTTTGGGGTAGAAAAATAGTGCATCTTCTACCAAGAATAGTACCAGACATAATGGTGCTTTAGGAATTTTCTTTCCAGACTTTCATTAATGGGGCATTCCTGAAGCTTGTAGAAACCAAAAGGAAGTGTTCGCCCAAGTTCCCATTGAATTTGGTATTTTTTACCTTAAAAATTCCACACATGCTGCTATCTTAGGTAAATCTATTGTTTACATGAACCTAGGGGAGGCACTGAAGATGATGCACGATCCCAAGGAATTTCTAGAAAACTAATTTGTGTAGGAACAAACAAAGATTGCATATGCCCATCATGAACTCCCTGATGATTCTATCTATAGAGGTGCCACTTATTTCTCGGAGGCAGTGAGAAGTATCTGCACTCCTCTAGGGAATACTAATATCTTCTAGTATCAAAAGGAGCTGAAAACTACTGTGTTACATTTCATACAGCTCAATTTAATAGTTGAAGAGAATATATAGAATCAAAATAAATAAAAGGAGGATAAATAAGCATTATCCAGTTATTCTACTATTCCTACTGAGAAGTTAAAGGAGAACGTTAAGGTTGTTCTCGAAGGCCCTGTGAGAACAAAACCTTCCTCAACAATAGAGTCCTTGGACATATCAACATATTTTAAGAAGAACTTGGGAAAAATCAGCTCAAAGGTACATGCAGAGGTAGAAATGGCTGAGCCACTAGCAAAGAAGAAGAAGGTTTAGGGAGTCATTCCACAAGTACAATTACAGGAAAAGAACCTTGAGCATCCACCACATGTGATTCAGATGGTAGAATAGCCTAAACAAAAATTTCTGCATGTTCAACCAATTCAACAGGTAGATCCACTGCCCCTGGACAATATTGAGGTATAGGATATTCACATTGATATTGAAGAGGAAAAATCTCCTTCTACCTATGTCTATCATGTTACTATTTCCACTATCATGTCATCATCTGTTATAACCACCTATTCATCTAGGAATATCTTAGATACTCTATTTCTATAACATTCTTTTTCTGAAATTAATTTGTTCCATATTCTTTCTGCCACCAATGGCACACCCTTGGTATCGAAAAATATGCCTATTTCTATTCCTCTTTCCACTTCACCTATTCCTTTGAAATCATTAGAACTACATAATGCCTCTACATCCTCACATTATTTAGTTTCACAACTTGGTAGTTCTTCCATTCCCACAACTTCCTCCCTTGAACCCATTACATCTATCCCCACTTCCATTTCTTCTTCACTTGCATCTATTGTTGCCACACCTTCCACTACCATTCACTCCCTTAGTATTCATATTTCCATCCCCAAAACTTCTCAACATGCACCCATAGTAATTGTTCATGAGGGAACCATCTCAACAACAGATGAGATGGACGGTTTTGGAGAATATGTAGTTGTCTCGTTAGAAAAATAGATTTGAAGCAGAAAAGAGAAATATGTGGTTAAAAAAGGACCTAAAAGGTCAAGGAAAGGAACCTTCAAGTAGGTGTCAGTCCTGAATTAGATCATATGGAAAATTGACTCCATTGCTGTAAAACAAGAAGCCCTAATGTTGTAAAGGAAAGTGTCCTATGGCTAGGGTTTAAGAGGCCATCAACGTACTGGGGTTGAAAGAGAGATGCACAATGTTCAGCAAGTATATAACAACAAGTTTCAGAGATGAGAAAGGTCCACACCTGATTAACTGAAGGCTGGTCCAAGCTTTCTCTTCAATCCTCTTCTTGCTCCTCTCGCTCCAAGAGACCTGCAAAACAAGTTATACCTTCCTCAAACCATTATGACCATACATAAGACAATGATAATCAAATAAACATAAACAAATGATCTGAATAACATCATCATATGATTAGAAACAGAGATTCAATCACACATTGAACAATGATTTGGGAAGAAGAAGGACATCACATCTTTATTAATCTTGAAAAAAAGTACAAATATACCTTCTCTTCAAGTTGGCACCTCACGAAACCTTGATCTGGATTTGCTGCTTCTCTTCTCCAAAGAACTCAGCCTCCAAGCTCTGCAACACAAGGGAAAGACCTCCAGGGAAAAGGTGTAGGCAAAGAGAGTCCCAATTCCTCCAGCATAACAATGCATAAATTCCAAGTCCCCTTTCATGGACCTCCCTACCTCTATTTATATGATGAAGAAGAGTTAGGGGCGAAGCCAAAGTGGTTACAACTGAAGGAGTCAGTTGTATAACTACCCAAACTAACTCAAAAGGCGTATTTTTATGTTTTAATGTTGAGAAACGGATGCGCAACTCTGAAGGAGGAAAACCCGCGCATGATACGCAAGTTTACACAAGAGAAACCCGCGAATATATGCATGTGCGACTTGCAAAACACAAGAGTCGCGCATGATGCGCGGGTTGCACATATGGAGATTCGCGCATACACAAAAAAACGCATTTTTAAGGTATTTCTGGGCATTTTCAGACTTTGGTGTCTTCTGGAAAGTTTTATCTAACTGAAATACCTTTCCAACGGTGCAGAAATGAGGTCAAACGGAGTTACAGAACTCAATATATGGGTCCTCCAAGATAGGTGTTTTTTCAGTGACTTTCAGGAAGTGTCGACATGCGACGAAATCATGGGAAAGTGGTCACAGGCAGAGATGTGTCATTTTGGGCTATAACACCTAAACACATCAGCTTCTATGGGAGCATTTGCTGGGGAAAACTTTGATTCAGTGTCTGAATTGAATAAAGAGGTGGAAGAAAAGGAGCAGGAACTACAGAGGTATAAAGAGGACCAAGCATAGGCTAAGGCACATCATAATCAGGAAATCCAAGAACTAAATTTTGAATATGAGGAGAAGCTAACGCAAATTCAAGAACAAAATGAATACCTCAAGAAGAAGCTTGAGAAGGCAAATGATCTGAATGATAAATAGGATAATAAGATTTATGTCCTTGAGAAGCAGCTCAAATATCTCCAACTTGTATCGAATGCTTCTTCTTTCTCCAAATTCATAGGAGAATAATTTAAACAATTATCCTGCAGATTCCATGATGATTATTATCAAGGAATGGCCAATATTTTTAAAGGATTCAATGAAATGCAAGAGTTATATAATGCATTTGAGCACAAATATGACATTCTCCATGATCACAAAATAAGGAGAAAGGAAGACACCAGGGCTTATGACAATCTAGTAGAGTGGCAGAAGTATGTCAAAGAAAAAGTAGATGATTTTCCAGTCTTAGACAAGCTAAAGCTCAAGAAGATCGAAGTTTCAAGTGAGACATGGGATAATTTTTGTGGCCTGCTGGAGTGCATCATTAAGGATGGATAGGTGTCTTGCAAGAGAATATGGTTTGATTCAGAAACCTTGTTAGGTTTTCTAGATGTGCCATTGTTGGATCCTATTGATGAGGCTATGCCCTGGAAGCTAAAACTGGAACAAATTTAAAGTTAATTTGCTAAGGTCAAGGAAGAAATCTAGCAGATCAATCAACTTAACTTAGATGAAATCAAGCAATGGATCGAGACACCGCTCACTTCATGGATGAGGTTTGACTTGTTTCTCTGAGAGTGGGAGAATGTCAAGAAGAAAGAGATCACATCCCTGATTTGCAAAGAAGAGTTGCATTTGGAGCACAATCGATATTAGAAAATCGAGGATCTGATGAATGCATTTGATAAGTGGCCATCCACCCTTGGAAAATCATGACATAGAATATTTTGTAATCCCACATCTTGGGAAGAATCTCTTCTTTGTAAAAATTTTCTAATATTATTTAAGGGGAAGGGTGTCTACCAACAAAAGAGAGGCTCACGGGATTAAGTCTAGGATAACCACTTGATAAGGGAATTCCAAAAGACATATCAAGAAAGCTTTGTAATCTTGGAAAGATTGTAATTTTTTTCAATTTTAATAAAGAGTTATAGTTTCTTATGTTGTGTTTTATGGTTATTCATCAAATTTCTTTCATGAATTTTAGTCAATATTCTATCTTTTATGACAGACTGGTTACATGTTGCTTATGTATTGGATATGTTAACTTATGTACTAATGTTTCATTACAATCTTAATATGTTAAATGTGCATTGAATATATTTTTTTATTTAATTTACATAACATTTTCAGCAACTATTGAACAATTATTGATCCCTAATGCTAATTTTTCAAGTGGTATTTCCTGATGGGATAGTTTTGCACACATAATACTTTGAATTGAACATTGCAATTGTTATTGTTAGTTTTATTTGAAGTTGGTTTAAGGGAATAAACCTGATCTATATGTTTATAAATTGGGAAATTATTTCTTTATCATCAATCATTCATTATAATCGTTCTGCTTAAAGATATTTCATAATCATCGTCTTAGTTTTCTTAGACAATTTAGTCTAGTGTCAAGTTACATTTGAACCTTTCTCAGATATTCCTTGTAGGAAGAACAAATCTACATGATCTAAAAACCCTTGTGCCAGTGGAGGCCTTCTATCCATGGGATTTAGTCATCCCAAACAACTCAGACATATAATATTCTCTATGTGGGATAGATTCAAAACCTTTTTTATTGGACTTTATCCTTGTGTTTATTTCCTATAGATTAACCAATAGCCTACAAACCTGGGCCATCAACAAAAAACACTAGAAGGAGGGCCATAGATAAATATGTTAAAAAATATCACAAGTAAATATCCTCCTAGTTCACCAATCATTACTAGAATCTAGATCCAAGATTCCATGTCTGCAACTTAGTCTATAGAAATTCAGATAGTAGTCCCTTTCACCCCTATTCTATAACAAGTCATTAGAAGACTAGAATTCCTCTTTATGTCATGAACTAAGGGAACTCTCACCCTTGAACAGTTGAGAAAAATTACACAAGACATAACTTCTAGGGTAGAACAGAGGACTGAATAAACTACAAGCCTTAGAGAAACTTTGTCCTTAACTCATACAGGTGATAACTCCCCTATTAATACAAATACTTAAAACACTACTCAACAGGGATAAGCTACTGAGATTCAGATAGATCGATTGTTTGAATAGGAAGAACAACCTCAAATAGATACATCCCAATATACAACCTAGTGGACCACCACCTACGCCATCTTCTTCATTTTCATCTCCATTTGAGGACTCCTCAGATAATAAGACATATTCCGATCCTTCTTCATTTGAAGAAGCACAAATATTCAAGCAATTAAACAGGCCTTGTCTAGACCAGGATGTTGTCTTTGTCCCTGGGAAACAACACAAGTTTCCTAATAATCCTTAGAAGTGGATCCCAAAATTTAATCCAGATGAGATATCCTTTGCTAAGGACCATATCAATACCTTTATGCAAGACATAAGGTTTGGAAACATAGTCCTTGAGGACGTGGTGTGCAAACTATTTCCACATTCCTTCAAAGGACATGCTTCTACTTGGTTTTTTGCATTGGAGTCTGAAACTATCAACTCATGGTATGAGTTTAAGAAATTGTTTCTTGAAAATTTTGTGGATGACAGTACCCATGGAGATCTTGTAAAGGATCTATCCTCCCTTACGATAAAGTGAAAAGAAAGAGTCAAGGACATTAAAAAGAGGTTTTCCTATTTGAAAAATAGGATCCCTACCACTATTCTTCCTTGGGAATAATTCTTGGTGGCTTATTACATTAAGGGTTTACATAATACAATTGCTATGTGGGTTAAAAGGGCTCACAAAAATAATCTTCAAGAATCTTTTACGTAATCTATCTTCGGAGAGAAGGACATTTTTTCCTAAAGAACAATCTTGATGTCCAATCAAACCAGCCTTATACATCTAGAATGAGGTAGGAAAACGTTCCTAAACCCACACCCCAAAACAAAGACCCTTATGACATGGACAACATGAAGAAACTTTTGAAAAGTATTTCAAATGATATGGTAGATCTTAAGAGAACTAATAATGATATACAAGTAAATAATATAGGTTTGGTAAGGCCACCATTTAGGAGACCTTACCAGCCTCCTCAGAATAAACCTCTTTAGAATCCTAAAGAAACACTTACCTCTAATGAGATTTACTCCATTTTTAAAGCCTTAAGTTATGGACCACAAAATACATAGGATGATAGTAAAGACACTTTATAGGGAGCTACAAATTATGTACCTCCTAATGAAAAACATGGTAAACACATGAACACCATTAACTATTTTTTAGAACTTCCCATAGTAGATGAAGGAGATGAATATGAAGCCATATTTGGTCTACAACATTCTTATAATACCAGAAGCAAATTCCATACATCGCAAGCCAATCCACCATCAACATCCACTCCAAGTGCAAGTAAAGCAATGACACCAAAAGATAAGGTAATTGCTGAAGTTGAGTACAATTTGGTAGATGATTTGAAAAAGGCCAAATAAAATATTTCTTTATTTGAGCTTCTTCAAATACCATCTACAAGATAAAATTTACCTAAAAATATGATTTTAAATAAATCAAGAGAGGTTCAAAATAATAATTTAAAAATTTCTGCAAAGCATGACAATCAAAAGACTAGTATGAAAAGGGTTCCCCCTTTCCTACTAACTTTTGAAATTTTCAATAAAAACATAGACAATTGAATGATTGATTCAAGAGCTTCATCTAATGTCATGCCAGTTTTTTTCTCTAGGAAATTAAATGCAACCTGGGAGTCTTGTCCCACCCAAATAATCCAATTAGAAAAATCCATAATTAATGTGATAGGTGAAATAAGGAATGTCCTCCTGACATTATCCATAGATCCTAGGATACATCAGATAATAGACATTGTTGTGGAAGATATCCTTGAAACCTATGGCATGTGGCTGAGTAGGGATTGGTTATAGAAGCTCAAGTGCTACTTTTCCACTGATTGGTCAGACTTGTGGTTTCCATACAATGGCAGACCAAATAAAATTAAAATGTTTAATGAACCTTTCATGAAGAAAATAGTCACAAATATTAACGAACCTAGTGAGCTCGTTGTTTTATTCACTTCATCTATATCAGACTACACCTTTGAATCTTTCTTTGGGAATTTTCCTATTGATTCCTCCCCCACTGAGGATGTTGATAAATTGATAGAAATCAATTATTGTATAGTTGTTCCATTCACTGGTGATATTGTTCATAATGTTTACAATGTTAATACAAATTTTAGGTTAGATTTATCTTCTTGGACACTTTTTTTGATGGGTCTAAATCCAAGGATGGTGGTGGTGCAAGTTGCATACTGATTGATCCAAAATGCATCAAACTAATGATTTCCTGTATACTGAAATTCGAATGCACAAAAAATATTGTTGAATATGAGGCTCTTGTGCAGGGGCTCAGGAAATAAATATATGTAAGATCTCAAGTCATTGAATTCTACATAGATTCTGAAATCATAGTCAAGAAGGTAAGGAATAAGATCCATTCCATATCTACCCGTTTGTTAAATTATCAGAAACTGGACAACTTCTTTCAAATATTTTAATATTAAATATGTCCCTAGGTCACAGAAATTTGATGTAGATCTCTTAGCCAACACTGCATCTAGGGTCATTCCCCCAGAAGGCTTGTCCCCTAATACCTTTATAATCGAGCTTATGTACATACCCTCTATACCCGATAATGTCACAAGTTGGAAATTTTTTGATCATGATATTCATATTTTAGACTTCTTAACATCCCAGGACACCTTTAAGGATGTAGACATAGATGAGGATGATCATGATAAGTCTTTATCTATCCATAGTTTCCCCTCCAACTTGATCACCAAGTCAGTCATCAATCTAGAGAAATATTATGACCCATAGGATAAATTTAAAGGTAATCCTAGCTGCAAAACTCATAGTTCTTCTCCTAGTTTTAAAACTGTTAATATTGGAAATGAGAAAAACCCTCAACTCATCAACATAGGGATTACTTGTTCCCCAGAGGAAGAAAGGGATTTAATTATAATCTTTACAGAATTCAAATATGTTTTTACATGGACTTATGATGATTTAAAAACCTTTGATTCTTTTATCATGCAGCACAACATACCTCTAAATCCTGACATAAAACCCTATTAGCAAAATTTGAGGAAGATGCATCTCATTCTTGAACCATCCATTAAAAAATAATTTGAAAATTTGTTAAAATATAGGATCATTTTCCCGGTTAGACACACTCAATGGATCTCTAACCTAGTCCATGTCCACAACTAGAGTGGAGAAATTAGCTTATGTGTGGATTTCCACAACTTAAACAGACCATCTGAGAAAGACAATTACCCTGCTCCTTCAATGTAACATATTTTACAAAGAGTTTCGAGTGTGAAAATGTTTTCCCTACTAGATGGTTTTTCAGGTTATAATCAAGTTCTAGTCACAACCTCAGACCAACTTAAAAACTATTTCAGAACATTGTGGGGCACATTTTCCTACAAGAGAATGACTTTCGGACTGATCAACGCTGGTGAAAAATTCCAAAGAGCTATGGACATAACCTTCAAAGGTTTGATGCAAAAAAAATTTGTTGTTTTTTTGGATGACAACTATTTTTTCGAAAAACACTACATGATCATTTGTTTGCATTGAGATAGGTTTTTGAGAGATGTAGAAAGTATGGGATTTCTTTGAATCCAAAGAAGTCAATTTTTGCAGTTACAAAAGGTAATCTTCTGGTCTTTATTGTTTCCAAATATGGGATGATAATTGACCCAGAAAGAATATAAGCTAATGCAAAAATTGGACTCGCAAGTTCAAATAAAGACATGCAATCTTTCCTTGGAAAGATAAATTTTGTCAGGATATTTGTACCAAACTTTGAAAAGATTGTTAGGCCACTGCAATATCTAATTAAGAAATATTTTTTATTTAAATGGTCTGACATTCAGAAGGATGCATTTATCAATATTAGGAAATCTTTAATGGATGCTCCTACATTGATGCCCCTCATTTTGACAAATATTTTATTTTGTACTCATGTGCTACTGATTTTTCTCATGTTGTTGTCTTGACTCATAAATATGAAGAGGACACAAAGATCCCTATCTCATTTATGAGTTCCACATTCAAAGGGTTCGAACTAAACTATACATAGATTGATAAGCAAGCCTATGTTGTTTACAAATATGTCAAACATTTCAGGCCATATTTGTTGAAATATAAAACAAGGGTGATCATACCCTATGTAGCTATAAGAAATGTTTTGGATCAGAAGGATTTAGGAGAGAAGAGAGCTCACTAGATGACTACGCTTCAAGAATATGATTTGGATATTAAGATTTCCAAGATTGTCAGAGGGCAAGGGTAATGTTTACTAGCATCCCAATATAATGATGCAGAGTAGGAACACCAGTGGATTCAAGAGGAAGACATTCCTATAGAAATAGTTGGTGTTATTTCTTCTCCATCTTCCGAATGGTATGATGATATTAAGTTTTATCTTACTCACAGGTATGCTCCTCCAACCATGAATTTTAATAAGTGTAGGAATTTGAGGTTAAAAGTAGCACCTTACAAATTTATTGATAATGTGATTTTCCATAGAAATTATGATGGTGTCTTTCTCAGGTGTGCAGAAAAACCAAAAGCTAACAATCTTTTTCTTGAAATTCATGCAATCCCTACAAGAGGACATTTTTCAAGTGAACCACTGCACATAATAGTTTGAGAGATGGTTATTACTAGCCTACACTGTTCAACTATCCACTTATATTTGTCATAATTTGTGAGTCCTGTCACAAATGTGCTGGTAATCTTGAACAACCATACTTTCCCCTGCAGCTTGTTACTGCCCAGTTTCAATTTCAAGAATGGGGAATGGATTTTGTTGGCCACATTACTCCTCCATATTCTTTGCAACATAAGTACATCTTAACGACAACATATTATTTTACTAAGTGGGTAGAAGAAATTCCTCTTAGAGTTTCTAATACAAACTCGATTATATAATTTTTAGAGAGTAATATTAACACTAGGTTCGGTGTTCTTGAGTATCTGGTATTTGACAATGCCTCATATTTCAATTCAATTGATATTACACAATATTCCCTTGAAACGGGGATTAAAGTGAAGTATTATGCAAACTATTACCCCCAAGGGAATGGATTAGCATAATATTCCAATAAGAATATGATCAACATCTTAAAGAAGAATGTGGCTACACACCAGAGAGATAGGCACTCTAAGTTCTTCAAATCCCTATGGGAAGATCAAATCACTCCAAAAGTTTCTATCGTAAACTATCCTTACTTCCTTAGATATGGTAAACAATATATTCTACCATCGAATCTACTCCTTCCATCAATATAGATAGCACAATATCTTTCACACGATGATGAATCTTATCCTCTTCAGAACAGAATTGAATCACTACTTAAATTAGAAGAGGGGAGGGATAAATCCATAAATAATATATGTCAACATCAACAACTGGTTAAGAGGTGGTTTGATGATAAATATTTGACCAACTGTGACTTTCAGGTTGGGGATCTGGTACTGAAATGGGACAAACCCCACAAACACAAGAATGACTACACAAAGTTTCAACATCCATGATTACATAAAATCTTGGCCCTGGTACTGTCCAGTTATAGAAATTGGAAGGTTTCCCTCAGCCCTATTCAAAAAATATCTAGCTCCTCAAAACGTATTTTTCTTAAGGTAAGTTTTTCTTATCTGTACATAGGTGTTTTTCTTTTATTAGTTTTTCTTTTTGGCTTGTTTTGTTTTGATTAAATTTTTCTTTGCTTTACTAATTACAAAACATGGTATGGATACAACAATCGGTTGCAGTTGGTAGTAATATTATCTTCAATTTTTATAACTAAGGAATTTCAACTTAGATATGTCAGAAACCTTTACTTAGTTTATATCTGAAATACTGCCTTCATGGGAACACTATCTGATGTCTATGCCAAGTCTTTAAATTGGATCTTCCCCTTCCAGAATCACTATATTTATTAACCCTCATGACGATGACTCAGTTTTTAGGAGCATTCTAGTATTCCTATCCGAGGCCTCAATGGTTATTCGCAGTAAATATTTAACAACCCCTTAACCTTTTGTTCTTTTTTAGATCTCACCTTAATAACCTCGAAACTGAATAAAACCACTTAAATAAGTGTAAACTGTGAGATAGGGGGTCTTATTACAAACCAATCTATCATGTTCATAGACATGCTCAGTGAACGATATTACCACCAGATTGTTCCCAAGCTAAGGTAATAGCTTGTAGTTTGCATTTGTAAATAATAATTTGTTTTCTTTTGTTTTTAAGTACAACTTGTTGTATTCAAGTACATGGGGTTTTATCACAAGCCATCCTGACCATGTTCATGGATCCTATTTTGAACTGGAATTACTGATAGGTGGTTACCAAGCCATGGTAATTTATTTAGGTGTAAAATCTAAAAGACAAAGAGTATCGTGACAGAGCTAGCTTGTTATGTTTCTAGGTAGGACTTGTGGGTGGCATTATATCTTATAAGGGAGGTGGTATTGTTTCAAGAAATTTGTTGTGTTACTGTAAAGAAAAAACGATGAACATGAAGAGAAGAAAAAAGATGTATTTTGTGTACAATAAATCTGTGTATATATTCACTAATAAACCATCTACATTCAATGTTATTACTAGTTTGATGGTCTTGAGATAGATCAAGGTTTTTTTTAGGCTTATCATAAACTGACCTCTTCTGCTGACATCCTTCTTACACATATACCTTATTATTTTTGAAACTTTCTCATCTTTTGAGTATCATTATTAGTGGTTATGGGGCTGGAAGATGACAATTGTGTGTATCACTTCTGCTAATATTCGTTTGTATTTTCATCAATTTACTATTCATTATAGAATTAAATGTTTTTACTTGACTGATATATCTTCTTTGAAATTCTCATGTTGATCTATACAGAAACAACTGCTTTTCCCAACAAGTTGCCATTTGTTGCTGGCAACAACAGATCCCATTTTAGCTGTTAAAATGGTATCCCCATTCATCCATTAATATGGCCTTGAAGGCCATGATCATTTTAATGGGGGTTTTCTTCACCCATATTGTAAGTACTATGTTTTGGTTTAATAAAATTTCCATCAAAAACATTTTTTTGTTTTGCGGATTCCGGAAGTATTTTTTTAAGGTTTTTGGAAAATGTTTTCCCGCATTCTGCAACCCACAAATGTGGATTTTAGATTCTAAAATTTCCTTTATTTTATTGATGTTTTCTTTTCTGCAACCCGTAAATGCGGATTGCGGATGTCAGAAAACCATCTTGTTAATAAAGTTACATTTTTCAGTTGCTCTTTCTGCATCCTGCATTGTAGATTGTGGATTGCGGAAAGGGAAAAGTCTTTCTATGAATAGTTTTTTCATTTTTAGTTCCATATTTACACAACCTATAATGTGGATTACAAAAAGAAGAAACTCAATAAAAAAATAAAATTGCAATATTTCCTACCTGCAACCCACAAATCTTTTGTGGATTGGGATTATGCAAGTTGATAAATCTATTCCTGAATTCAAATGCCATTCCGCATCCCACAACCTGCATTGCAGATTGCAGATTGTGGAAATCAAAGATCGACGAATTTGTTAAAACACGTCTCCCCATTTTGGTTTCCTGCTACAATCTCATCCATCGATTTGATAAAAATATATGGTGCAGATTTATTTTGTTGTTAAGGCTTGGTGTATTTTAATGATTTGAATTTATGAATTCTTCACCATTTTCACTTGGGATTTTTATTTTGCTTGATATTTTTACTACGATTTTCTCATTGAGGTCACCAATCCTATGGTTCTCAAGCTGTAAATGGGTAACTTTTCAATTCTCAATAGTTAAGTTATCTTGTTTTTACTGTGGGTAAATTTAAATTATGGTTGATAAATTTATATAATAATTTGCCTCCAAATCTGCCAACATTTCCAGAAACACCAAATCCAAGACCACTCTCAAATGAGTAGAAGAGAAAATACCCAAACGCCGACATATTTTATGACACCAATTGACAACTGTCGGAAACCCTCTACCTTGACTGGTCTGAGATCTATGCTATATTTGAAAATGATGATTTCTCTTCCATCATTCATGACCATCCATCGTACACCAATATCAACGATTCCTATCTCCATTGCATTACAGCTAGAACTCCTTTTATGCCTTACATGAACCCGATCAAGTGGACACTTAACCATGCAAGACCTAAGGAATAGTCTTTTGATGGAAATCCTCACACTCACGTGGCCTCTTTGCACCTAGAATTCTTTGCAAGATCGTATTCTCTCAAAGCTCCCCAATAAATTCTGACTTCCCAATTCCGTAATGTGGCCATGGCCCATTTTGATTTTGACGAATTGATAAAATCATGGATGGACAAACCTGCATAGTTCATCCCTAAAATAGACAAGTCCTACCCTATTTCTTGGTTTAGGGAGCCTTTTTTCCCTACTAGTAGCCATGCTTTGCATATTGTATGGGTTACCCAATTACACAATGTTCAAAGTTGAATGGGATCCTATATCCCATCATATATTGACTACAAGTGAATCATTAAATTGGGAACATATCGTATCAGTTTTTTTGAAAGAGTAAACTAAGAAATACAAAAAGACCCCAACATCCAGGAATCCTGTATACTACTTGTTAGGGTATGTGATGTATGTTTTCTATGCGACGTCTTAATTCCCAACGATGGGATGGAACTAGATGAGGACGTCACCTCCTGTCCATATCTACTACTCAATTTTGTGGGAGGACAACTTCGTTCCTCAGATTTATGAAAATTTTGACCACTTCATTGTATCAATCTATCAAAATATTTTCAAAGGGGATGCCCCCACTTTCTCGAAGAGGGCAATAGCATTAATTTCATTAATTGGTGATTGGTATGTAGGGGAATATTTCTCCTATATCCCAGTTTGGGAAAGCAACACAGTGCATCTTCATCCAAGTATAGTACCAGACATAATGGTGCTTCAAGAAATTTCATTCCATACTGTCATTGATGGGGTATTACCAAAGCTTGCAACAACCAAAAGGAAGTGTTGGCCCAAGTTCCCATTGAATTTGGGATTTTTTACCTTCCAAAATTCCACCCATTATGATATATTGGGTAAATATATTGTTGACATGAACCTAGTGGAGGCACCAAATAGGATGCATGATACCAAGGAATTCCTGGAAAACCATTTTGTGTAGGAACATACAAATAATGCATATGCCCATCAGGAACTCCCTGACGATTCTATATATAGAGGTTCCACTTATTTATGGGAGGTAGTGAGAAGGATCTTCACTCCTCTAGAGGAGACTCATATATTCTAGTATCAAAAGGAGATGAGAACTATTGTGTTACATTTTAGATAACTCAAGTTAACATTGGAAGAGAATCAACAGAAACAAAATACAGAAAAGGTGTCTAAAGAAGCATTAGCGAGTTCTTTTATTGCTCCTACTAAGAAGTCAAAGGAAAAGTGTAAGGTTGTTCTCATAGGTCCTGTGAGAACACACCCTTCCTCTATAGCATAATCCTTGCACATATCAGTAGAGTTTAATAAGAACTTGGAAAAACTAAGATTAGAGGTACATGCATGGGTAGCAATGGCTGAGCCACCAATAAAGAAGAAGAAGGTTCAGGAATCCGTTCCATAAGTACACTTATAGGAATAAATACTTGAGCCTCCACCACAAGTAATTTAGAGGGTAGAACAACTTGAACAACAAGTTCTTCATGTTCAAGCAATTTGGAAGGTAGATCCACTGAACCTCTCCAATATTGAGGTACAATATATTAATGGTGATCTTGAAGAGGATAAGTCTCCTTATACCTATGTTTGTCCTGTTACTATTTCCACTATCATGTCATCATCTGTTACAACCACCCAATCATTTGGAAATATATTAGACACTTTGCTCCCACATCATGCTTTTCTGAAATTAATTTGTCCCATATTTTTTCTGCCACCAATGGAACCCCCTTAGTATTGCAAAATATGCCAATTTCTATTCCTCTTTCCACTTCACCTATTATTTTGACATCATTAGAACTACATACTACCTCTACATCCTCACATTCTTTAGTTTCACAACTTGGTAGTTGTTCCATTCTCACAACTTCCTCCCATGAACCCATTACATTTGTGCCCACTTTCATTTCTTCATCATTTGCATATATTGTTCCCACACCTTTCACTACCATTCCCTCTCTTAGTATGCATATTCCCATCCATGAAACTTCTCATCCTACGCCCATAGTCACTGTTCATGACGAAACCATCTTAACAACAGATGAGATGGCCTATTTTGGTGAAGATGCAGTTGCCTCCTTGGGAGAATACTTTCTTAGCAGAAAATAGAAAGTTGTGGTTAAGAAAGGGTCAAAAAATCAAGGGAAGGAACCTTCAAGTAGGGGTCAGTCCTAAATCAGATCATCTGGAAAGAAACTCCACTATCGTAAAACAAGAATCCCTAAACACAACAGTTACTATGGTATATTTTTTGGGGGAAAACCTTGATTTAGTGTCTCAACTGGATAAAGAGGTGGAAGAAAATGAACAAGAACTACAGAGGTCCAAATAGGTCCAGGCACAGGATGAGGCACAACATAAGAAGGAAATCCAATACCTAAAGGATGAATATAAGGAGAATCTAAGGAAGCTTCAAGATAAAAAAGATTACATCAAGAAGAAGCTTGAGAAGGAAGATGGTTTGAATGATCAACATGATAATAAGATTTCTATCATTTAGCAAGATCACAAATCCTCCAACTTGTATCGACCACCTCTTCTTTCCCCAAATTCATAGGAGAAGAATTTAAAAAATTAGCTTGCAGAGTCCATGATGATTATTATCAAGGAATAATCAATATTTTTAAAGGATTCAATGAAATGCAGGAGTTATATAATGCATTTGAGCACAAATATGACATTCACCACAATCACAATAGAAGGAGAAAGGAGGCGACCAAGGATTATGGCAATCTAGTAGACTGCAAGAAGTATATCAAAGACAGACCAGATGATTTTCCAGTCTTAGAAAATCTCAAGCTCAAGAAGATTGAAGTGTGAATTGAGACATGGGAGAATTTTTGTGACCTGGTTGAGTCCATCATTAAGGATTTAAAGGTGGTGGCTTGTAAGACGAGATAGTTTGCTTCAAAAACCTTTCTAGGTTTTATGGATCTACCATTGTTGGATCCTATTGATGAGGCTATTCCTCCGAAGCTAAAAATGGAACAAATTAAAAGATAAGTTTCTAAAGTCAAGGAGGAAATCTAGGAGATCACTCGTCTTAGATTGGATGAAATCAAGCAATGGATGAAGACACCTCTCAATTCACTTATGAGGATTGACATGTTCCTCCGAGAGTGGGAGAAGATCAAGAAGAAAGAGATCACATCCTTGATTTGAAAAGAAGAGTTTCATTTGGGGAATGCTCAATATCGAGACATCCAGTATTCGATGAATGCATTTTCCAAGTGGTGGTCTGCCCTTGGAAAGTCATGAAATTGAATATTTTGTAATCCCACATATTGGGAAGATTCTCTTCTTTGTAAATTTTTTGTAATATTATTTAACGGGAAGGGTCTCTCCCAAGAGAGGAGAGGCTCATGGGATTAATTCTAGGAGAACCACAGGAGAAGGGACTGCCAAAGACATATCAGGAAATATCTGTAATCTTGGCAAGATTGTAATTTTTTGTAATTTTAATAAAGAGTTACAATTTCTTATCTTATGTTTTATGGTTATTCATCAAATGTCTTTCATGAATTTTAGTCATTCCTCTATCTTTTATGACATACTGATTACATGTTGCTCATGTATTGGATATGCTAACTTATGTATGAATGTTTCATTAGAATATTAACATGTTAAATGTGCACTGAATAAATGTTGTTATTTAATTTACATAACATTTTCTTCAACTATTGAACAGTCATTGATCACTAATGCTAATTTTTCAATTGGTATTTCCTGATAGGACGGTTTTGCACACATAATACTTTGAATAAAGCATTGCAATTGTTACTGTTAGTTTTATTTGAAGTTAGTTTAAGGGAATAAAATTGATCTATTTGTTTAAAAATTGGGAAATTATTTCTTTATCATCAATCATTCATCATAACTATTCTTCTTAAACATATTTCACAATCATTGTCTTAGTTTTCCTAGACACTTTAGTTTAGTGTCCAGTTATTTTCGAACCTTTCTCAGATATTCCATGTAGGAATAACATATCTATGTGATCTGAAAACCCTTGTGCTAGTGGAGGCCTTGTATCCATAGTATTTAGTCATCCCAAATAACTCAGGGATTGAATATTCTTCGTGTGGGATCGATTCGAATCCTTTCCGGTTGAACTTTATCCTTTTGTTGATTTCTTGTAGATTAACCAACAACCTACAAGCCCGGTCCATCAACACATTGCAATACTAGATTACCTTAGTTGTGTATAATAATGAAAACATGCATATATGTTGAGTGAGGAATAGATTTGTAAGTGGTGCCATAGAATAGTTTGGAACTATTTGAAGAATTCCATAGGAAGGAGGTACTTTCCTAAAAAAAACACACCAAATATTCTTTGAGTCTTCCCCTCAAGATATAAATAAGTTGTTGGATATCCCCACTGATGAACAAGTCAACTAAATATAAGAAACTACTATCAAAGCTAAACAATAGTGGTTGAATGAATATGTATGAGTGGGTTAAACAAATTTTTGATGAGTTTTTTGAAGAGTAAGTGTGTTTGAATATTAATAACATATTAATTATTCATAAAAAAATATAAACTATGGAAATAATTACTAATATATCTTTCTATCTACCAAAAAACATACAACTTGAAATAAAATTCGAGAAAAGAGAACAACAAGAGAACATTGATATACATGGTTCACCTAATATGGGATACGTCCATAGGAAGGGTTGCATCTTCCACTATTATGAAAAATAGATTTCCAAGATTACATGGAATCCTCACATATAAATCACATCAATATCCATCATCCAATTATGTCACAATAATGTGTGTACCAATGACACACATAACTAGTGATGCAAGATGAACTGCAATCAACACATACCTAAAAAGGTCTCCTTCAACTCTATTATATACCAAGAGGTTTGGATTACAATACATCCCATAACAAATATGGGATAAATGAATTGCCACCTCTTTATATAGAGAGTGGTTGCAAAGGATATAATTACAATGATGCATGTGGGATAACTCTATTTTATAATATTAGAGTTATTTTATGGATTTAAATGATATTTTACCTATATATCACATAAGTCATCATTACATATTCTAAAAATACCCCCTTAGTTATGACTGGGATAAATAATACAAATAAAGGAAGGTTGCAACATATGAACACCCCCCTTGATCAAAACTTCTACAATGCTCCATAAGATGTGAAAAAAAATACACTTCACCTCATGGAATTGATGAATACAACACCTTCTTCTCATGAAACTACATCTGAGCCAAGTTGTATGATGAACACTTGCACAACACAATAGTGTATGGCTAATACAACAGAACATGTGGTTGCAAACTGATCACAACTCGTAACTCAATTGATAGTTTAAAGAAATATGCAATAGAACACATGAAAAATACAAAACCCCAGATCCATACATCAAAATAGTATTTAGAGAGATCTTACTAAAGATTACATTTCAAATACAATACTCAGATAGAATATCCATTAAAACATGAGCCAAGCCAATAGTCTTCACAACTTAGCTGAAATATGCATGAATAATAGAATATGGATGTCCATCATACACATTTACTGGAATATGGTGATATAATATAATAAAATTACAACATAACATTTCTTCTTAACATCAACTACCTTTGATGTAGTCAAGGATAAGCTTTGAAAGAGGAACAATGTTGAAAAACCAAATATTTTCCACCATCATATTCTTAAATAAGGAAGGATAATAGAAACGAGCTATCCCACAACATATATATCTAATATGCACAAAATAAATTCCAAGAGTAAAGCATATAATAAAAATGACAATCCCAAAAAGCATAAGAGATGATAAAATGACATTGCTCAAGAAAACATAAATAATAGGAATTGTATCTATGGTATTTATTCTATGCAAGACCATATAAATTTTGAGTAAAAGATTATAAAAAATGACAAGACATGATACGATAAATATGTTGAAATAATGTAAGTTTGAAGAATATTCTACTTGTTCTTTACATTATTATTATTCCTCCTTCGGGAGATGTCACTGATGTAAAAGGTCATGAGGTAAAACCCTCTATTGTAAGTCGGGTCAATAGCACCTAGAAAAGAATAATATAATTATTATTGTGAGATTTACTAGGTAGGTCAGCCTGTCAGTTAGATAGGTCAGACCAGTTAGGTTAAACGTCAGTTGGGAATTTTAGTATAAATAGGGAGGCTCCCTACCTAATTTATACACAACACACAAACACTTGTATTGCATAAGATAGAGAAATAAGGAGGGACATATAAGGATGATGACTAGTGTTTTTGGTCTTTGGATCTTATGCTTATGGCTTGGTATCTCTCTCTCTATGAGACCTTGTTCTTTGGTCATATCACTTTGGTAATCTATATTGAGGAATTGTTTTTTGGGTTTTTCCCTTTAGGGGTTCCCATGTTAAATTGTTGTGTACCTTGTGATTGTGTTTCTTTCAATGATCCTCTTTATGTTGTTATTGTGAAAATGTATTAAATGGTTATCAATTAAGGACTTAATATATTGAAGCATGGAAAAATTAAAATGGTATCAAAGCTAGCCTGAAAAGAGTAGCTTTCATGAGGTAAATCTCTCTCTCCTTCTCCGGACAAGAAAATTAGGGCTTTCTACTAAAGTGGATTTTTAGTGCAAGTAACCTAGGGAAATGCGCCCCTTTTAGGCACATATTTTGGCACCAAGATGGAATTTTTTTAGTGGGAATATCCTCTATAAATTCAAGCCGTAGTTTGTCTTGGAACCAATAAACCAGAAAACCAGATATCTAGAAACATAACTAGAAATTGTAGTACAGAATATTTCAAGTGTAGTTTCAAGGGCTAGAATTTGGATTCTTCATAAATTGACTATACCAGCATACTATTCTTGATCAAGTTCATATTTTTGTGATTACATTTTTCATTTATGAGAAATTTACATTTTTTGTCATTTTTTGATCTCCATGACAAGATGTCTCAAAGCACTATGGTTGATGACAAGTTGGAAGGCATAGAAAACTTTCATGCATGGAACTATAGAATAGGACTATGTAACTAATATAAAATACAATATTCATTAGACTATTAGGTTTCTAGTGAAAGGGTGTAACCCTTCACTATGTTGGCTCAAGACATATGAAAGGCGAGCTTATTGTACATTTTATCCATCATCAAATATATTATTATTATTCATATTAATTATTAAAATGATAGCCGGATTTGAATAACGAAAAACCAAATTCAGTTGCTCCATTTGGTATCAGAGTAGATTCGTTCCTACACTCTGAGCTCGGACTCAGCTCATCAATTTCTGATTTTTTCCATGGATTACTCTGCCATCTCCATCTCTATTCACGAGCTAGCATCTCCTCCACATGCTCATCTTCAATTTTCCCTTCTTCATCAACCAACAATCCATTATCCCCTCTCCCCCCATACAACTATGCCCTCCCCTTACATCGTTCCTTTCTGCCTACCCTCAACTCCCTTGCACCTGGTTGCTCCACTCAATGCCCTTCTCCATAATCCCTTACTCATTCTCTACTTAACTCGTCACATCCAGCTTCCACCTCATGCCAAATATCTCCCATTCACACCTGCGCATTGCCAACTGTGCGCCACCATACAACCGAGCACCACCATCTCCGTTGCCGGCTGCGTGCTCACTTTGTTGCAATCCCCATCAGCTTCGCCTTGCTCTTTCGTTCACCACACGTGAAACACTCCCACAGATCATGGCCTCGTCCTCAGCGCTCCATACCCAAGATTCCCATCTTCGTGCTTGGCCACGTCCATCCTACCTACCCTCCCTTCTCTGTCCAGCTCGGCCAAATTCCACCCTCGCCGCCCTACCAGTATGTGTGTCATCCAACCTACGACCTGCACAAACCAAAAAACAAACAAAACAAAACAAAGTTAAATATTATAACATAAAATTATTATAATATTTAATTTTCTTTTATTATATTTAAAACGAAAGAATAATATAAAGGGTTTATTATATATTAATTAATTATTATTCTTTTAAACCTCAGTTTAAAAGAATAAATTAAAAAAAAAACTATATACAAAATATTATATAGTTTATGAAAAAATAATAACAATAATATTAATTAATTAATTAATTAATATATTATTATTCAAATTTCACCCTTAAGCCAAAATAGCGCTGAAATACACACCTCCGAATACAAGGTCCAAACCATGGCAGAACTAAAAGATAAAATTGAAAAAGTGGAGAAGGACACTGGGTCCCTTTTTGCTGACCTAAAAGGCTTGAAGGAAAAGATGCAAAATAACAATACATTACTCAAAGACGAGCTTGTTTTGGTACTAGAAAGAAGGATGGATGAAAAATTTGACATTCTGAATGAAAAAACAAAAATATTTGGATGACAAAATGAGTACCATGACTCAAAACATAAACACCTTAACACAGAACATGAGCACCATGATGCAGAACCATAATACATTAATCAAGATGTTATAAAGGCTCATACCCATTCCGGGCCAAGCCAGCAGTCCAGACATGTTAAATGCCTCATTTCATGTTGCCACTAGGAAACACTCACAAAGAATCAAGAAGAATTGCAAAAAGAAATAAAGATTAACAATGTGATGCTTAAGCAAGAGATAGAAACACAAGTACTACTAGAGATGGAGGCACGATTAAACAACAAAATAGACAGTATCAGTAAAATAGTAGAGAATAAGAAAACTAAAAATCACTGGCAATAGTGAAGCAATTCAAATATGTCACTTTCATCATCTAGTAGTTCCGAGACACCATCAAACCATAAGGAAAAATGAAATCAACTTTTCCCTTACAAAGTGCACCCACCTAAGGGAAAAATAGAGTTGTCGAAATACAATGGGAGTGAAGACCAGTGTGTTGCTTGGCTAAACAAAGCACAAGAATACTTTGACATTTACAACATTCAATATGATGAGGAGAAGGTGAAATATGTGTCAATGCATATGGGAAGGGTATGCCTATAATTGGTACTTATGGTGGAAGAGAGATAATTTTACCTACACCTCGAACTTGTTCAAAAATGATTTTTTTAATAGGTTTCAAGGAATCAAAGAAGATGAATTTTTCAGTAAAATTATCGGACTACAACAAGTTGGAAACATTGAGGAATTCACTCATCAATGGGAATCCTTATCAACATGAGTAGTTGGGTTGTCTGACAAGCAAAGACTAGAAACCTATTTATGGGGTCTTAAACCATACCTCCAAAAAGAGTTAAAGTTACATGAGATGCATAACTTAGAATTAGAAAGATGTAAAGCAAAAGCTGTAGAATGCAAATTGGAAGGAATAAAAACAAAAGGAGATAGCCATTATTGACAAGAAAAAAAGACACAATGTAGGTACTATGTAGATACTTGGTCTCCCAGCCATCAATGCCACAAACCTCAATCATACTCCTATGAAATCGAAAGTAGATCAAAGTTATGTAATCGTTACTTTGATAATAAAAAGAAAAAGAAGAAAAAAATATGTCTTCGATGCGGTGATGACTGGATCCCAAGCCATAAATGTAGGAACAATCAGACAATATAGTGTAGAATCACCAATGGATAGGAAGTGCAAGTCTCTGTACCATAAATCTCATCTGATTCTAATACTGACACTGATTCATAATGAAGTATGACATTAAGGAATACTCGAGCTTTGAGGACAAAGCTCCCTTAAAGGGAGTGGCAATGTAACAAATATAAAATACAATATTAATTAGACTATTAGGTTGCTAGTGAAAGGGTGTAACCCTTCACTATGTTGGCTCAAGCCATATAAAAGGTGAGCTTATTGTACATTTTATCCATCATCCAATATATTATTGTTATTCATATTCATTATTAAAATGATAGTCGGATTCGATTAACGGACAACCGGATTTAGTTGCTCTAGACTCATTCTAGAAGCGAATGATCTTGAAAATTTTATCAAGGAATTTGTTTCAAAGAATGAATAAGATGAAGCAAAGGAAAAGTACAAGAAAGACATGATTAGATCCTAGAGGATCGTAGCAGGTTATATCAAGGATCCCTTGATTCCTCGAGTAACCTACAAGGATACACCTAAGGAGATGTTTGATTCCCTATAAATAATGTATGAAGAAGAACATCCCAAGAAGTTAGAAAAGGAATAATTTGAAGAACATATTTATTTCTCCATTCTATCCAGGTCTATGACACCTGCAGGTGACACATGGCCGATTGATAGTGATGCTTTAAATCACGATAAGTCAGAATAAGACTCTCTCTAGTTTTGAGGAAAGAGACTATCCTCAAAAAGTTTCACTAGGAGATGACTATCAATATCCCATCATGGGAATATAAAAAGAACCATACAAGAATGATTCAAGAACCCTGATGAAGATGAAGGATGTGCTATATGTGTCTGGATTGAAGAAGAAATTACTTTCTATTTCATCCCTAGATAACAAAGAATTTCGAGTTGCCTTTATAGATTGTGAATTTGTTATGTGGCCTAGAGGTAAATATATATAATATGCATCTGTCATTGGGAAAAAATAATGTGGCATGTATAAATTCAAAGGTCACTCAGAAGCATTCTTGATTCACGACACTACAAGTCCATGTTAACTATGACATAGAAGGATTGCTCACATAAACTACAAATCCCTACCACATGTGAATAAGGCAGTGATAGGTCTACCAAACCTAAATATTTATCATGAAGGAGTATGTAAAGAATGTAAACTTTTATGAATATACCACTCTGAAGAAGTTGAGAAAGTGCCAACTTGAATAAATATATGAAGAAGTTGTAGCTCTCGTAGTTGTAGAACCAATGAAAGAAGTTTCACCTGATGATGAGATTCCTGAAGAACATGATCTGTTAGAGCCCTAAGAAGGTCCACACATGAATGTATCCCACAAGAGATTATTCAAGAAGAATAAAGGTATGGTGCTCCTGAAGGGTTCACAAGGTAGAGCAAGAAACTAAATCCATTTCTTAGTTATGTGGATTTGATGTGTGATATTGTAGACAAGGAACCTACTTGTTTCAAAGTAGTGGTTCAAAAGAAAGAATGGGTAGAAGCCATGATGGAAGAATACCAATCCATAATGAAGAATGATGTTTGGGAATAATTTCCTAAACCAAAAGGTAAAAGTGTAGTATCTTCCAAATGGATCTACAAGATAAAACATACAATCGATGGAAGAATCAAGAAATAAAATTCCATATTTGTGGCCCATGGATTATCCCGAAAGGATGGAATCTATTATGAAAAGAAATTTTCTCCTATAGAAGGGTAAAATTCTATCAAAACCATCATTGAACTAGAAGCCAAGAAAAAATGGAATTTACACTAGATGGATGTCAAAACAACCTTCCTAAATGGTGTTATTTAGAAAGAAGTGTACATAGAATAACCACAAGGTTTTGATGTCGAATACAAAAGGACACATTTCTATAAATTGAAGAAGACTCTATATGGATTTAATTAATATCGAATAGCTTTGTATGGAATAATTGATAGTTTTCTAATGAGCTTGGTATTTACCAATAGTAAACCTGATCCTAACCTTTACTTCAAGGTTATGGATGATGAACTTATCATATTGTTGATATATGTGGATGATTTATTCCTAATAGGTAATGAGAAGTGAATCTCACAGTGTAAGAAGAAGATCAGTGTAGAATTTGAGATGAAAGACCTTGTGTTGATGGATTATTTTCTAGGTCTTGAAGTATGGAAAAACATACAAAGAATATTCCTTAACCAAGGGAAGTATGCAGTGGAAATATTGAAAAGGTTTGACATTTTGGAATGTAAAGCCATGGCCACACCCATGGATGCACACTTGAATTTGTTGGGTGATGATTCATCAGAATTAGTTGATGTGACACTATGTAGAAAGATCATTGGCTCTTTGATGTATCTGATGAATACCCAGATAGATATATGCTTTGATGTGAAAAATTTGAGCTAGTATCTGGTTGAGCCCATACATGTTCACCTGGTAGCTGCAAAGCATGTGATGAGGTACCTAAAAGGTACGGTAGATTGAGCAGGAATTGTCTTAGATAGAAAGAGAAATATAGGAGGATGTTTCAGTATGGTGTTAGCCATGATCTGAATAATAAAGAAGCAATCTAGTCTTTCTCTCTGCACTACAGAAACATAATATATTGCAACTTGTTTTGCTATTTTTGAATCCATAAGGATCCAAAAGTTGTCGTCATATCTATTCTATCTAGAGATGCTATTATGACTATATGTGATAACCAAATCTTCGTGAAGGTAACATAGAACCTCATGGTCCATGATACAATGAAGCACATAGAAATATGATACTTCTACATTCGTGACATGGTGTAGAAGGGAGCCATAAAGCTCCAATATGTGAGAACAGATGATCAAGTTGCATACATGTTGACTCATCCTCTGTCTCTTGTGAATTTTGAACACTTACAAGACAATCTTGGTGTTTTCCCTAAGGAATTCCCTAGAAATGGGGAGTAGTATTGATGATAATATCATATCCTGATCACAACAACTAGCTCAGTTGGGATTACTAATCCTTAGAATTGATCCTATAATTCCAAAAGGAAGGATTGTCTTAAATGTTGATGTGAGGGGACTTGATCCTATAATTATGAAAGGAATGATCATCCAAGATGTTGGGACTAATCATCATTTTACTTGATCCCGTAATTTTGAAAGGAATGATTGTCTTAAATGTTGATGTGAGTGGACATGACCTTGTAATTCTGCAAGGAATAATTGTCTAATATGTCAAGACTAATCATCCTTAGAATTGATCCCGTAATTCCAAAAGGAATGATCATCTTAAATGTTGATGTGAGTGGACTTGATCCCATAATTCTGAAAAGAAGTATCATCCAAGATGTTGGGACTAATCATCCTTATATTTTCTCTCATAATTCTGAAAGGAAGGATCGTCTTAAATGTTGATGTGGGTAGAATTCATATCGTAATTCTAAAAGGAAGGATTGTCCAAGATGTTGGGACTAATCATCCTTATATTTGATCTCGTAATTGTGAAAGGAAGGATCGTCTTAAATGTTGATGTGATTGGACTTGATCTCATAAATCCAAAAGGAAGGGTCATCAAAGATGTTGGGACTAATCATCCTTAGAATTGATCCCATAATTTCAAAAGGAAGAATCGTCTTAAATGTTGATATGTTGGTGCATTTGATCCCATAATTATGAAAGGAAGGATTATCAAGGATGTTAGTGGACTTGATCCTATAATTTTGAAAATAAGGTTCGTCATGTGTATGTATCTGTTAGCTTTCATTAGTATTGGTCAGTATGCAAAGACTTGGTCCCGTAATTCTGAAAGGAAGGATCGTCTGAGTACCACATATTTGTTGTCCACGATACCGCAATTCCAAAAGGAAGGATCATGTTGGTTGTTGTTACACTTGCCATATATTTTGTTACCCCATCCTTTATCTGTTGATGATGTTGTTATGACTATGACATGTTGTTGTTTTTATTCCATCTTTATGATAATGATCCAGCCTCGTGCTATTGTTGTCACTGTTATTCCATCTTTATGTTGACGAGCCAACCTTTTGTTGTTGTTGTTGTTGTTATTCCATATTTATGCTGATGAGCCAGGCTTATGCTGTCGTTGCTAGTGATATATAATTTTTTATGTAGATGATGATGATTCTCCAACTTCAAGAATAAAGATCTAGGAAACCAGAGATCCAGGACTAGTTTGATCAAAAGGTGCAAGAGTTCGCAGCTGAAGAAAAAAAGAAGTCCATACTGTCAGCAGAGGAGTGGTTGGGAAGATATATCTACTCCGATATTCATGAAATTTTCTTTGCTGAGTTTCCAATAATACTATACGAGTGGTTGGCGTAGCTTACCTTCTAGAAAAGGAACTTCCAAGGAGGTGGACCTACTTACTGGACCCTTGAATAGATCCAACGGATGAAAAGGGTAAACAACAAAGAGTCAAGAGTTGTCAAAGTGTGGCTCAACAAAATTTTGGAATTATATATCCCCGAGTTTTTTGTCGACATAGTCAAATATTATAGCAACACAGAAAGAGAATTATTCTAGGGACTAAGAGGGAGGTTTCTATTGTCTTTTCAATTATGGATTAAGATGCTTATCTATGAAAAATGAATACTAAAGATGAACACCGACGAGTAAATCCATGGTGCATGAAGGTTACGAGTACAGTGAAGATGAGGGTTGGAGTGAATTATATGGGGTATATGGATGGGAGTTATGATGAGACTTTGAGGGAAGTTGAGGAAGAGTGTGGTATTCTACGAAGTTGGGTGAGATTCGGTCAAGAGAAGAAGTGGAGGACTGAGGAGTGTCCATGTGTGACTGGAACAAGAAAATCCGAGAGGAGACCATAAGGGATTAAGAGAACCTACAGTGACAAAGGAGATGACCAGGATACACCCGAGTCTAAGGAAGGACTGAACCAAAGAAACAACATACCTACACCTCCATGCACTGAGCCAAATTCAAGAAGAAACACCAGATCATCACAAGATTTCCCCATGTGTCAACACATGATTAATAGTAGTGGATCAATGAATATCAGAACAAGACACATAATCGAGGGTGACGATGTAAACTGACCCTTATTCCATGGGAATGGGACTGAAGATCCTGATCAGTATTTGTTTCTCTGTGAATTAGTATGGACTGTGAAGCAATTCAAAGACATAGATATCAAGAAAGGAAAACTAGATACAACCTTTAGAGTCCTAGCATTGGATTGGTAAATGAATTTTACACAAGTGTCGATAGGGCATCAACAGAAGACACTAGCATAGATCAGGACTGGATTAATTAAGGAATTCAAAAAGACAAAATATGAATCACAATACATTAATTAGTTAAAAGAAATAAAACAATATTTGAATGGTTCAGTATGGGATTTCAATCAGTGATTCAAGACGATGATGGATAAGGTCAGCTTCAAGATGAGCGATGTGCAACACAAATAATGGTTCATCATAGATTTGTTACCACACATCCAAATGCCATTAATGCAATGGAATATTGTGACATAGAACGAGGCTCTAGAAATTGCAATGAATTGGAAGCTTCACCAGTTAGTGAAATGGGGGTTGGTACGAACTAGATACAATCGCAATTGGAAAATATTACTATTTAGTTGTAGGATGTCAAGAAGGGAAAATATGTTCGAGCATAAGTATTGTGTAGTTGATGTCACACAAAAGAAAATCACAAGGATTAATGTCTAAAATTCCGTGAATATTTATAGTATGGAGTCCCTAATCCACTAATTCAACGAAGTCTTCCATAGTGTCGGATCTTTCGAACTAGAGGACATTGGTTTGAATAATGTGTGTACCCCCAAAAGGTTGTGTCAAAGCTGATGAATATGTTTTTCAACTTCTATTGATGGGTTGGAAATGAAGAAAATGTTTGCAGAGCATATGAATTTCTCCAAGAAATAACAATGGACCCATATTTTATGAAAGGAGAAGAACACTGACTAACAGAAAGATTAAAACCACAACAACAACCATATTTTTCTCTGCAACCATAATTTTCTCTACTGCAACCACAATACAATCAACACAAACTAAAGTATACTCATTCGTAGTATACTCAACCATAGTATGCTCAACCGCAACCTAACCAGCAACAACAGCTTAACCAACCTCATTTTAAACCACAAGGAGGATTTTACAGAGGTCGCAATGGAGGGTTCGACTAAGGAGGTACTATGGGATGACATCATGGACCAGTGATGTGTCATGATTGTGGAGTTTTTGGACATTACTAAAGGGATTTTCTGAACCTACAGTCTCATTGTACATATTGTAGTGTCATAGATCACAGTGTTGAAGATTGTCTGTAATTGATTGCGAAGTGGCAAGCCAAGAACCAACCACATGCATTGCCACCACCGAACTAGAATGAAAATTAGAATTAAGGACCAACCATAGGAAAAATATCGATGAAACCCAGGAATCATCCCACAGAAGTTGGATTCATAGCTCGAGGAGGATCAATGACAGAAGATGATGAGCAACTCCAAAATATCTGATTGGCGTCTTGAAAGAAGGTCCAATTCGAAATTTATACCGAGAAAGAAACTTTCTTCGATGCAAGATACATACTAAATGGAAACACGGGTAAGTTTCCTATCTATCAAATGCCACCTACTTTTGATTCAATAATTGTGTCAAGACCATCGTGGAAGGTTGGAACATCAAAAAATTTCCAATAAAGTTGTATGTCGCTAGCAAAAGATCTTGATGCATTAGAAGATATAGTACGTTTGTTATACAAACATGAGAAAGGGAGATAATATCATGCTATGAATTATTATCACAACAAGAAAAAAGGAAGGGAGATGAGAATGAATGTCCAGATCGGTGACTACGATGTGGATCCACTCATATTCGATCTAGGATCAAATGTAAACATCTTGATGAAGAAAACTTGGGAAAGGATTTGAAAACCACATTTGGTTTGGTCCCCTGTACAACTCCAATGGGAAAATCAGGTCAAAGTTTATCCCATTGGAAAAGTACCACACCTACTTGACAAAGTGGAGGGGCTGAAGACATACACAAACTTCAAAATTATTGAGATAGTTGATGAGAGTAGCTCATATCTCTTGCTATTGGGGATCGACTGGGTGAATGACAATATGGTGGTTATCAATTTCAAGAAGAGAGTAATGACTTTTGAGAATCATGATATGCAAATCATTTCCCTATTAGATCCTAGTGAAGGACGAAGATACATCAAACTAGTGAAGGAGGAAGTCATCAAAGGATGGGATAATGCATATAATATTTGTGAGAAGTACATCCATCCCAACGTCGATGGGGATATGCAATGGTGAAGTACTAGCTCTGCATCATTAGACTATGATGATGCACTAGAGAACTGGCAGAATGAGCTACATGAAGTATCAGTGCAAAAATGTGGATGAGTAACTCAGTCATTGCACTGGGTTGCAATAGAAGTTGTCGAACTCCCAACATACAAAGGGATACCTAATTTGGCTGATTTTATTGAAAAAAATGAGGACAAAGTCTTAGATCCTCAACAATTGTTGGCACTGGAGGAATAATTGAAGGTTACTCCAGCAAGATGGTGGGATACACAAAAGAACTTGATCGATGATTGGCCAATATGTCACAGACTGATGAAATTTTGGTTGGGAAAACAAAGAACTACCCAAGGGAGAAGTACGATGGAAGGAATTATCCCAATGATCATCTAGTGGCATGTCAAACCGCATGGATATTAAGTCTGAATGATGAATGGGTACATGCATTTGTCCATACATTTGATGAAATTCCACAAAGATGGTACATATCGGATGAACTACAAAGGGAGATTACAACATGGGAAGACATGACTATCTGCTTCAGTCATACTTTCAGCTTTGCGAATGTTGATCCAAAATGTAGTATTGGAAATAGTTCTAGTGGCATTCCTAGCAGGATCGCAAGAGATTCCAGTAACACAGTTGATGACAGAATGCTACAATGTGACAGGAGAGCCTGGCAATGGGAATGTTCCAAGGAATATCAACATTGTAGAATCATAAGGAAGTCGAAAAATCGCAACACCAGAAATATCGGACGACAAAGTCCAACAACCACTTAAGATAATGAAGGTCAATGTTGGGACGACAGAGGACACGAAGTTCACCAATGTATGATATTACTAGGATGGAGCGACTATGGCGAAGATCACTGATCTGCTGCATAATTTTCAGGGATTGTTTTCGACTAAATTCACTGAGATGAAAGGGATTTTATGAGACTTGGGAAAAATGAAAATCCCTCTGAAGCAAAATTTGGATGTAGTAAAGCAACATACTTATCGATTGAACCAACAATAAAAGGTATTACGCAATAGAAGAGTACTCCATATCACTCATTTATCTGAATTTATGCAGGAACGCAACATAATACACAAATAACCATAGAAACAAATATGTAGTGGAAATAACACTTCATTTCATTAATCAATAACTGAAACTTGTTTACATATAGAATGGAAATAAACTAGATAGAGTGCTGGTAGCTTATCTATGAGAAGAGATGTGGTGACTACATGCCTCTGAAATCTATGTTACAATGAGGCTCAAAGGCCTATATATTATTGATAAACAATTGAAACCCTCCACATCCAAAAACCTAACCCTAGGAGGTGAAGCGTCAGAATGTGGGCCCCGTTGGGTAACTTGGTACATCAATTTCCCGGGGTCATAACTTTAGCATACTACCTCTGTTTGACACGCATGATACATCGTTAGAAAGATCTATTTAAGGACTACATATAGAAATAACAAATACAAATTCTAAAATGGACTCCTATTTTCCCGACCATTCGATGCCAAAATAACGTCGTTTAGGGCCTAAAAATGGCTCCAGAAGTTTAGGACCCGAAAACTGCCAAAAATAGTAAATTGTGCTACAATTAAGGAAAGTGGAAAATTGAATGAAACAATGGTGGGGGTCCAAGTGGAATAGGTGGGTGGCCACCAATATCCTCTTGGATCATTCCTCCCCCTTTAGGAAGCAATGGTTCCCATTGCGTTGAGTTCCTCCATGAGATGAGGAAACTTCTGCTGAACTTGGTCCTTGGTGAGCCACTTTCCCTAGTGAAGGAGTTGGCCTGCTTTGACAACTCGATATAGTCGTATCTTCTACTAGCAGGTGTTCTTGATCTATGCATCCATAATCCAATTAGTTGTGTCTTGTTCCATGTAGTCAGAGTTTAACTCTATTGGTGTGAGTTGTTCTACCATGTCTGATGTGTCTAGTAGAGGTGAAAAGTAGGGTCGAAGGTGATCCACATTGAACACTGGGTGCAGACCAAGCAATGGTGGAATACTGAGCTCGAAGGCATTGTCCCCAACAGATTTCGTGATGGTGCATGGCACATATCGAAGCAGGTGAATCTTGTGGTGGGGTCCAATGAGGTGCTCCTTGTACCAATCTAGCCACACTTTGTCGCCCACCTGGATGTTGTGTTGCACCCGATGTTGATCATGTCGCTGCTTGTACTTAGCATTGGAAATTTCCAATATGTCATGAACCTATTGGTGAATGTGTTGAATGTGCTCAATGAAGCTATTCGCCTTGGAAACTTTGGACTAGATATGAGCTGAATCATCCTCAGTAGCTGCAAATGGCATCACTACGTCAATGGGACATAGTGGCTACAATCCCAAGCCCACCTGAAAGGGGATGTGGTTGGTGGAGCTCTAGAGGGCTCGATTATAGATGTGTTGTACATAGGGGAGTCTCTCATCCCATGTGTGTGGATGCTTTGATTTGTACATGCACAAAATGTGTACTATCATCTTGTTGATGACCTCTGTCTGGCCATCAGTCTCGGGATGGAAAGCTCTGCACTTTGTGAGCTTGGTGCCTAGAATTGACCATATGCTAGAGCAGAATGTACTAAGGAACCTATTGTCCCATTTTGAGATTATAGACTATGGGATCCCAAAGTGTACCCACACTCATTCAAAGAAGAGTTTATCAGTGGCTTCTACTATGATATTGTTCTTGCAGGCTAGCATTATGGCCATCTTTGAGAATCTGTCAACGACCAAAAACACACATTCATGGTCGTGCTTAGTAGAAGGAAATCCCAACATGTAATCCATGGAGATGGATTCCCAAGTTCGACTAGGGGTAGGAGATGGAGTATAGAGGCGTTGCTTCTTGATGGATGGTTTAGCAATGGCATAGGTAGTGCAGGATTGGATGTAATTCCCAATGTCCTATCAAAGGTTCGGCCAATTAAAATACTTCTGTAGTACTGCCACTCTTTTCTCAACCCTAAAATTCCCAACGACCCAAATATAGTGTGCTTCCCAAATCATCTTGGAGCACTCGCTTGAAGGAACACAAAGGTTTCCCATGTGACATAGTAGTACATTCTGGAGGTGAAATTTTGGAACTTGGTTTCCCTCCAAGAGTGTCTGGTATGTGTTGCTAAATTCTGGATCACTCTTGTAGAGAAGTGATGAATCAAAAGTCTCATGCCCACAAGAGTTGAGCATGGTGGTTATCGCCACAATCGGTGGTTGGCTGAGGCAGTCTGCAACATTATTGGTGCTTCCCTTCTTATACATGATGTTCAAATGAAATTGTTGTAGATATGTGGACCACTTCTGATGGTGATCATTCTGTAACTTCCCTTGTGTCTGTATGAACTGTAGGGGTTGGTGGTCTATGTGGATGATCGTTTCCTTCCCAAAAATGTAACGCTTCCATTTTCAGAAAGCCTGTACAATGGAATACATCTCTTTGTCATAAGTGGGATATTTGCAGACTGTGTCAGATAGTGTCTCACTGTGATATGCCACTGGATGTCCTTGTTGAGTAAGTAATGCCCCAATAGCATAGTCAGAGGCATCTGTCTCGATCTCAAATGGTTGTTGCAAGTTTGGTAATGTGAGCATTGGGGCACAACAGAGGCGATGTTCCAATTCTGCAAACGTCTTCTACTAATTTTCTGACCAAAATAATTTTTCTTTCGCTCCTCCCTTGGTGACTTGACTCAAGGACCAAGTGATAGGAGAGAATCCCAACATGAACCTGCAGTAGAAATTAGCAACACCCAGAAAACTGCGAAGCTCTGTTAGAGTAGTTGGGGCTTGCCAATCCTGAATGACTTGGATCTTGGTTGGATCCACATGTACCCCACACTCATCAATAATGTATCCCAAATACTAAACCTAGGTCATGCCAAGAGTACACTTGTCCAAATTGGCACACAACTTGTGCTGGTGCAATGTTTGGAGGACCTCTCGGATGTGGTGGAGGTGCTCTTCCCAAGTCTGGCTGAAGATCAGGATGTCATCCAAGTATACTACTACAAATGAGTTGGTGAATGGATGTAAGATGTCGTCCATCAGTCTCATGAAGGTTACAGGAGCATTTTTCAGCCCAAAAGGAATGACCAACCATTCGAAAAGGCCCTCCTTGGCTTTGAAGGCATTCTTCCACACATCGGTTGGTGAAGGGCCTGAAATAACACTTCATTTCATTAATCAATAACTGAAACTTATTTACATACAAAATAGAAATAAACTAGCTAGAGTGCTTGTAGCTTATCTCTGAGAAGAGATGTGGCGGCTACATTCCTCTGAACTCTATGTTACAATGAGGCTAGAAGGCCTATATATTATTGAGAAACAATGGAAACCCTACACATCCAAAAACCTAACCCTAGGAAGTGAAATGCCAGAATGTGAGTCCCGTTGGGTAACTTGGTACATCAAATTTTTGGGGTCATAACTTTAGCATACTACCTCCGTTTGATGTGCATGATACATCAGTAGAGATATCTATTTAAGGACTACATCCAGAGAAAAATCACATAATACTTCATCGATGAAGGGCTTGATTCTATAGGGAATGCGACACTACTGGATGACGCGGAGATCCCGTCCTTGGTGAAGCCACCCGATGGTGTACAATTGCTGGTGTGCTATGGCCGACAAACCCAATTGCTTCACGACCTTTGCTGAAATCATGTTCTTTTGGCTCCCACTATCGATAATGAACTGTAGTGGGGAATGCTTTACCCACATCTAGGAGTGGAAAATATGCTCCTCCTCCTCTAAATATTCTGGTTCTTCCTTTTGGATCTTCGTGGTAGCAACGGTGGCGTTGGGATTTGCATCGATAATCATATTCCCTCTATAATTTCCATTCTCAGGTTTTGATTCAGTGTCAGAGTATGCATCTGATTTAGAATCCTTTATCTTAGCCAGCAGTGACTGCTTGTCCCGACACTCACTTGTGTTGTGAGTGGGGCTCTTATGGAACTCGCACCACTTTCCCGCTTCCTTCTTCGGCTTTACAGTGTTGCTCTTTTCTTGAGGCTTTGGAAATTTTTCTTGATTCACCATGCCTTGGTTGTGTCCTTGGTTCTGTGGTATGGGAGCACTTTTCCCTTGCTTCTGATTTGTAGAGCCAAAGTCTCGCTTTTTCTATTTGAATTTTTGCTCAATTTTGGTAGAATACCAGTATGTCGTACCAAGTGAGGAGATGTTGAGGAACTCAATTTCCTCCTAAATGTATCTGTGTAGAAAAATGTAGTAATTCAACACCAAATGTTTCTCTGAATCTTTGTCCCAACTTGGTGCATAGGGTATGGAAAAGATTCATCAGCTCATGCACATCTTGATCTCTCTGCTGCCGCAGCGTAGTCCATTGTATGTACTTGTACTCATATCTCCCCACCGGATAATACTATCCCTTTATGGCATATTGAGAATAATTCCAAGTGGGTATGACCAATAATAGAGAGTATTCCTCCTCGTCCTTTCTCTCATAGTAGGTTTCCCACCAGTCCTTGACATGGGGGGCCGATTTGAGTAGAGAAAAAGTAATATTTTCTAGGTCAAAAAATTCATGAACCGAGAAATATCCTTCTAATAGATAAACCATATATCTATGGAATATTCCTCTATTCATCCATCAAATATGGGAATTTCAAAGTTTACTTGTACCTTAAAAGGGGTTGCACCTCCAGAGTGGCTACTAGGTGCAGATGTGCTACCAGTGGGAAGTCATTGAAGGATCTGGGTGAAGTTATCCATCATCGCGTTCCTTTGTTTTTAAAGGGCCTCCTCAAGCAAAATTTTGATAGGATCTTATGTGCCCTCGTCTTTCTTTTCATCCCCCATGGGTGGCCGTTGGGATTTGCAAGGCTGATCTTGCAAAGGTTCGACTAGATCAAGCCCTAACTCTTTATACCCTACCCTCGTTGGGGACATGCAAAGAAGGATCGAGAAAGAGCATATTGCTCTAATACCACTGATCCAGATTTATGTAGGAATGTAACCAAATACACAAATAAGCACAGAAACAAATATGCAGTAGAAATAACACTTCATTTCATTAATCAATAACTAAAACTTGTTTACATATAGAATGGAAATAAACTAGCTAGAGTGTTGGTAGCTTATCTCTGAGAAGATATGTGGCAGCTACATGCCTCTAAACTCTTTGTTACAATGAGGCTCGCATACCTATATATTATTGAGAAACAATGGAAACCCTACACATCCAAAAACCTAACCCTAGAAGGTGAAACGCCAGAATGTGGGCCCCATTGGGTGACTTGGTACATCAATTTCCCGAGGTTGTAACTTTAGCATACTACCTCTATTTGATGCACATGATACATCGTTAGAAATATTTGTTTAAGGAATACATCCATAAACAACAAATATTTAGACCAAAACAGACTCATTTTTGCTTGACCATTCGATGCTGAAAAACCGTCGTTTAGGGCCTAAAAACAGCTCCAGAAGTTTAGGACCCGAAAACTGCTAAAAATAGTAAATTGTGCTACAATTAAGGAAACTGGAAAACTAAAAGAAACAATGGTGGGGGTCCAAGTAGAATAGGTGGGTGGCCACCAATATCCTCCTAGATCACTTGCAAGTGAATGGAATAATCGAGGCATTCAACAAGGTATTGGAACATGCGCTAACCAAGCTAGGTAACACTAATCGCGATGATTGGGATTTGAACATCCCTGCAATTTTATGGGAATACAAAACAACATGTAAGAGATTGACGGGATAAACACCATTTAAGTTGGTATATTCCCAAGAAGCCTTCATGCTGATGGAATACATTATTCCCATCCTGCGCATAGTGATAGCGACAAGAATAAGTGATGAAGGAGAGGTTGAAGAACGGCTGACATAGTTGTTACAACTTAAGGAGGATCGGTTCATCAGAGGTTTTCATCAACAAGTGGAAAATGATCGAAAGAAGGCATGCCATTACTGCCATGTCAAAGAGAAGTACTTCTAGTGGGGAGATATGGTTCTCCTATACAAAAACAAGTTCATGAAGAACCCAGGTAAGCTACAAATACATTGGTTACGAATTTACGTGATTCATTTCATCACTAATCGAGGTGTGGTGGAATTGCTACAGTTAGATGGTGCATTGCTACCAAATCTAGTGAATGGAAGCTAGCTATAATCCTATCAGGATATCCAAGTGCGACACCATAACTAAGAAGTCACATAGTGAAAAAAAAGATGAAAATACAAACTAAGGAGTAGGTAACCACAACAAAAAGGATCGACATAGAAGAAAAGTGGCACAAACCACAATAATAATGGAGCTCGACAATATCAGACGAAGGGTAACACAGTCAAATTGAGTAATAAATGCAACAAGTAAAACTAACAGGAGACAATGCAAGTGGACGATACGCACATTATGGAGGAATTGGACCGTTGGATTTGCATAATTGATGACGTATTTGGTCAATATTTGAAGGATCTGTCTATGATGATCGAAATATTTCACATGGGCATAACAAAGTCTATAATATTTGACCAAGGATGAAAGGGTTGAACCATTGTGACAATTGTAAATTTGTGCACAGGAAAGTGTATGTGAGAACTGAAGAGTGAAAGTGAGATAGAAGTTATATCCCAAATCATTTCGAGAGGTAGTACACAAGGATCACCAGTACCAAGTGTATAGATCATAGAAGAGAGGTAAAAAATATATAATGTATTGACACGTATGAAAAATAAGAAGAGGGTTGCAAATCTCCCATAGTATCTGCAACAAAGGATCAAGTCGACCCAAAGTGTAATCAGGGCCATAGAAGCAGAAGCTGGCCCATCAACGACAAGAGGAGAGGACTCAACAACAAATAAAGGACCGACAGTTGATTCCATTCAAGGCTATGTACAACAACGAAAGACAAGTGCACAACCAGTTCATCTCGCAAAGAATCAATGATACAACATCAAGATGTCGACGACACCAAAGGGGGTTCATGTTACTATGAATAATATTCAGTATTTGCAGAAGCTGGCGAATAGAAACCATGACATTCTGGGGTATCTCGAATGCACTAAGCAATTTTATATATGTCAAGCACATGGAGCCAATAGACCTGTCACTTGGGGACTGACAAAATGGGTCTTGGGTTTGCAACGATCAGGACTGTTGGAAATTACTCATAAGCCACATTTCAACCATTCGATAGAGGTGAATGCATGTGTGACATTGTTATTTTTGTGCTTCCATGGAGTATATCTCTATTTGGATATGAAATTATGCATCAGATTTAGCCTCATTTCCTAGATCAACGGACTTCCGAAGGTAGGTGTCGATCCATCACTGTATTTCATGGTAAAAGACAATGGAAAAAGGTTGGCCGCTAGGTTAAAGAAGAAATATGACGTTCTTCAGGACAAGCATGAATATGTCATCAAGACTATCAATGACAAGGTAGTTCAAGTCACAACAAAGCTGTTGACTATAAAAATAGTGTGGAAAAACAAACTAAATTAATGCATGTCGGGCGTTATTACAAGCACAGAGTAGTGCGCAAAGGGGGTTCAATGAGCTAGTCCTTGTGTTTGTTGAACCAACTGATATAAGATGCCATATTGGTGTAGGAAGGAAGAAGGACATTTAATTATTCATGGATTTTGATATTAATTGCACATAGGGGTTGGATGGTACCCAAGTAGTATGAAGGGATGGACGTAGAGGCGGTCCAGACATGTAGAGGAGTGAGATATCAAAATATATTGTGGCTTGATGAGAATATGAGGCATATATATTATAATGTATAGTTTTAACTGTACTATAATGGACTTCAGGATGCAACATGAAAGGTACCACTCCTTACAGAAGAGGAAAAGACCAAATATCGAAGGGTGTCGAGATTAATAATCGGTCCACATTGCATACTATTGATGTAATTGTAACTTCGGAATGTATTTCACTTGTATTTCTTATCTATTATAACCTGATGTTTATTCCAGGATGTTATCATGTTATTTCATGCCCCGATGTTCCAATTAGGAGAATCAATAATATAAACAAGTCATGTCAAGTCATTGTGGGTAACCCTCCAATTATCTAAGGGTTAAAGTCCCTGTAGTTTCGAGGCACTAGGGTTATTAGACTCTCCTATCAGAGGTCGGCCCTAGTAAGGTTTTAGTCATGCTGAGATTAGTATAAATAGAGAGATGGACTCTCTATTTAGCACACATCACTTACACACTCAATTGTAGTGCATAGTTGAGGAAGGAGAAGACACTGGGGCTAGTGAAGAAGAAGGTTACTACTATCAGGAGTGCATCTTACTATTTTGTGGTTTTACCTTTGTGCTGATTCTATCTCTAAGGAAGTTGCATGGTTTTCTCCATTTATGGTTTCTTTGAGGAAAGACAATGTGCTCATTGTATCTTGTGTTTGATTGTTGTACTTGTTGTTCTCTCAGTTAAAGATCTTAACATAATGTTAGCTTGAATGTTGAAAAACTAACATGGTATCAGAGCTAACCTAAGAAGAAGACATTATGTAGCTACAAAAACTAGGGCTTCCTACTTTGTGGATCTCTCTCCACATATTTTCAGCAAAAGTAAGGTGGAATAACTCTCCTCCTTAGGGCGCATCTTTCTGTCGAAGCATAATCCAATTCTGAGGTTTTTCAATTTTGGACCTATCACTACTACCGGAAATTAGGTATTTTCACCAAAGAGGAATTTTTTAGTGAGCCCAAGCCTGGATTGATCTCCTCCCCAAAATCGAAGTTAGGGACAAATTTCAAGGCATTTGGTTGGACAGAACTCCGGAAAAGCAAAACCCTAATTTGCTCCTGAACTAGCTGTTACGGAGAGAAATTCTTGTGGCTTGGGGTACCATAACAAACAACTTGACTCCAGAAATCAATCCTTTCCAATATGCAATAGAAATTAAATGTCTAACACTAAAGGATCAGACCTCGTAACTTATTCCAGACGGTTGAAGTAGATCCCCGTTGAGCTTTCCAATCTTCAGCTTGAATTGCTATATAACTTCCTCAACAACAAGTAAACAATACAAGCATTCTGTATATCATGGTATTAGATATATTCTAGCATATATAATCAATAATGTAAAAGCATTTGACATAATCCCATGGATAAAATATTCATTCAAATACACATCATTGGACAAGAAAAGATATTTCTATTAATATAAATTAGAGATTACAAGATACAACCCTTGATGGCACATCTGCGAACCGAAAAAACCGAATCCCCCACTTGCACCTCCACCACTTCAATCCTCCATCTCTCGATAGCAAGCTCACAAGCAAAAGGCAAGCTTGGGAAGAACACAAAAGTGCTCCAAGGGACAAAGGGATGCAGACTCAAGCATAAGTTCTGGCAACAATGGACTATAGTTTCTTTGCTCTCAATTCTCTCTTATGCCTTCAATGTACCAAGGGGTTCCTTATATAGCTTTTCAAAGGGGTAATGAAAGGTCGAATCCGAGCGATCTCAAGGCATATGGAAGGCCAGGAGTCAAATGATTCGGATCCATGTCAAGGAAAACTCCAAAAGGATTTGGACTATGCACACATCCCGATGTACATGGTTATATGGGTCAAACCCGCGTATGTACGCGCTTATAGGTTTAAGAGTCACATATAGAATTTTTCATGTGTTTTTAGGGATGATCAAGGAAACATCAAAGGACAAAAAATGGTCCATAGGGTCTAAGGAGTCTGCAGCGGGACAGGGGAAGGCAATACAAAGTGTGATTCACCTGGAATGGTGAAATCCGCTATAACAGATGCCCCCTAATGTGTGAGGTCAAAGGGGTCATATGATGGCCGAAATACATTATAAGTCCATCCTAGAAGTGGAGTGATGAAGGATCCCAAATTGAAGACCAGCCACCCAATCAGCATAGTACAATACAACTCTGCATACAACTGCAAATACATATAGCAGTCCCGGATACATAAGAGTACAATGGCCATGAATAGGCATGATACATGATATCACATATGTTGTCATCGCCACGTACAATATACATAGATCAGAATCTCCATGATGAAGACATACAAAGGACCATGATCTCCAAAATGGTTGAAGATATATAATAGATCAAGATCTCCATAGTGGCTAGAAATGTCTGACATATACTGGAATCAAGTCACGAGAGCTGAAATCTCATGAACACTAGCACGATCAAGGAGGTAGCATATAAGAGATGCCACCAATATGGAAAGTATTCTACACAAAACACTATGAGTACATGTCCTACTATGCGAATAGAGGTGTTGAGGTTGAACATAGTAGTCCATCGTCTGATTATCGGTCATTAATGTATACCGTTAACAGACGCGAGATCACCCACCAATAATGAAAATGGGAATCAAGGTACTAGAGTGCAAACTAACAAGTGTGAATAAATGTGTTGAGGTCGAACACTTGAGAGGATCCATCGATCAGGGGACATTGATGTATTCCCAAGAAACTGTCGATGGCAAGAGAACCTTCCACTGATGACTACAAGTCTCAAGGCACTCAAAATGACTCTAGATTCCAATCCTAGAATAAATGATCTGAAGTCTATGGGATGAAATCCACTGGAATGAAGGAATTAAGGCATCCCCCATCATCCAACATGAGGTACTCAGCAAAGTTGTATAATGTGGAAGGACTCGATCATAAGGTGCACGAACCAGTAACTGTACTGGGAATGGTCAACATGCAAATTCAAGATAACTGAGGAATGGCCTAATCAGGTTTCAACTTCCTTAGAACAAGAGCATAATGGCGTATGGCGACTGAATGAAGGTAGCATAGACTTGATATACAAACTGGGACATCTCTGTGACACAGGAGGCATCAACAGAGGCTCCATAGGGACTGGAAGCTTAACTAGTCAGTGGAGATAAACTCAGATAAATGAGTACAGATCCTAAAGTCAAACTATAACCCAACTAATGGATGTGATATACAGTGCTCTGTTCGAAGGCTACACAACTCCAAAGCTGCCAAAGATAACATCTTTCCTTGTTTGGCTTTTTGGTTTTTTGATTTTTTTTGGACTTTTTCAGTTATTTGAAAAGATTGAAAAAAGAATAAACTAGCTTTATAGTTACAAACTAGGAGGAGACGAGTGTCACAAGGGAAAACAAACTAGTTCCAAGCAGTGGAACATACCTATGCTCAATGCAAGGATACATGTGTAGGATATTGACACTTGGGGGAAAATCCCCTCTCGGTAAAAAGGGAATCAAGCTGCGAAGGATATAAAAAATGGCTCTGCATGGCTAGACATGAGACAAGCTCGGGCTATATGGCTGAAATGCGATGTCAGGGGAGCCGGCATAAAGCTCAATAAGGTAGGAAAAGCTCATGATAATGCATTCACAACTTGACATGAGGGAGTCCTTAGGGAAATAGGCCAGCATAAGATCAAGAGGAGTATGAGGCTCTTGCGAAATGTCATGGTAGTACTATACAACAGACTCCCAGACCTAAGAGAGGAGTCACATCATGGGTACCAAATGCAAAAGGGAGCTAACTAGGGCACCCATGTAGAGGAAAGATCTACCATTCACATAGTACCACTTCTAACAGCAGCAAGAAGGTTCTATGACATAATAGAGTGGGTTCGTACCTAAGGTTAAGATGGAACGATCATAAGGCAATGCATAAGTGCAAGTGGATGTGACATCCTAACCTATATGCCAGTTCAGACATAATACCTGTGATAGGCATGAACGGGTCAAAACCTCGAAGAGAGTGTACAAAAGTCGGACCCTAAATGACAACCATATTAGTCCAAAACAACCCAAGATAGTCAATACAGAATCCAAACTATAGTATATAGGGAGGAATGGTCATGACAACTGCACCCAAAGGAAACAATGCAGTGAACAATGGGACATAAAAAGGAAAGTAAGGTGTAGAACCAATGTTCACGCATCCACTACCACCCCCATGAGGGTGACCACTGGTGTAAAGGCCGAGCAAAAGGAATAAAAATCCTCCACAAATGGAGTAGGGGATGGAATATGACCATTCCCAAATCTATGAGCATGGTAAGGGGCTGTGATGCCCCCAAGTCTGACATTAGGGTCCATACTAGGACCAAGGATGGGTGATAGGATACCAGGCATGCCAAAAATAAAAGGACCTGAACTCAAGAGAGCATAAATATACTCAAGTAACCACAATCCCAAAGGCCAACTAGCACACAAAAAGCACACTCCTAAGAAAATATACAGCCAAAATACAGGCAAACCAAGGGGAGGATATGTGAGCTCCCGAATGCAGCAGGTATGTCTCGCCTAGGAGAGGCTGGAAACTCCCATGCACTACAAGCAGAGGTACACAACCAATTATAGTGGCCCTCATCTTCAACGCATAAAGCGACTATGTTGTCCGACCTCTACCTAGTTGGGACACCCACAGAATAACCCCTGCAATGTACCCCCTTGATATCCTAGGTAAGGCCACTAAGGTCACCTCAATATAACTAATGTTCAGAAGGACAGTCGTAGGTGGGATTGACCGTATGGGCAGGGTATCAAAGCCCAAAACTCTCGAAAGAGCCCCCAGATACGAATACAATCTTGGAAATATCTCTGGTGCTACTCAGTTATGACTAGGAGTCATCCCAATGAATAACCACTCACACTACCTTGTGCTTAAATCCCTTTTGAGAGGAGGATCCTGACAAACACTGGTTATACCAAGGATTTCACACACTCACCTGGACAGACACCTAGATGTTGTTGTTTAGTGATCTTGGAGAATTGACTTACAATGAACTATTCCAAGATCCTAAAACCTAAGCTTGTTGGTGCACCCTAGAAAAGAAAAGAGTGTAATTCATTTTAATTTAGCGTTGATTTTAATTGGCTGTAATTACTCAAAGGGAAATGGCCGTGCAAGTAGTGAAGTTATGACTCAGCACTGAAGTAAATATGCACAACATAACAAACAATTCTAAGTGCAATCTTTGTCAAATGAAAAATAGGGTATGCCACTACATGAGATGCATAAATATATATTCCTTTCCGAATGTCAATGCA